>JARKIC010000280.1:0-337447 GCA_029378375.1 Mycena olivaceomarginata | reverse complement strand
TATTGGCGTCCGACCACCATGGCAGCGCGACGATGTCCTTGGTGAAGCGACGAGGAGGGCTGCACGACGTCGCGCGCCGCGGCGGGGAGCTCTGGTTGGGATGTTGTCAGTAAGCCGTATGTACAAATGATACAATATGACGGATGCAATACGCACTAGCATCTTCCGCGAGGTTGGCGTCGTCGACGTTCGCCTTGTACCAGCAGAGCGGCGCGGCGAGGCCACCGCTGAGAAGCACGGTGCGGAGGTTCTCTTTGTCCTGCGCAACGGCGCGTGAGCTTTATTTACGCACCGTTCTCGAGAAGAAAAGAAGGAAGAACTGACTTCTGTGGTCATGGACGAAGGCAGTGCAGCGGTTTTGTTACCTTCGACCCATGCGCGCGCCCCGCCGTCAACGCAGATGTTGTCCCTCCACGACTCGGGCATCTCGGGGTATAGCAGGCTGATGAACGAGTCAATCTGCGAGTTGGGTGTAAATAAAATATTTATATGGATGATCATCAAGACGAGCTTACATTTTTCTCAATGAGCGCCGCCGCGTCGGGCGCGAGGAAGAAGCGCTGGTATGCGAGGACGTCGTACCCGACCATCTGCGCGATCTCTCCGTGCAGAGGAAGCGTGTTGATACCCTCGGCCGGCAGGTATCCCAGGGCAAAGAACGCGCATGCCGAGATGCGTTGGGGGATGTAGTGCAGCATGCGGGACACAAGTTACGAGCCCCCTGAAGTAAAGCGCCAATCCCAAGTAGTAAACTGTTAGCCAGACCATCTATGAAGCGGGCGAAAGAACACGAACGCACCAGTCGTGTCCGATGGCGACAACCTGCGCGAAGGCCCTCCGCGTCGAGGATGTCCGCCATGTCCGCTGCGAGGCCGTGCCCAACGTAGAGCTTGGGGTCCGTCGGCTTGTCCGTCCCGCGATATCCTAGGTGATCAGGGACGATGATACCGTAGCCCAGAGGCTGGAAGAACGCAACCTGCTTGCGCCAAAGAAAGGAAGCGGAGGGGAAGCCGTGCGAGAAGAATAGGACAGGCTTGCCAGCAGTAGGGGGAGAGTAGTAGTACTGTACTATTTGATTCAATTCGCGCGCTCTGTGACCCGTGACATCGAGCAACGAACTTTCATATTCGTCGATTGCCCCTGGGGGACCCGTGACACAAAAAAAAAATCGCGCTTTGCTCCAGGACATCCAGAATTCCATTCTAAGCTCCAACAAGGACATCTGCTTATCCCTGTTCCAGGTATTGAACTCCCTTTATCTACCAAGTAGTTTCAATAGAACTTGGAGGCTTTGTGAGCTGCCAGTGTAATTCATAGTGCTTAGCGTCGAGGCGAGTGCGTATGGGAGCGGGAGAAGTCGAGTTTATCCGATCACGTCAAATTGGCAGCTGTGTGAGCACCACAGCGATTCCAACATTAGGGCGCGTCAGCGAAGAAAAAAAAGATTTTGGACGCATTTTTTTCGCGATTTGTGACTTTTTTGACAAGTTCGCGTTCAGCCTCGGTGACCTGTGACAGGCGCGAAATTATTCGTTGATTCGGGGGCCTGTGACGCGTGACCGACGAATTGAAATCAAATAGTACAGTATGTGTAGTTGAAGCCGCGCTTAGTCTTGGTCATGCTTGTAGTTGTTCCCGTCCATTGTCTTCAGGATCCTGAGATTGATGTGCTGTGAAAAAGGATTAAATATCGACAAGTAGCCCCCTCCGCTTGCCTTTTTCCTGACAAGGCCTTTCTCCCGATGAGCCTTTCTCCCGATGAGTCAAGTCAGATATGTCAGGCTTCCTGAAAGAGGACTATCAGCTTCCTTCGTGACGAAGGATCTTCCAGTGGGGAAAAAATCGAGAGGATGGGAGCGCCTGCAGACAAGACGCTGCGTCCTTCTACAACGACGCGCGAAGCAAGCATGAAGCAAAGATCAATTGTATCGGCAGTTGTTGTTTGCCGGCCGGTCCGGCACTTGCCACTCCTGCTTACAACCACCCATGCCGCGCACCGCGCGAAACGTCTTTCCAGGCTATAGCATGTCGACTAGACTCCAGCAGTCAACTCTTGGTTCCTATAAAAGCTCGCTTGATGCGTCTGGCTTGATCCGATCCAAAGATAATACTGGCTCAGTTCGACAGACCCACCGGCCCTGGTGTCTCTCTGCTTCTTGAGCCTATCTTTCCCGAGCCATACCCACCTCTCATCGACTCCTTGCGCACACCAGAGATCTTATATCAAATATTCGAGAGGAACCGGCCGCCTAGAGTGGCTCGGGGATGCAGTGGGGACTGTGATCGTCCTCTCGACTCGCCGTCTGTTGAGGAAGCCCAATAACTTCATGCATAAAGTTCAGTTTCCCACCTGAAACCTCATGTCTGATGTTTGCTGATTTTATCGGCTCAGGCGATCTTGAAGGCGCTCGGCAACAAGTCTCAACTGGCGCATTTAGTACTTCTGTATGAGCTACACTTGCACGATTTGCACCCCGAACAGCAATATGCGAATCCCAGTCCTTGACAGAATGTGCAAGCTGTTTGAAACCTTTCACGGCTGCTGTGGCTCTCGATCTCGGTGCGTCTCCAGCTACCTGCAGGCTGCTTCTGGTGTGATAACTCACGCGCCCTTGGCAGGGATCCCCTACACCCTCAGCTGGCTGCAGGATCTCGTGGATCCTTGGGTCGCGGAATATATTGCGTTCCACGATGGCCACCATCCTCGCAAAAGATCTCAGAAGGTGTCAGGAGCTTGTTCGCGAACACCCCGAGTTAGCCCGAGTATCCGTCGATCTAGGTATGAACACCAGCGCCATCACAGCTTTTGGGCCTGGCAGCCTGTCACGGCGCGAGCTTCCCTCTTGGATATTGGCTCTGGATTCGCGTGAGCATTGGCCAGACACCGATGCCTCCAAGGTCCATTTAGACGACGCTTACCCCACCTTGGCCTCCCGAGTTTAAGTCTGAGGATGGCCAGGTACTGTCCGACGCACTGCCAACTACTGTACTATTCGACCAAGTGTTCAGTCACAGGTCACACCACCCACTGAACTGAACACTTGGTAAAAGTAGTCACAGGTCACCGACGTGACTGAACAGTGGGCAGTTTAAATATTTTGTAGCTAAAAAATCGAAAAAATTCTCCCCGGAATCTCAATTTTATGACTTCGAATGGCGCTTTCACAATTTTTCAAGCAGACAGATCCACAGTACATTAAACAGTGAGTCGAACAACTCTATCATCTACTGCACCCATATGTGTTCGCTGCCGTGAGGAACAGGAACCTTCGTATCCCGCTTTGGAATTCAGGAGGATGAAAATGCGACAGAAAAATTACTTGTATGGGATTGTCGGATTGATGATAATCTGATGCAATAATTTACGCGTCGAAGCGCAATTCCCCGCCATCCATGATGCGCAATCTCAAATGAACACTTGAAAATAGGTGTCACAGGTCCCGAGCCTGATGAACCGATGGCAAATGAACAGAGGTGGTCACAGGTCACAAGGCATGAACACTTGGTCGAAATAGTACAGTATTGTGGGGGAGCCAACGGCCCAACACCTCCTGCTTCTGTCGCATCTCGTGCCTCTTGTGACAAGAAGGCTTCTGAGAAACAAGATCATCGTCGTTCAAAGATCTTGACAAAGCTCATGCACTCTGTCAAAATCAAAGCTCCGTTTGTCTACAACGGCACGGCTGATTTTGATAAATTCAAGCAAGGACTTGTGAAGTCGACATCTAGATCGGTTTCAACCCCATATCTAGTCGCTGGGGCCGTTCGTTCAATCGCTGTATTCGTTTCTGGGCCTGTGTCCGAGTCCTTCATAAGACATAGACGTCGGGACTGTGCTCAGGCTGTGGTTTGGAGGACCGTCGTCGTCTGAAGACAAAAGTAATCACCGGATGGAAGGTGACGCCGATCTGTTCGGCTTGAAATCTTCACCGACCATAATATTATATATATCCTCATCCCCTCCTCCTACGGAAATGACCTAAGTCCTAGGAGGTGATGCCAAGAATGAAGTTGCTGTCTTAAAGCTGTATGGTCACGGTGTCACAGCAGAAAGTAGTCTCTTATAAACAGATGCTATAACATATTCAACTCGTACCTCGTTTGTTATAAGCAGAAAGTGCCCCTAGAACTCCTGGCCATCCTCTCTCAAGCACCTCCATCATGCGTCCGATGTACAAATGTTTCGGACTGCTCCTCGCCGTGTCGCTCGCCCTCTTCTTTGGCCTGTTTTTCGGCTTGAACTACCCCGGTAACCTGAGACCTCCACAGTTGAGTCCTGGAGCGATTGAAGCTAACTGAAGTTACCACAGAAATCGTGAGGCATGGCTGGCCTCTCGCTCGGTGCAAGGTTCTCAGCGCAGAGATCGCCACACGATACTGCTGTGAGACATCTTGCTCGACGGGATCGTGCCAAAGTGCCCCCGGAGGCTCGCCACAGTGTAGCTCCGTCACCTCGTCAATCGGACAGTGGATATACTGTACCATTTCGACCAAAGGTTCAGGTGACGGGTGACAGGCAGTCGTGAACTGAACAATTTTGACCTCGGTGACGGTGACTTTGCAATTTTGGGCCTAAGCAGGCGAAAAAAACATCAAAATTTTCAGTCCGGCATTCGCCGGACTGCCATATATGGGAATTTTCTCAGGATTGCCGAGGAATGAACACCAAGTTCAGTGAACAATTGAGGTGACAGGTGACACCCTGTGAACCTTTGGTCGAATGATACAGTAACCCGAGCGCATGTGCTTCGAATTCTTCTTTCCTGTCCCTCGCAGTCAGGTAGCGTTTGTGATGGAGGGTTTGTGCTTCTACTGTTTCCATCTTGATATACGACTTACATCTGCTTCGTAGCTATTACTGCTGCCGGACGTGCTGCCAGACCTGCCAGTCTTGCACCTCCAGGTAAATGAAACATTTGAATACAACTGAGATACTGAGGATTTTCGACAGCTGCTCGGGAAATCCTCCGACGGCACTCAATCTTGCACCTCCTACAAGTAAGCATTCACCGCTCCAATGCGAACATCGCCCATCTAACAATCATCCAGGTGCAAACTGCTACTGCTGTTCCTCAACCTCCGGTCTCTACTGCACTCTTTCCTGCCCAATCTGCTACAAGGTTAACCTCCAACTCCTCTACTCATCTCGGGGACGGCGAATCGCACAACATCTCCTACGTCCAAGATTTCTCGAAAGATGTCAACAACGCAGACAGCTTTTTGAATCGCCATCTCGCTAACAGCACCTCGTTTTGCAATTATAACCCCAAGGACGAGTCTCAGGTTGGTTGTTTCAGCCTTAAATTACATGCACAATTCTCATCACGATACGGCAGGTCCTGTTCGATGTCTCGTCACCGCGTGGAAATGGGCTATCACGGCACATCTTTGGAATCCTTCCCCTATTCGTGGCCCTCAGCTTATTCGCGTATTTCTCCTCGTCCTCCCTTGCTGGACCGTGGTGCGCGCGGGATACAATGATTGGTATATGGCCTCGAGACCGAGGACTTGGGGTATAGGCATGCTCTCGCTGAAGCGCTCGGATACTGGGGCTAACGCTGGCCCGGATGTCCCGCCGCCGCGGCGTACGAACCGAAGGCGGAGTTAGTAGTAGTAGTTCTGCTGATCCTTGATTAATAGCTCATATCATACCGACCATGGCCCGATTCTCAATGTACTGTATGCGTCTCTGTAATTTCCAGGTACTATATATCTCACATTAAATAAACACGACTAGGTTGATTTGCAGTAAAGCGCAAGCGGGGAGGGAGTAGAGTTTCAGTGTGATTCGGCTGTGCGTCATGGCTATCAAGCGTGCCGAGCATTCGAGGTCAGCTTGCCTCCTAATTAGAATGCAAACCTCGTTAACAGTTAGCTTAGCCAGAGGTAAGGTGATCCCTCAGAATCAGCCCCACAGAAATAAAAAGAAAATCGATGACGCATCGGGCATTTCCCCATGGGTCTCGAGAGATTTCGAACCCTGCCGAGCACTGGCATTTCTGAGTAGGTAGAATGAATGGTGCACGGGGCCAACAGACCCCTTTTCCGTCCTGGTTTTTGCGCAGGGTAGTTTCCGCATTACTTAATGAACGAGAATCCCGCGTTCCGCCCACACGCAATATGGTTCGTGGTCTGCGGGGAATATACATAGCGGAAACAGCAACGTCGAGGTGATTTGAACTCAGAAGCACGAGGGTTAGAAAAAGGTTAGGCGTGGTTCATCTTCTCGTGCGCATGGATCCTGAGGGATTCGAGCCCTGCCGAGCACTACCATACTGCGAATTGGTGTCGAATGAGTGGTGCACCGGCGGCCAACGACCCTCTTTTGACTGGGGGAATGTATGGATGAATAAGTGTTGTCGACTGACGCGGCTGGCGAAATTGAGGAGAGTTAGCAATAAGAAAGGAATGTAAGAAAGAAAAAGACAGTGCCTGAATACAGCATCAGCGAGTGGAATTAACCATCTTGAGTGTCGACCATATGAGTAACCATGGCTAGAACATAAACAGCTTCTCAAATGAGGAAATTAGGTACTTTCGGGTGTTCAACTAGCATTTTTTCGAGTCCCTCGGTGCTCGGAGCGACCTCTTTCGGAGGCCGACTTAAGTTTTTGGTGTTAAAGCAGCCTCGATATCGCTAATAAGGGCTCCTTTAATCCTCGTATTCTTTTGTTGGGAGTTAGGACTTATTCTCCCACCAACTCTGCTGAATCTTAGGATATAGGTTTGGACCATTCCGTACAAATTGTTACGTGGGCACTCGGAGACCTAAATGCGTTGGGATGTCGTGGTCAGATGCTGAAATTTGTGTTGGGTAAGGTAAATTCAAGTGAACGGTACAGATGCAGCTTATTATCGCTTTTGCGACTCCGAATTCGAGGGAACTCAATAGGGGCACCAATATTAGCTGAAACGTCGCTGAGGGTGAGCGGAATGTTTTTTTTTTTTATGGGCATCGCCGATGTTGTTCGATTATTTGTTTGACTCAATGCCAGTATCGGGCATCTCGGGCATCACCCGAATTACAGAAATACAATCTGTTACCACTACATATAAAAGCCTGACCGTATTTTAGATATCTTACACACCCCACCGCTCATAAGCGGTAATATGAGGTTTAGGACCTCAAATTCATGACCCACCACTGCGGACCCCCGAAATCGAGGCAAGTTCGATGATTCAACATCTTTTGCATAACAATGACTTCTGCCACGATATATAGTGCGTCCCTCCGTGAAAACAATGGGATCATTATGATCTGAAAAGACGCTCAATGAATGTGTTCGAACTTACTTACCACAAAGCACTGGCCACACCCGGCCTGCTTGTCTCTATGGGCTGAAGGATAGTTCAATCTGTACATTGATGGCATGTGAAGTCCCAGTTAGTGCGTTTACTCAGATTGCGGGCAATATTGATCCAGGTTATTTGTGAGAAGCGAGAGCGGAAATCGTTGACGCCAGACTCAATATTATTACGTATAATGCTGGGTTTAGCTGGTCTGGACTTCTGAATTGTCCACGGGAGTACTGACATCCATGTTCGCTAGAATACTTCTATCTCTTTGCCGTCCTGCCGAAATGAATCGGGTTTCCCTGCTTGGTTTCAATTAATGCTTGTTCCCGATATACGGCACACACTGTCAGGAGGAAGCTAGCCCGGTGGGAATTACGGGCAGCTAGGATAGAGCCGTATCCAAGCCGTGTCGAACCGATTCTATCATTCTGGAACAATCAGCGGCCAGTCCCTTCTTTCCCAGAGCTGCCACGCCTTTCCAATGTTTCTCTCCTTCGGGTCCCCCTAAGCTCTGAATGAGTGCAATTGAATTAGAGAGCAAAAAGAGCGCCAACAAATTTAAAGATAGATCGAGACCTGAGCCCGAATCCAAGGTGTGCCTCTTCTTATTTGAGTTCACCAAATTTTAGTCTCTTCACAGACACTATATATCGCTCTTACTCGTACCTCGTTGATATATAACCAAAATGTGAGTACACAACCTGGCACAGGTCTTGTTATAGTACACTAGAATTCGATCTCGATGAGTCGGGGGGAATTTGAATACAGGCAGGAAAAAAACCATGTTGTCAGTGGCCACCATCGAAAGACCCAAGCCTGAATTGAACAGGTACCCACTCAGCATTTTTGGGTGCTTTATGAAGTCTGGTGCAGGACGTCTGCCACGGTCTTGATAGATCTCCCATTGAAATAGGATGATGAGTGGAATCAATTTCACGAGGAATTCGAGAAAGGAAAAAAAAAACTCGCATATAGGACATCCAAGACTTGAGCGCTGGGCCAAGTGCTACTTGCTACAACAGCCCTGAACTGTGCTCTGTATCTTGGGTGCAACATAGATCTTCCTGCTTCGCCAAGCCGCGGCAAATCTGAAGGTTTAGGAAACCACTTGATCGCAAGAAAATCGATGACTATTCAATTTCCACGCCGGAAGCTTTCGGCTGGATTGGCTCAGGCATAATAACCGCTAACTTAACGGGCTTGAGTAGATCTTCGAGCTCCGCCAATTTGCCAAGCAGTTCTATCGGGTCCTGCCATGAAGGTTCTAATGAATGCACGGCGTCGAAACTATAATTAAACGCGGCGTTCGAACGGTGATTCGCGAGCGATGCATGGATGACGCGAGCGGCACGGGTAGATGCCGCACTTATATGCAAACGTGCATGTGTTACTGAATGCGGGTCCTGATGGTTTATCCCCGGGACCCCGGCTCTTGCGAGCTATCCGTGGATTCCGTTTTGTTCGCCGCAGATACGATACTCTGTCCCCAATATTTTGCAGGAGAGGTGTGGCGGAGCGGTGTTAGAAGGGAAAAGGACTTGGGCGGAAGGAGGGACGCGTCGAGAAAACTTTGGCCGATCAAAATTACATAGGCATCCTATTTCAATGCAGCATAACAAGCTAATCTTAATCTGACCGCTTACCTCCGTGCCTCATCGTGCTCGCACCTTCTCGCCTTGTCTCGCCGAAATACTGCCTCTTAGTCGCAAGAAATTGCTTGATACCAACGAGGCTATCAAGGTGTAGCATCCTAGGAGCTCCTGAGATCAAAGCGGGTCGATAAGCGCTCTACGACTCTTGCTGGCATCCAAATTGCTTGGGATTCTAGTCTTGGTAGGGACGTGGAAGAAGACAATCAAACGGGTGAGAGACCGTATGGAGACTGGGGAACTACGCGCGTTAATTTGATCTTGCTTTACGAAGCAAGCTCCTAGGCCAGTTACCCCGACCTCTGGAAGCCGATAAGTATGTACCAGTACAGCTCTGAACTCGCCATTGAGGCTGATCTGGTGTCTACACCGCAGACGGAACTTGGTATCACAGCTACAAGCAGAGGTGCGTCAACTGTCGTGACTGCAGTCGGGCGGGTCTGATAGTATTCGTCGCAGTCTCTGGACGCCGACAAGTGCTCCACTGGTTGCCCCGAGCCTGCGCTTGGCGCTGATTCGACACTCTCAATTGTAGGCTGCGCAAACACGCCACATACGGAACTTCAGGCCTTCAGGCTCTATCAAAGCGGTTGTCCGTATCCACTGGAGCAGCCAAGCCTTGGTCTGACACACAGTATACATTGCAGCTGTCCCGCGGGTGACCAAACCACGCGGCTGTCTTGTCTTCTAAATCTATGGCCGTGAATGCCAAGCCCGCGAAGATGAACGGTACTGCTAATAAACCGAACGGAAGTGCTGGTCACCACAGTCCCATGCCCCATCCCTCCACCCCAAACCAAAGCCCACCCCCCCGAGCCGCTAGAATGGGACTGGGACATCGAGCACGCGGACCGCGCGCGCGAGCGGCAGGCCGACGCGGCCCTGCACGGCGCGACGCCCTTCGAGGTCGACCGGCGCGTCCTGAAGGACGTGGTCCTCGAGCACATGAAGACGCCCGTCGCGCGGATCGTGTTTATGAGCGCGGGAACGTTTCATAAGGTGCGTTTGTTTACGCCTCTCTTCCTTCCATTCCACCCTACATCCCCGCCTCCCTCTATTTCCGCTTCTCTTGCATTATCCGTTAACACCGATTCTATTCGCAGGCCTATCTAATCACCCTCACCTCATCCCACCAAGTCGTCGCACGCGTCGCGCGCCGCTTCATGCCGCGCCTCAAGACCGAGAGCGAGGTCGCGACGCTGCGCTACCTGCGCGAGAACACGCGCGTACCGGTGCGGAGGTGATTTGCTACGACGCGAACCCATATAATCGGCTGGGGGGGGAGTGGTATTGATGAGCAAGGTGGGTTTTGTGGAGTGGCACGGTTTGCGTCGCGTCTCGGACTGGATTGGGCGTGTTTGGATGGCGAATCGATTGGCTGCGACGCTGCGCGTGTGGCGCGGGCTACAAACGAGCCTCGCCTGGGCGGCGCCGGGCAACGTGCCCTAGTGCGGAGGCGGTTTTACCGCTGCGCACTGGCTTGGCGCACGTTCCTATTCCGTTGGGATCCTTTGCAGGATAGAGTTCGCGCCGCGAGGAAATATCGCCGTCCTCGATGGGTGCGTGCTTGCCCTGCGCACGCCCTTTGTTTCCGTCCACGTGGACGGCGCCAGAGATGAATCCTGCCCACACATCCTTCATGTGTGAACCATTTTTGCATACTTTCCACTGTTTTGCAAGCAACTATATCTCATACTGATGCGACTCTCCTCGCAGGCACCGGCACCCCGCTCTCGCAGGTGTACCACTCGCTCAGCTACGCGCAGCTGGTCCGGCTCCTCGACAGCCTCGCTAGGCTTGTCATCCCGCTCTTCGGGCACCGCTTCCCGCAAATTGGTCCCTATATCTGGGCCCAGATCCTACCGCGCCTTCACCGCCCTCTCACTCGAACGCGCCGACCCCAACCCTCACGCGCGCGAGCACCCTCACCATGTCGTCGCTCTCAACCGCGTTCTCGGCTCTGGCCGACACGCCCCGCGCGAGCCAGAAACAAGAGACATACGGCTCCTTCCCCTTCACACCCGCGCTCACACCCCGCGCCCCGCCCTTGTCCGCATCCGCTTGCCTCAGCCTCTCCTTCAAAGTCCGAGTACCATGTCGGGTCCATCATCTCCTGGCCGTTCTTCGGCTCCTTCCGTGGCGACCTCCCCTCCGCGCCCCTCCGCCGCCTCGCCGGAGTACGTCCCGCGCGGGCCCTTCCCCGCCACGCCCGCGTACTTCGCCGGCTGCGTCGAGCGCGAGGTGCTCGCCGTGCAGCGCGAGAACGCGGGCTCCGCGGCGGGGCACCGGCTGCACCTCGACCCCGCGGAGATCCTGAGCAGCCGGCACCACCGCGTCGTCGGCGTCGAGGGCGACGAGAGCGACGACAGCGACCGAGTGGGGGCTGGAGGAGAGCGAGGACGAGTGGGAGGGCCCGGGGGACGTGATGTATCGCGATTATCGACGGGGGCAAAGGGGGGCGTTTTTGGTGGCGCATACACAGAAGAGGGAGGAGAGAGCGTGAGGAGGGAGTTTGGCGAGGTGGATGCGCGTGGTGGAGCGGTTGAGCGACGAGTGGCGCGCGGAGGGGGAGAGGGCGGGGGTGGGCGGGGGTGCTAAGCACAAAGATGGCAATCACAAGATGGCGATGGAGCTGAGGAGGAGTTTGCGCTCGATGCGCATGATTTGAGCTTGGAGAATGTGTTCGTGGACCCGGCGGATCCGACGGTTATCGTGAGTCTTCTTTTTCAAGTGAAAAGCCTCTACTTACGATCCGGGCAGACTTGCGTAATCGACTGGGAATCCACAACGACGCGTCCGCTGTGGGCCGCAGCCCATCTACCTGCCTTCCTTCAGTCGTCACCGTTCACCGCTAAGCTCTTTCGGGAAGCGGTCTTGCGGCTTGCCGACCCGACGGCCGTCGCCGGGAAGACTGGGAGTCGGAGGCCTAGCGACTCCAGGTCAAATGGAAACAACTCCCCGCGCAGACTAGTGACTCCAAGCCAAACGGAAACGGCGTAAGCCGGACCCCAATTCCAAGCCCACCGCCCCGCCCTCGCCCCCGATGCCAACGACGCCGACGCGAAGACCGTGGCGCGGCTTGCGCGCGAGTGGCTGCACCACGAGCGCACGGGGATGCGTCTACGCATGGCGCACCGCGTCGTCGAATGGGACGGGTGGGAGGAGGGGCTCGTGGAGAGCATACTCGGGCGGAGGACATCGAGGAGGAGTGGTTCCACCCGGACCACGAGGACGACGGGGACGCGGACTCAGACACGAGGGGGAGATGAGGCTTTGTGTGGACGTGTGCGGAGATGAGGCTCGGAATGGGAATGGGGTGTGAATGGTTTGAGGATGAGGATAATGGGGAGGGCCGAGGGATGGGGTTGGGGTTGGCGATTGGGAGGAGCCTGAGCCGGCGCCGGGATAGTGATCCCGAGGCTGGGGGAGGCGTGGGTGTCAAGGCAGGGCGGTGATGCCAAAAGCGAAGGCGAAAGCGAAGGGCGGGACGACGACGGGCAAGCCGGCGGGGGGGAAGTTGTTCGCCAAGAACCTCGAGCGGGAGAAAGAGCAGATGCTCGATACCACGGGTGACATCTGCGGTGGCGCGGTGGCGAGTTGGGGCGGAGACTCGAGGCCTGGCTAACGCACAGCGGGAATACGAGTCCGAACGACGAGGAGGGCCCGGGGGCGCCCTGGCTCGAGCAGCATCATGAAATTCACGACAATATAGAAAGTCGAGGGTACGAAGCCGAGGCGGAGACCGACTGACTGACTCTCGTTCTTGCATACACCCAGCTAACTTACAATTCAAAAGTGTACATTCATCGCGTAATTTATTCTACGGCTAGGTCTCTTCGTTCTTACTGCACTACATTTGTACTGTATATGATACAAGCACTGCTGGATTTTTTGTTCACGAAAGACCCGTCTTCGCTTCCTTGGCGTCCCTCAACGCCTCTCCCAAGCCCTTCTTCCACACCGCCAGCTCGCGCTCGAGGCGCACAATGTCATCTCGCACGGTCCTTCCCACCACTCCGCCCTCGTTCGGCGCGCCAAAGCCCACGCCGAGCTCCCCCCGCGCCGACATGAGCGTCTCGAGCGCCAACCGCAGCCGTTTCACGCCGCTCGGCGGGTAGCGCAGCGCCTCCTCCGCGGCTGTCCCCGGCGCACGCGGCGCGGGCTCGTCGACGGCGAGGAGCTTTGCCGAGCTCCGCGCGCGCGATACCCCGCACGGGGTGCCCGTAATGCAGGATGCCTTCAAGGCCTGTGACGGCCTTCGTGGCGGCGACGACTGCCTCGTCGAGCGCTGCTTGTGCTTCCGTCGGTGTCGGCGTGGGCGTGGTGGGCGCGTCCGATTGGGCTTGGGATTGCGGATGGTGCAGATCGGCGATGAGGAGCGCGGTGTGGAGGCGTGTGAGCGCGAGGGAGGGGGTGTGATGACGGGGTGGCCCCTGCGGAGGCGAGGATGGGGACGAGCTTCGAGGAGAGCTGCTTGGATTTTGCGGGGTCAGAGAATTGGAGCAAGGTGGCCTTATCGAGCGCCTGCTGGCCGATGCGCACGGCGTCGAGGACTTCATCGGTTTTTTGGAGGACCGCGCGGCATTTGGTGCATTGCGAGAGGGAGTTCTCTACAATAAGAAGAGAAGAAGAAGAAAAAAGAAATCCATGATCACCAAGAGAAAGAACAGGAGGGGGACAAGGCTTGCCTTCGGTGGGTGTGGGACACATCCCGCCGCATGCTTTGGGACACCACACGGACTCGCGGGGGTCGACAGGTACTGCGGAGGTGCAGAGGGCGCATGCGCACGAGAAGAGGTACGTCTCGCGGAGAGATGCTTGGCGCAGCGCTTTGGGCAGCGTCGTGTCGATGTACGCCGTTAAGATCTGTCATAGCATTAGCTTTTCGTTTTCTTTGTGCGAGTTGAGCCCACCGACCTCTTCACCTGCCACAATGTCCCGAAGCGCGATGACCTGCATGAGAGGCTCCTGTGTGTTTGGCCGGACCGTGGAAACACCACGACGGCGTTGGGGTCGCAGGAGTGGTTTATGAGCGCTACGGGGGGCGAGACGGAGACACCGAGGGGCGTCAGGGAGGGGTCCGTTATCGTGAAGGTGTTTGTAACGAACTGAAAACGGGGTGAATAGGCAATCTTTGCAGGAAGCAAGGAGAAACAAGTGCGCCACGCGGGAAACGAAGTTTGCGAGGTCTGCGCCCGAGGCCATCCCGAAGGATGCAATCTCGGAGGGGGACGAGAGTCCGAGGTAGCGCACAAGGGATATAGCCAGATGGGCGTGCAGCTCGTACGCCGCGGGCTCGATGTCTTTGGTATCTGTAAACTGGTTGAGCTGACAAGGCAGAAATCATACGGCAAGGCCCGATGACTAACGCGACTGGAGCAGATCTATCTCGCGCGTCTACTGGAATCGTAAGCTCGGGACCATTTTTAGTGGAGGAAACATACCCAAGCACTCAGAGGGCCCTGTTTCTGCCTCTTCCACATAATTCGGCCCCAGACATCGTATCGCCTCACTGGGAATTGACGTCTCACCAGACGCTAATATGCGCTGCAATGCGACACATTCATTTTTATGAAGAGGCCAGTCGGCGTTTTGGCACGTCTTCAGAGTGTAAGCAAGAATCCAAAAAATTGAAACCGCGTACAGAATCACAATAATAAACCGCTTGACATTTGGTGCATCGTTTCAAACTGGCGTGGTTTCCCTCTCCAAAGCACTGCGAGCAATAGAGATCCAGCCGCTCATTCGAAAGCGCGGCAGCATGCGGTTTCACCGCCAGAATGACTTGACCTACAAGGCAGCCATAAATTGGTGGTTTACCTTTGAGGAGAGACAAACCTACCCGGATTGCAAGGCTTTGTGGTCCACAAGCCTCTCCCAGACGTCGGCGACGTTCGGATTTCCAGATATTCAGGGATGGACTTGTAAATGTTCTCCGTCTGTTCTGCATGCTGGTGGACCGCCTCGGAGGGCACCGCTGAGGACTCTGGACTGGTTGGAAGAGTATTTGAGGTCACATACGATTGTTTGACTTGACGAGTTGCCTTCAGCTTTGCAAACGACATTTCCGCAATGGAGATCCGGACAAAGCCGTGCTTGCTGTTCTGACCCGGCTGCTTCCGATTGGTTACGGTTGCGCGGACCGGTAATTTTGTGCTCCAATTTTTTTGCTCTGGCGCGTTAGATGTCCGACTAGCACGCTTTGCGCTCCCCGACGCCGGACGATCCTGATGGCCAAGACAAACAGCACATGTGGGTGGGTGGCTAAATTTGCAAATCACAGCAAATCGCATATATGATATATTATGATGCAGACATCGCAGATCTCCCGGCGGCCATCTCCCTCCCTCCTTCCCTCATGGTCCTGTTAACCCGGTAGCCCAAAAGCCCCAAGACCAGTACATGGCGGACTCGAGCGCAATCATCAGCGCCGCCCAGCTCCAAACTGAGTTGTGGGTGCCTGGGAAACAAGGAGTTGACAGTAAAATTGACAGAAACTGCAGAAACGTCAATGTCTACTTCGCTATCATCTCTCTTACGATCCTCCTTTACGACTATGGTTTGACTGTCCGTGACGAGATCCGTGGATACTGGGGCACCCGGACAACTTGGCCCTCGGTGCTGTTCTAGTAGGGCGGTGCCGTCGAAATTTGATAGGAATCCTAATTTCTTTTTTGAAGCATAAACCGCTACGGGTCGATGGTCGGCAATTCTGTCCCAATAATTATGGGGAATTTTTGGACAACACGCAATTTCGATCCGCACAAAGTACAGGTGCGTATTTCATTGGATTGTATCACCTGGCCTGCCACTCACGACGTGAAGACCTGTCGCAAAGTACAAACCTATCACCAGTACTTTTCCATTCTTGCGCAAATATTTGTTGCTGGTGAGTCTTGAGTCCGTTCCTGTCAGCCTATATCTTAAAGATGGACCCAGGCTTGCTCATCATGAGAACATACGCGCTGTACGAACGAAGTAGGAGGGTTCTGATCCTCACGACGGGTATTGCGGTGGCTGCTGTTGCCGTCGGGGCTGTACGTTATTCCGCGTTAAGCACTGCGTGCTTTCCTGACTTTCAGCGTAGTATATTTTGACCAGCGCAAAGAGCAGTTCGGTGGACTTTAGTGGTGTGTATGTCGATGTCGGCTGCGCCAGTGGCTTGGATGAAATCGAGTATGTCGGTTGTCCTTGTGGCCGATCATTTGCTGAACAACCCGTGTAGGAGTCGCCGTATGTATTTTCTTCACCATTCATTTTTTCCGTTGACGAAGGGGCGTAGGCATTGGTTTTGGTTGGATAGGAATGCTCGTGTTCGATATAGCCATCTTTTCCCTCACAGCTTGGAAAGCCTTGGCGCACTCCAGGGAAGAACGAGGTCGCGGCGGCCTATTCACAATTCTAATACGGGACGGTGCGTGAACCCACTTCAAACACCGTACATCTGGGTTAATATATTCTTTAGGATCGATATTTTTCTTGTAGGTTACATGCACGATGCTCGAGAGGTGCGCTGACTCCCGCAGTGTGATTGTAGCTTCCAATGGCGGGAACATTTTGAGTTTCTTCGTGCGTCCCATCCCATACTTTTACCAGCGTGCATTTAATAACGTGCCTCGCATAGTATGCCGGGGTAAGTTTACATCCGACACGCAGGATTATTCTCACACCCGGATCCCTTAGCCATATACCCGAGGCGTTGCGACGACATTTACGAACGTGTACGTGTTCCTGTTCCTCCCTCCGTTTTGCGGCGGATGTAAGTATTGATCCAAATTACGATGGACAGGATCTCCTCGGTCATGGTGTCCCGACTTATGTTAAACCTTCGAATGCATTCCCTCCGGGACGGGAGCCTCATGCGCACAGGCGAGAGCACGACGCTCTACAACCCTCCGATCAGTACCGTCGTAGACCCATACTACCCGAGCACCCGATTCGCTGAATCGAGGCTTGACGACGACGGGCGATTCGGCGATCATGAGGGTTTGTACATTCATGGTCTCACAGATTGACTTTCTCCCTCACGATACCCAGATATTCAACTTGAGGACCTCAGTGACGTCCGAAGGCAACCATGATGATCTCAGTAGTCAGAAGAAAAAAATAGGAAATTAGACAAAAAAAATTGACAAACTTCGTCTCGGAAACTGCTTTACGTTCCAATGCAGTCCAGGTAATTTTTCTCCGGTACAACACCGGGCTGCGCCTCTTCGCTGGCTTTGCAAAGTTTGCGTTTGACCTCAACATCGGGCCGGTGTTCTTCATGTTCAGACTGAGATTCAAGTGGTTTTGGCTTTAAACCGCCCTGCCATATCGGCTAAATTATTCCGTTTGGAGTTGGAGTTCGGGTCCGTCGGGAAGGTTCTCATTTGATCCTTGCTTGATCCTCTCGAACGGCAACTACCTGCAATACAGCTTCAACATTAATTCGCACAACAAACCAGGTCCTTAAATTATTAAATCCCGCTCCCGTCAACTACGGTAGGCGAGATGTTCGCGCTTCGATTTCGAATCGACGGTCGCGGTTCCCGATCTGGAACTTCGAAATGTTGGCTCACGGCGTGATCACATGAGCGTAACTTCAATCCCCACATCGCGTCTTCCTTTCATTAAATGAACGATTTTTTTCCCAAGCAATGTGTTATGAGACACTTTGCCTTCATTGAGGAGCATTGACATCATACACGTGTATAAATTTCCATGAGAATCTACAGCTATATATAGTGATGGTGAACTTGTGTTAGCTGATCTTCAAGGCACTCCAACTCCTGTCCGAGGGAACGACAGCCTTGTTCTATTCGACCCAATGACCCACACTATGGCGGGGTACGGAGGAATCATTTTTTTGTGATTAACACGCGGGACTAAATCGCTCTTTAGAGGTTCTGGGCTTGAGGATTTTGGCATCGACAGCATTGAACATTCATCAATACCCACAAGTGCAATCGGCTTTGCACCGAGCTCCGGTTTGATCAGGCCTACCCACTACAGCTCCTAGAGAATGTGCTGGAGACAGACAAATCTGGTTCAGAAGGAAGTCACGGAACACCCAATGAAGAGGAAGAGGAGCCAAATGCGCCATAGGGTGTTGATTTCTTAGGTATAGTGGCGTCTATCTACGACTTGCCGTACTTAGACGTCTAGTCTCATTGCTTGAAAGTATGCTTCATTTAAGGAAAGGAAGACGCGACGTGAGAATTGAAGTTACGCTCATGTGATCGCGCCGTGAGGCAACACTTCCAGATTGGGAACCGTGACCGTCGATCCAGATACCGAAATCGCTCGCCTATTACGTCAACGGCTAAACGGATGAATTGCTCCCGCGGTTTGTAAACCGCTTAGCGCTTAGTATTTACCCGCTTTGCTAAGCTAATGCACTATGTTGACAAATGCCAAACAAAAGGTACTTTATAAACGGTTTGCCTGCCTTTATCATAAGCATTCCACACATTTTCTCTTTTTGCTCAGTCCAGCGCAATAATGTCCTATTCCTTCGCAGTGACGCGTCCTGTTAACCCCCTTGGCGTTGAGCCAGTCATCACCGAGGAGCAGCTTTGGAAGGCGCTTGAATACAAGGCGCGGAATCCATCTGTGCGTTGCACGACTCGCATTTCCGGTTGCATCAGCCTGGGGTCCTGATTCTTTATTTGCAGGCTTTTGTCCCTATGATCTCGTCCTGCAAAGTCACGCTTGACGAGGGAAATAAGGTTAGATTTTATTCGCGAGGTTCAAAATCAGTTGGTTCAGAACTAAGTTGGTTCCGCAGCTTGTGCGGGAAGTAACTTTTGGAAGCTCGCCGAATATCGTAACGGAGGAGATCGAATCCCATCCTTCAACCATCGTCAGTTGTCAAGTTCTTCAAAGCATTGATGTCGCGGCTGAATAGGTTCCAGGTGTATTTCGAGATGAACACAGGTACATTATCTACCCGCATTTTTTTGAAGAGGAGCTTAGAGGCGATGCTGAATTGCACGTACTAGGTATCCGCGTCACGAACGTCGTCTCGTACGGCCCGGACGATGAGCTGCTCCTCACCTACGGCTTTGCGAACGGAAGTACGTGTTTGTATCACGATACTGCTGAGTATCATAGTTCAAGTCTTTCCAGTTCCCGGAGTACCTGCGGATAAACCGAAGCCTAGTGCTAAAGAGCTCAACGCGACGGTGGGGAAGAGTGTGGAGGGGAGTATTGTTGTTGTGCGGAAGATGGTGAAGGATGGGAAGCTATGACCCCGAGATCTGAGGAGGTGTGTAGCAATATTTCCACTGGCAATCACAACTACCAGTTCGACTTTTGACAAACATTTTTCTCGCAAGTCATGGTAGCGACGGCTTCGACTCGGATCCCCGCCGCTTTCCACCGCTACTGATTTCGATAGTAACCGCCTACGGTAAACTCAGACATATTCATGCACCGCCCGAGATAAAAATCACGGGCCGCCTTCGAATGCCTTCCGCCTCGGATCCCCACCACTGCTTATGTCCTTCCGGAAATAAAACAACTCACCTTTTGCAGCAGCTTCAGACGCATTGCATTACCGCAAGATGATATTCCAATATTCGCTCGACTCCTTGAGCTGATCACTGACAAAATTCGGTCCGAAGGAGGACAGCGGGAACCCATAAATGCGACCCAGGCATCTCGGCAAATCTTCCCTCCCCACATCATGGAACAGGGCGGTCCGCCCATGACAGGCTGTACCGCTCCGTTCACAAATCGAGTATTCGACTCAAGTCACTTCCAACAGTATTTATTCGGAAATAGCGACTTTAAAAGCAGCACGACCAACATCAAATCGACAACCAACCATGTTTGCTTCCCATCTTGCTGAGCTGGATAAACCTGTACATCGCGCCGTTCGTTTCTTTCCCCGCAATATTCGATGTTCTTCAACTGATAAACCCTCGTCCCGCAGCCTCGTCCACTTCCCGCCGGCCTGGTCGACTTCCCCGCGGCCGGGCTCCCCGAGTACGCCGACTGTTACGCCATTATCGTCGATGATCTGTACTCTCGCTCTACACTCTCTTCCTTCCTGAGCGAGGCCCAACTCCAACCGTGGATATTCGCAAAAATCAACATCGGCAACACAGGCAGGGCGTTGACGCTGCCAGCGGCGAGCGCATCATACACGACTCCTTCCCGATCTCGGAGCAGATCTTCGCGGAACTGCGTCCGCACCTGAGTGCGATTGAGGAGATCGAGGAGCAGACGTACGTCCCCGGTGTTGGCGACGCGACACAGAAGTGGCGCATGGTACGCCTCAATGAGCGTCTGAGGTTCCTGCGGTACCCCAAGGGTGGATTCTTCAAAGCTCACGAAGACGGACGTTATTTCGAAAAGTGCGTTGCCTGGTGCCGAGTATATGTATGAATATTGATATTGTTTATGCAGACAAAACGGGCAAAAAAAATTCTACACGCTGCAGCTGTATCTCCCATCAGACGCGTCCGGCTCAGAGGAGAGCTTCCACCCAGCACTCGGCGGGGCGACGCTTTTTTGGGGTGCGGATGGCGCCTACGCGAGGGAAGTCTGCCCGTACGCCGACGTAGAGGCGCTCCCGGGCCCGGGTCGTGCGCTGGTGTTCCAGCATGACGAGCTCCTGCACTCTGGCGAAGAGGTGCGCTGCTGGCTTGCGTACGAGTTTAATCAGAACCCTCACATAGTTTGGACAGGTCCTCGAGGGCGTCAAAATCACAATACGTTCGGATATTTTGTATGAGAAAGTTGGGAAGCCGGTGTCCGTTGCGGGGCGCGGGTGAATGCTCATTTGGGTGTCTCTCATCTCAAAAGGATAGTTTGCGCTGCAATTCAGTCTGAAAAATCATTTGAAAGCTATTGTGCGCAATTCGGTTCTAGTCTGCTCATGTTTCGTCAATCCGAGTCGACAGAACAATACTTCATCATAGAAGACTAAATTCCAGTTCACATCTTTGAGGTCTCTTCCTCAACAGTATTGACTGTAGAATAAATCAATGATTTCAGTGATCTCCGGCAAAATTTGGCCAGGTCGCCCAGAGTCAAGTCCTACGTTCGCCGGGCAAAGAATCGTTGAAAAGAATTATGTTCTGGTTCGAGGGGAAATCGGTAGAATCAAACAATTGTCTCCATTGACAAGGGTCCCACGCCATGTAAAATTCAAACATCAGTCTTCTCGCCTCCCACCTGTGCTCCCATGTTCGTCAAGTATCCTTTGGGATGGCGACAATTTAACGCGGTGCAGAACAGTTGAGCCTGGGGCTCGGTTGTTGAGTGCTGACTTGCCGATATAGCTTTCTTGTGTGGCCCTGGGACCCGGGGGTATTCCACGGTAATCTGCCGCCACATATCCAAGTCGGTTCAGGCAAGGTACAAGGAAATCTTCGTTTTTCAACCAATGCGTGGTATGTTTGGTTGCGGTTCAACCTTGGCCGCGGCGATCCTTGTCACTGACAGCGTGGATCCAGATTCCGTCGCCAAGACTCGCGATCATCGCAAGTCGAAACACTCATCTGACAATTTGCAGGGTGTGCTCCGCGACGGCGCCAGCACCTCTCTTCCCTTCTGGCCCTCACCTCCACACAAGTTAATGGTCGATGACCCCGCCCACTTAGCCTCTGACATGTGAGGAACGTCTTCGTTTATTCCAGCCCGCAGAACTGACTCTGGCTGCAGTCTGACCCATGGGTACCTTCAGATTTTCGGCATATGTACGCACTCACCCTTCCCGCTCGCCCTCGGCACTTACCCCTTTTTTAGCGCTGATGTACTGGGACTGGCTCATCACGCTCGGTCCGTCTCGTCGCCTCGCTCACACGTAATTTGGCTTGACCTGTATATTTTTGCAGGCGCTGAGATCACATTCATGTGGGCGCGCGCGCGGTCGGCCAGCGCGTACTGGTTCTTCGCGGTGCGGTATGCAGGGATTATAGGCAACATCCCCATCACGATTTTCACGTTCTATACGATTCCTATCCATGTACGTCCCCTATCCCCACAATTTTCCTGCCTTGCTGATTGTTTGCCCCAGTGGTTTGTTTGATGCGCAATGCGGTTCGGGACTGAAGTCTGGATTTTGGGTTCCAGGTGCCCTGCGTATCACACAGGCCATCAGATCGTGATCGTTGGGATGCAGCTCCTCGTTTCCAGTCAGTGTTTGCTTGGGTATTAGATGGCTCCTCGGCGGCTCTGCCAACTGACCTCTTGTGTTGTTGCGGACAGTCGCGATGCTGGTGCGTGTCCACGCGCTCTACGGACGCAACCTCCGCCTCCTCGCGGGTGTGGTGGTCCTCTCGCTCCCGCTTCTCGCGGTCATTTTTGTGCGTGTCGGATCCGTCTATTTTTGTTGCGGTCATACAACTAAGAGCAGAAAATTATTTTCAGTGGTCGGTGAAGGGCCAGCACTCGAAACCCATCCTCGGGTTCCCGGGGTGTCATACCAGCGTGGCACAGTCCAGGTGAGTACATATCTGCAGAACCCTCTCAGCCCGGGCTCAAAATTCTATTTTCTTTCGCAGCAACAACCGTACGTCAGCTCGCTCGCCCTTAGTGTCTTTGAACTGCGTGATTAACGACGAAACGTAGACCTGGCCGGCGCATGGTGGGCGCTCTTCGCGTTCGACTCGCTCTGTTTCGGGCTCACACTGGGCAAAACGTACTCGACCTGGCGCCGCGCGGGGTCGGATTTGGCGAGCCATCTGCCGATTCATACGCTTGTGCTGCGGGATGGTGCGTGTCTTTCGTGCTTATGAGTTCATTATCTGACGTCTGACATTTGGCAGGCGCATTGTACTTCGCGTGAGTTCGTCCCGGCACGCTGCTGGGAGTTGGCTGATGGATGATTTCATAGTGCGATGACGCTGGCGAACCTGTCCAATATTATCACCTTCTATGTGCGTTTTTCTTCTTTTAACACATTTCGTTTTTTTGTGTCCTCATCGCGATGCTACTGTAGATAGCCGGGGTAAGCAGGCTGGCTGCGACCCCTACAGTGACTGACACTTGTGGTTGAATTATAGCCGGCCCTCGGCGGCTCGCTCTCCACTTTCGCAAGCTGGTAAGTCATGCATGTTCCTTGTCTTTCCCCGCCAGCCAGCCCCATGCATTTCACCCGTTTATACGTAACTTGAAACTAACGATGCGACGTGCGAACAGCGTCTCGGTGACGATGATGGCGCGACTCATGCTCAACATCGTGCAAATGTCCGAGGAGGGCCGCGATGGTGCTAACCTGGGCCTCACGCACCTGGACCTCAACGCGTGTGATAGCCCGGTTGTGTTTCGCGCCGGGGCAGGGCGGGGGTTTTGCGGAGTATGGCGGTGGAGCAGGGTACGGCAGTGGAGCAGGGTACGGCAGTGGCACGCAGGATGGGCACCTCGAGAGCGGCGAACCTGGGCCGTCGCATCGGCTGCCCGACTCGGAGGCGGAGACACAGAACCTCCGGAGGCGGGAATGAAAATTAGGAGAGTATCTAATGTTAATTGTGTGTTTTATAAGAAATGTATGTATTGTATATGATCAATCACGGAGTGCCAGAGTGAAAGCAAAATGGTTCTTGGGCATTCCAGCGGATGAAACGAATTTCCAACATGCGGGCTGTCGGGAGCAAGAGCCCGAACCGGCACATGACTAACCGGCATCTCCCGGCTCTTGCCTTCCTCCTCCTCCTCTCTTCCTTACCCGAGTAATCCCTCTTCCCCCTCCAAAACTCAAGAAAAAATGCTCGCAAACGTCGTCTTTTCTACTCTCGCCCTCGCCGGTGCTGCCTCCGCTGCCGTCTCCAATGGCGGCCTCAAGCTCCTCGTACCCGGAGGAGACAACTTGTGGTGGAGTGCGTGCTGCTTTTCCTTTGTAATGGGTGGTCCTACCGGTCATGGGCTCCCACTGTGTCCTCGGCTGTGCGGGCGTCTATACGACATCAGAGGAGACCCTGATTTTTGTCGATTTTTGGGCAAACTGGCCAAAACTGGCGCTACTGCGTCGCGAGACTTGGCTTGCAATGCCTTTCGCTGCATGCATATGGGCCTCTTGTATTCCGTGCGAAGAATGTCCCGCCCTTCACTCACCTCATCTCCTCGTTTGTCCTCGCCTCGACAATGTGCTGACCCGATTATACTTCACCAGTCACCGGCCAGCCCAACAACATCATCTGGTCCTGCAGCGAGAGCACCTTCACCCAGTTCACCATGTGGTGCGTCTTTCCTGCATTCCTACTTGATCCACACAGCAAACTAAGTACGGACTTGCAGGATCAACAACAGCGACGTCTCCCTCCTCACCGCCATCACCCCGCTGTACGTCTGCATGCTCATTTCCTTGACTTTCTTATCGTACTTCGTGCCCTGCGTATCCTTGTCTCCGCGCACACCGTCTATCCTCCTATCTCCTCTTTAGCTACACACTTCCCTTCTCACCTTTTTTTTCTTTTTCAAATTCGCTCTCACCCACAATTGCTGACGCTCATCCCCCATCTTAGCGTCCCCGTCGAGCAGAACTTTAACTGCGCGCAGCTCATCGCGGGCGAGGTCGTCACCATGCCCGTCGGCAAGGGCTACACGATCGTCCTGACTGATATCACGAATGCGACGAATGTGCGTGTTGGCTGTGTCTTGCTTAGAATTCTTTCTCTTTTTTTTCTTCCCTCGGGGGCAAGATGGAGGGACGCGGACGTGTGTGTGGGTCTGCGAGTGTACCATGGCTGCATGGGGATGCGCGGCCCTCAGCGGCGGAGACTGCGGCGGGGAGAAGGGGAGATTGGACGGCGACGTATCTGTCGGGTGTGTCGCGGCGTCGGGGCCCACAATCGACGAAAGCACGGAGGAGAGGGTTTGGATGTGCCAGGATCGAAGGGGGGCTGGGATGTGCGACGGGTGGATGCCGACTGTGCTGTTGTACAGTCTAATCCCGGTCGGGAGAAAATCCCGCATGCCCGTACGCGTATGTGATATCGTCCTCGGGTGTGCGAGTACCGTGCGGCTCCCTGCGTCTGTGCGACTACGGGGAGCGGTTTGTCGGTGTGGGTGTCGTAGGCAGCCCTGTGCAGGTATGGGTGCGGATCGCGACGGGTGGTCTCCCGCGCACATCGTACATGTCGTCGGCGTGGCGGGTCCACGCCTTCTCCCTCCCGGCTCGTCTCATGTCGCGATGGATGTCCAATGTTCATGCGATGGCTGAGGCCATCTATCCTCTCCCCTCTTTTCGTACAGCCCTCCCGCTCCCTTCCTGCACCCTCTCCACCCTCTCCTCTCTCGTCCTCTTTTCCTTCTCTTCGTATTTACATGCTGACGCATCCGCACTCGCAGGTCTATGCCGTATCGGACCCGTTCGAGATCAAGGCTCTCTCCGCCGGCTACCCGCCTGCGACCAACACGCCCGTGGATTCGCAGAGCGCGACGGTGTCGAAGGTGTGTGCATTTTCAGTCATTTTTTTTTTCTTGTTTCCTTGTTGGATGAGACGGGGATGAGTGTGGAGAGGAGCGTTCTCGCCATTTTGTGTGCTGTAATTTGGATTTGGGTGTGTGCTGTGCGGGAGGGGCGGCGTGGGAGGACGGGGAGGAGGCCTGAAACGAGTGCAAACGAGATGGGCTGGCGAGCGGAAGCTTTGGGGTGTCGCGCCGGTGATGGGAGGAGCTGCGTGCGAGCGGGTGTATATGGGATCGAATGGGGGTGGATGAGGCCTCTTAGGCGACTCAGGAGGAGGAGGAAGAGGTGTGGATGGATCGGGGGATGGGGATCGGGGGCAGCGCGCGCAGAGAGACACCCAGACGCCGCACTATTCCGTCCGGCGGTGGCGGCTAGTGTTGATGAGGCGACACGAGCGGTGCGGGGCTCGAAGATGCGGGATGCATGATATGGTGGTGGTGGAGGAGCCACAAATGGCGTGTAGACACAGTTCCTCTCGCTCAGCATCCCGCCCGGTGGTAGCGGCCACATATGGATGAGACGAGCGGTGCGAGATTGAAGACGGCGTGGGATAACGCACTCATGTGTGCTATGGTGGTCATACTTGAATCGTTTACGATGGGGAGTGGGACGCATATGAGGGTGTGCATCTCATACGCCATGGACTGTCTCAGTCCCTTCTTTCCCTTCCTCACTGCTTCCTCTTCTTCTTCTCTCGCCCCTCGCCCTCACTTCTCTCAACTAACTGTCTCCCTCAGGGCACGGCCTCGAACGTGATCAGCGGCAGCCAAACTGGCACCGGCAGCGGCTCCTCGCCCAGCCAGACCGGCAAAGGCGCTGCCAGCTCGCTGCGCAGCGGGATGGCCGCGGCGGGCGCGCTCGTCGGCGCTGCTGTCGTCGCGGCGCTGCTCTAAGCGCCCACGCCAATTTTTATGATTTGGCGAAGACGGACTCTAATTATGCATGTGGATGGACCTGTTGTTGACATTCCTAGCGTATTCGTGGTGTACACATGTAGACCACATCCCCCTCCCCTCAGTACCCTACGTAGTTTTCTGTCGTTACGTGTCGGCTTGATATAGTATGCTTTTTGTTTGAGTTTGAGTTGGCAGGGCGGGTGTTCCGACGATTGAGACGACATGCAGGCATCGACAACGCAGCGAAAATGCGGGTAGAACACAAGAACACTCTACAAAGCTGTAAGGGCCCGAGCCCGAATCGAACGGTTGTACTTGTAATTAAATTATGTATGTACGAAGTGCACGTGCGGACCATCCACCAGGGGTCTTTCTGTAGGTTCAAATACACTTAGATGCAATCTAGAATCACAGAAGGATGCATGCAAGAAAGGATAGCTGCGAAGTCGGAAACTCGGGATATATTCTCTCGATTTATCGTGCATAAATAAATACATGGCTCAACCCAGGTTTAACCTGATCCAATGCCAATTTGAACGGGTCTCAGTTGGTTTGTAACCAACTATTTTCGTGTTTTTTGGCCTATTTGGGCCGCAAAATCTGAACGTCACCGTCACCAGTACCCAAAGTGTTCAGTTCAGACACCACCATCACCCGTCACTTGAACATTCGGTCGTAATAGTACAGTACCTAGCCTAATTTCCTTTCTGAGAAGCTTCTACTGGTTTGACTTTCCATAAGGCATTTTCTGTGTTTTTCGAATACTTTGAGGTCTAAAACCGCAGGATCACCGCAATGACATGACACCTGTCAGGACCCCATCGGGCCCAGATCTCTGTTAGAATACTGTAGAATTTCATTCAATTCGGCGGTCACGCGTCACGCACCCCCTGTGCCGCGATGAATTTTGGTCTCGGTCACGGGTCACGGCGCCCAGTGCCGAATGTAAAATGCGTGACACTGGGCAGGCTCCTACCCACGCACGTTACGAGGTTGGGCAAGACAGAGCAGGCGCAATTAAATACTTATGAGGCGTAGTAATACAAGAAGACAAATCATTGATAGCCGACACTAATACTCCCGAACTTCAAAGGCCCTAACCTCTCCACGGCGGCTGGCACTTAACAGACGTAAACAACATAGCCACCCGCACGGCTGGGCTGCTACCTTTTCGTTAGCTCGATTGCGGTGCCCCTAGAAAATTTATCGATGGGCTTTATAACCCCTCAGCAGCCCCCCACACCTATTTTGACATTTCTTTGAAAACAGAGGTCCACAAGGAATATTTTCGGCAAATGTGGCTATGTTGTTTACGTCTGTTAAGTGCCAGCCGCCGTGGAGAGGTTAGGGCCTTTGAAGTTCGGGAGTATTAGTGTCGGCTATCAATGATTTGTCTTCTTGTATTACTACGCCTCATAATTCAATATTTAATTGCGCCTACTCTGTCTTGCCCAACCTCGTAACGTGCGCGGGTAGGAGCCTGGACACTGGGGCCAAATCCCCCTTAGAGGTGCAAAAAGGCAGAATTTTCGTAATTTTTCGTCTTGAATGCCGAATTTTTCGGAGGTGTCACGCCAAAATTCGTTGGTTGCCGAAGTGCCGAATCGGTATTTGGGTCACGGGTCACAACCCGTGCCGAATTGAATGAAATTCTACAGTATTTTCGACCCCTCTTCCAGACTTGAATTCAAGTTTAATCTGGAGGGGGGGTCGCTACCCCCCTCTTCAGATTATTTTGCGCTCGAATAGAGCTTCTGCGACACTTTCAAACGATGTTTTGCCTCTTTGGGCGAGCGCGTCTCACCGCCTTACCGCGCCTCAACTGTTCAGCAAATTGTGTGCACCACAGGGACTTCGGCTTCCTTCTTAACCGCAGTTATCCAGGCACTGAGATGTCTCAGTGCCTAGGATAAGTACGGCTTCCTCCAGTTGTCGACGTTACAATGAGTCCTCAGTCGTACCCAAGATGTGGTAAGAGACTCTGTTAAGTACCTGTCGACGTTACAATGAGTCTGTACAATAATAGTATGTAAGTATATGTGTGATGAGTAGGAATAATAATGTGGTAGACGTACCCTCAGTCGTACCCAAGATGTGGTAAGAGACTGAGGGCCGTCGTCACGTTTCCGCACCTTAAATACGGTGCGGAAACGATCGACGTCTAAATAATAAATAGAGTAAAAGAGATATAAAGAGAAACCGATCAATATACCAAACTGAGACGCGAGACGCCCTCTTCCCAAAGAGGCAGTCCCCACGCCTCAACACTCCCCCTGGCGTCGAGCACCCGTCTTCCTCCTCCAATCCAGCCCCATATCGCCCACAATTCGATCATGCGTTATACGCGGAAGCGCCTTGGTAAGGATGTCGGCGATGTTTTCTTTGCCAGGGATCGACGACACGACAATTTCGCCTTCCTTGACGCGCTCGCGGATATAATGCCAGCGTATGTCGAGGTGCTTCGACAACCCGTGCTCCTTGTTCGTTTCCGTAAGACTGATGGAGCCGAGGTTGTCGCCGCGGAGCTGGAGTGGCATCTCTTGGGGTAGGAACGCCTCCGATAGCCAGTTTTTGATCCACATCGCTTGCTGGGCTCCTCGGGCGAGGGAGATGTACTCGGCCTCCGTGGTCGAAAGCGCGACGATAGGTTGCCGTTTAGCCGACCAGCAAACCGGAGCTCCACCCATAAAGAAGATGTACCCCGACGTTGACCGACGTGTGTCGACGCAGCCGGCCCAGTCGGAATCGACGTATCCCTCAGGCTTCAGTCCCAAGCCTCCACGGGCGTTGTCGAGGGCGCATGGGGAATATCGAACCCCATAGTCCAAGGTTCCCTTCACGTACCGCAAGACACCGATCAGTAGAGACCAGTGCCTCCGGGTTGGGGTTGGATTGGACGTGGCCGAGGGGCGCAGCAGGCGTAGGAGAGATCGGGCCGAGTGCCGCTACCGCCCCAGACGAGGGTTCCGAGTATAGGGCGGAACAGCTTGTCGCGCATAAAGGCGGCGTCTTCGACGGAGAGCGGGGAACTAGACGCGCGGATCTGATAGCCGGGTGGGAAAGGCGTTGACAGCGGAGGCAGATCCGCGAAGCCGAAATGTGCCAAGACCTTCTCGAAGTACTGGGTCTGGCTCAGTGAAATTGATCCGTCGCTGAGCTTTTCCACAGTCAACCCGAGAAGTAACGCCACGTCGACCTCCTTCAAGTCCCACTTGGCGGCGAACTCCGCGACCACCCGTTTGCTTTCTTCGTCGGAGGAGGAGACGCCGAGGACATCGTCCGTGTGGGTAGAGGTGAGTGTGTAATTTTCACCTCGCCGACGCGTACGGATGCAGGGATCGGCTAAGCTCTCTTTGTAACCCAGGTCAGCGTAGCCCGAAGCGAGAAGCTTATACCAAATGTGCCCAGCTTGCACCAACCCATATAGCGGTCGCAAAAGCAAGCAAACTTTGTGCTCCTCCCCCTGCTTCGCGAATCCCCTCGGCTGGCGCATGTACACGGGCTTATCCATCACCCCGTTCAGTACGCACCCGCAAAATCCCACTGCCGAACGTGCAGTCCCTTCACTGCCGCCACCGCAAACACCATCCGCACCGACTCCATCCGCGCGACCATCGCCCACTTCACCTCGAAGTCTTTACCTTCGACCATCTCGTCCCGTGCGCTACGTACCGCGCCTTCCGCTTCAGCACATTTCCATCCCCGTCCACCTTTAGGTCATAGACCCACATCCCATCTATTGCACGTTCCCCCGCAGGTAAGTCAACGCGCTTCCAGACGCCCCGTTCCTCCAGCTGATCGAACTCCGCTTGCATAGGCGGAACCCACTTTTCTGGTTTGCGCATGGCCTCGCGGTACGACCGTGGAATCGAGCCCTTGATCGAGCTCGCGAACGCCCATGGGTTTCGAAGAAGTGTGTCGTCGAATGTCTCCCATCCAATGTCGACTGCGTTCGCGGTGGGTCGGAGGTTATCGCGCGCCCAGTCCTTGTTCGCAGCGCGGGCGATGGCCTCCATTTCGCCTGAAGCTTGCATGTCGAGGAGGGCGCGCGTAGGTCTCGTCGTGCGTTCGGATCGGCGTGGCAAAGGTGGGGTTTCAACCGGCGCATCGTGGGGTGGTGGACCCGGCTCAGCTTGCACGGGTTGCGGTTCGGGATGGGGCAGTGGCGCTGGGTGTTCTGCGTCGAACAGGGTCGGGTTCTGAGGGGGTATATCCTCCTCCGGACCGGCGCGCGTGCGATGAGGGGCGCCTTCTTCGAAGATAACATTTCGCACCTGGAACACCCGAGCGCGCGACGTGTCGTAGACGCGGTACCCTCGCCTCCCCATGTACCCAACCATCTTCCCCTTCCACGACTGCTTCCCCAGTTTCCCCTCGACGTCGTCTAAATCCTTCACCCAGCATACACTCCCCCATGCACGAAGGTGGGAGATGTTCGGTTTAACCAGCACCCCCCGACGCGTCCTTCCTGCGGAACCACGCGACCCACGGCACAACATCGGGGTGCCGGGAAGAGGGAATGAAGCCGCGAACGTAGCAGTGTGCCGCCGCTGCCTCAGCCCAGAAGCGTCCATCGAGCCCCGACTCGATCAGCTGCGTCCTGGTTCCCTCCACCACCGTACGGTTCCCCCGCTCGACGTGTCCGTTCGCTGCTGACGACGCCTTTGGCACCTTCTCCACAGTGACCCCCCCGCGCTGCGCAGTACGACAGAAACACACCGTTATCAAACTCCCCGCCCAAATCTATTCGGACGCACTTCAGGCGCGCCGACGTTTGTAGTTCCGCGGCTGTAACCCAGTCGCGAAACGCCGCGAGCGTCGTCTCCTTTGTCTTGTTATTCAAGAACAAGGGGAATTTCATCGACGTCCCGCCGTCCGACACCAGCATCATGTAAACTGCGCCGGACCAACTTGGTGTACGCGCCCGACCCCACAAATCAAGGTGGACGCGCTCGAGTGGTTTCGATTCGTGAACCACCTCGTCATCGAACGGCATGCGGTCTTGCTTGCCGAAGATGCAGTCCTCGCAGAGGCCTCGAAGATCGCGCCCAACGATCCTCAAAACCGTCCACAAGCGACTTACGGGCCATCCGCTCAAGAACGCGCACGTCGCTATGCCCAAAGCGACGATGCCACATCTCGAGGTCAGTCGGCTGGTCCCTGTTGCGCCCCGCTATCGCAGCAACAACGCCTCCCCCCTCCTCATCCAGGTCATCCACCACATCCACCCGGTATAATTCTCGCCCACCTTCCGTGTTGGTCAAGACGCCGTCAACAATTTTGGTTCCGTCTCGGCTAGATACGGTTAGCCGTCCACCGCCGATCTTGCCTACGAACCCGCGCCGATCCAACCTCGGCAACGAAATCAAGTTCATTGTGAAGTCTGGGGTATGGATGGCGTCCAGGATGATCGTGTGGGGAGCGCCGCCTGCCACGCGAACGTCAAAGCGCGCCCTTCCCGTGCCCACAACGCGGAATCCGCCAACGGCAGTATTTCCCTCAATCGTTTCAAGGCGGTACGTCAAGAACCGTTTCTTGTTGCGCACGCACGTATCGGTCGCGCCACTATCAAGAAATGTGGGAGGGCGCGGCGTGGCGTGTGTGACGCCGGCCATGTATATTGACAGGAAGGTACGGGGTACAGGATCTACGGTACGTTGCATACGCTCATTCAGAAGGGCATTATCTGACCCTGGATGTCTGAATCTAGGAAGCGCATCAACGACCGTGACCCCGGACGAATTTGGGAACACACCCTCGTTGTCATCGTATGTGGCGCACGCGTAAACCGGCATGGGCGAGACGAAAGTCGCCCCGACGGTGGGAGTCGACATCGCAGGTGCGGGCGGTGGGGTAGGAGTCTGGGCGATGGCTGCAGTAACAGCGGCGGCGGATGGCGGCGATGGCGTCCTTATGGCCGTTGTTCCCCCCGTTCGTCTGGCGTTGTCGCGCGGCCTTGACAGTGTTCGCGGCGTCGATCAATGCCTGGCGAGGCTCCTTCCCAGGCGGGGCCTTGTACCACCCCGGCCCATAGCCCTCCTTTCCGCCGCCGCGTGCCCAGCAGTTGTCACGGTGGTGGGGCCCGACGTGGCAGTTGCTGCAGTTACCCGCGCCCCCGCCGTTTCCAGCGTGAGCAGCAAGCGCCTGCGCAACCCCGCTCGCAGTGACCGAGGCCTTGTAGACGAGATCCCAGTGCGCACGGAGGTGGGCAATAACCTCGTGCGCGTACTTCTTCTCGCCGAGGATAATCATTGCATTGGAGAATTCGGCAGCAGGGAGGGAGGCGAGGATGATGGACACGTACTCCTCGTCCGGGCAGCGCGCACCAACATCGAGCGCGTCGGAGCGCAGCTTCGTTAGCGCGTCGAGGTGGCCAGGAAGGTCGCGCCCGCTCGCTAGCTTGAGCGAACGCAGCGCGTCCATTGCCTGACCTTTCAAGACCTCCGACTTGCGGTGGAATTTGGTGCTGAGCTTCAGCCACATGTCGCGGCTGGTCTCACTGGCGGACAGAGCGTGGGCGCGCGGGTCAACCACGTTCTGGTAGATGATGGAGCTGGCCATGGCGTCGCGGAGGTCCCACTCCTCGGTCGACGGGAGGGTCGAGTTGGCGAGAGTGGGCTGGAGGGACGTGGGGTTCTGAGGGCGAAGGATCGCACCGCTGGGGTAGCCGTATAGTCCACGGCCGCGGAGCGAACTGATAATTCTTTCCTCCCACGCAGACCAGTTCCCGTCAGTGAGCTGTTTGTCGGCGGCGAAGATGGGGATGCTCGTCGTCGACATAGGGGGCAAATAGGGGTATGTGGTGAGTCGCTCTCGGGCTTGTATTCACGACTGATGTAGGACGGTGTAGCTCGAACGCTTCTGACTGCGAATCTGTCGACGTTACAATGAGTCCTCAGTCGTACCCAAGATGTGGTAAGAGACTCTGTTAAGTACCTGTCGACGTTACAATGAGTCTGTACAATAATAGTATGTAAGTATATGTGTGATGAGTAGGAATAATAATGTGGTAGACGTACCCTCAGTCGTACCCAAGATGTGGTAAGAGACTGAGGGCCGTCGTCACGTTTCCGCACCTTAAATACGGTGCGGGAAACGATTGACGTCTAAATAATAAATAGAGTAAAGAGATATAAAGAGAAACCGATCAATATACCAAACTGAGACGCGAGACGCCCTCTTCCCAAAGAGGCAGTCCCCCACGCCTCAACACCAGTCTTTTGGCTCGAATTTACGGCGCAAATGAGGGGAGGATGACGAGTACCGTCCATACCGTAAGGGTTCAATGAACGATGTGCGCGCGAAGGAGCTTGTAGCCAAACCCGTATAGTACTGACTCACACAAAAAACAAACCCGCGGGCGCTACCCAGCTGCAGTCGTCGGATGTCGCGCAGATCTTTATTACCTCTAGAACTTATTTCAATGCTTATGGGAATACACAGTGATTAAATTATTCAGAATAACCCATATGCCGGCACGCTTGAGACCCCTCCGTTAAGCTCGAGAATAGAAAATGCCTTATGGAAAGTCAACCACTTGCCTGTAAGAATATTCGCTGTACCCCCTAAGCTTTGTGCTTGAGAATATTCCCTGTATTTTCTGAGAAGTCCCGGCCATCATGCCATTTCTTCGGACATCACCGGCGCTTCTCTCGCTTTCACTGAGTTCTCACTACCTTCTATCACGACCGCCCGCTTAAGCTAACGCAGCGCGCAAACCTGCCACTTCCTCTGGCTCTGCTGTCTGCAGGTGACCAAAGTAACGCGCCTTCAGGCTTCAAGATTGACCTCTCCACCTTCTGGGACTCCTCGAGACATGTCTTCAGTCACGCAACCTTGCCCGCGCCACGATACGTTCTGCAGCGGGACAAGGTTGCTGCTGTTTTGTATGTATTCCCTTTTTCTATCTATCTAATATCCTTGCCGCCAGAAGCACCGGTGCTTAACGGCATCACTTACTTCGGACTCCGAGCATATTTCTCTCGTCATCTCAGCAGCTCGTCGACGTCGTGTCTGCCGAGCGCGATAATTGAACCGGGTGTATTTGAGGCACACCTTTTTACCTACATCGGAGGCTTTTTCACCGTTGTGCCCGGCGCGTACGACCTGAATTCTACCGCTCATGTGGGCTGAGCAGACGGGACACAAACAGGACACAGACTGCGTACGACCCGTGCACGACACTGCTGCTGGATGCGGTCGTGGTCGCACGCTACAGTACACGTAACACCCTCACCACGCCGCGCGCGCACCTCGCACCTGATCTCGTAACAGAGAACAGGAAGATGCACGCGAGCCCTCCCCCTCTCGCTCTTCACTCATCGCCCCCACATGGGTTTCCACACTTTTCGTTCAGCTGTGCCCATTGGCATGATGCTGTCCGCGCCGCACGGCCAGCACCAACCCACTCCTCATGTATGTGAGGCCCGACCGCCCGTGTACGACGCGTGCACGGAGCTGCGGCTTGACGTGGGCATTCCGGGGCGGTACAATTCATTATTATAGCCAGGGATATACAAGCTCTTAGCGAGGCCCCTGTCAGGGGCCGGCCTTCATCTCGCCCGATGCTAAACGGCAGCGGATACGAATTCAGCGCTTGCTTATCGGCGAACCTTCCCGGCGCGACACCCAAAAGTACAAGTATGTGCTGCGTTGAATCTCGTGCACGACAGTGCACCGCATGTACCACCCTCACGAGGCTGCGCACCCCGCATCCAGTGCTGCAGCAGAGACGGACGGACGCAGACGCAAACGTTGCCAACTGCGCCCGAGACTACCGCCCGTGTAGACTGGGGAGTCGAGTTCGCGCTGCTCGAAGCGCCCACGCACTCATACCGCCGAGTGTACCGAACCGCCATCCCAACGCGCGCGATCCCATCCCCCTTCTCTCTCGTTGTGCTCCTCGCAGCACTTTCGCCTTCCATCGAGCAATCCAAGCGCGTACCCGATTAACAACAGCGCGCAGAAGTCTGCCGGTGTATCCTTGTCAAATACTGGCCCCTTTTCCGATTCTCTTCTGAATGAGACTGGACAATCTTCGGTCTGTTCGCTCGCATAATTTCCTCTTCGGTTGGAAGATGAAGTCTCCGGTTCGTTCGGTCGGGACGTCCAGTGTATCTACTTCATTAATTCCATTTTGTACGGTTCAAGAGTTTTGTTCTTCAGCTCTCAATTCGGTTTTTTCATGTAGATCTTGCATCTTATCTCGAGCTTGACTTGAAGCCCAAATCTGTACGCCTTCATCCAATCTGAATGAATCAAATACCACTGACAAGTGTTTGTGCCGGAAAACATCTCACGGATACATCTGCCAAACATTTCGGCTAACGAGTAGAGCAGGTGGATATCCATCCCAAATCCATCCACGTGTCCGCTGCTCGTGCCGATTCCCGGACGAGGCTTACCCACGGACATGCGAGTTTTTTAACGCGTCGAGCGCGTGCAGAACCGAACCACTCGCTGCGCCCAGTCGGAATTATCGCACCCTTCCCAGGTCCCACTCCCCTGCAAATGCAACCACACACGAACGCTGGTCACGCCTCGATCGCACGATGCTTAACACGAATGCGAATCGAAGCGCGAGTGTGAATACGGAGTTGAAGGCTGATGGTGCAGTGTAGCTTTTCTGCCGGTAAATATTTGGATGCCAATTGAATTCGTTCTAAGCTACACGGCACGTAACCATCAAACGAACCGCTCGTGATGCAGAGGTACGCGCGTTCGGCAGTGAATGAAGAGAGGAAAACACAATATTGTTAAAATACCTCGTATATTAAGCAGATGCCTCGAATCAGAGTGCACCTGTTTGTACTGCCGAAGTTTCCCCATCCACTATCTCAGCTGACCCCCTGTATCCGAAATGACCTCAGACGCCGGGGCGCTTCGGCAATTTTCAAGTGCCCGATCAGACCCTCAAGCTCCACTCAAAAGGCAGGGTTTCCATTGTGTCGCTTCTTCTATTCCACCCCCATCATCTCTGCCGTCCCTCTGCCCGTGTCGCCGCCTCCGTTCCTCTTTTCTATCCTACACTGCAAGAATGAGCAACATATATTCAAGGCACTCGAACTATCTACCAAGGCGCGGGTATGCTTCACTCTAGACCCTGAAAATTCCGCGGACACCTCAAACACGCTACTTACTTCTCCGCTCTCCGTTACACCTCAAAACAGCAATCAAGTCTTCCCTGATCTCAAACCGCCTCGCGTGTTTATTCACTTCTGGAGGTTTCAAGCTGTAGAACTCCGCAACACCTCGCGCATCGCCCGTCAAACCCAATCAAGGCCAACTTCAAGTTCACTGTCAAGGCTCAAGTATTCGTCAAGACCTCAAAGTCAATGTTTGCTCCATAATCTGAATGCAATTTCCCGTCTTTCACCGTATCTTCTGCCGGTAAACACATCCTTGAACGTTAAGATCCATGGGGTTCCGATGGCAGGTAGGAAGCGCCCACAGGATATGGTAAGTGACATCGTCGGTCCCTCATCTCCTGGTTTCCGGCCTTCATTTACTGACCTTCGTAAGCGCAGACCTAAGGTCTGAACCATCGCGCGACAAGGTGCTTCAACGGGATTCGCAAAGCTCTTCAGGTGGGTTCCTGCTAGCGATCCTCGATTCTCTTTAGTACATCTTAACATGTATTCGCTGACCTGGTATACGAATTTGGGTTAGTTTTCTTTCTTCCTGGACGAGTGTTTCTTCCTGCCGAGTTTGGGAAAAGCCTGGCACCAATATGAGTATGTCTGTATTTTATACCTCACTGCCTGATACTCAATTATCTCCCAAGCGACATTCAGTTATCGAATACATCTATGACCGAGTGGAACGGGCCAATATTTGATGCCCATCGTCCCAACATGTGCGGCAGTGGTGAGTCGTTCGCTTCAATATGATAATAGGGCTGAAAGTGAGGTTTTGCAGTAAACCCTCTATTGAGCCAAACTGCGGATATCGATTTCTGCAGTAATCTACGACTACATACCATTGCCAGTATGCGATACCTTCAGCCAACCAGATGCAATTTTGTTTGTCATACCTAGATTCTGAGTAATGAACCTTTTTCAACCGTAGTAAATCTGCGGTGCGCTACTTGATGCATGCTTTATGAAGCATGAAACAGAGCGTGAATGGGAGTGACATGTATTGTTCTTGCTCTCAAACTCCCAGTTCAATGCATCGGCGTCACGTTGATACTCGGTAGTTTGACAACTATCATGCCATTGACATTCAACCTTGCATCCCGCTCTTTACCTGCTTCACGGTACACGTGTATCATGTTGAACCAACCTCACGCACTTGGAAATTACCATAGTTGCCGGAGCGAAGCGAAGGCACGTCTTGTATGGTTTTATTCATTATATCTTTCTGTTAAGTTGAGCGGCCAAGCTTCTGAGTACAGAATCATTGATTTGGAATCCGATAGCTCAAAGCCACTTCGAAGTCGAAGAAAACATGGCTGTAGTAAATTAATTCCCATATATGGATGCGGGAGGTTTGAAGGAAGACCATTGGCCCGATCGGGCAAGTTGCCGGGCTATCGGTCACCCAACTACCATATAGAACTATTATTCTCCAAATGGAGTTGATAACATACAAGACAAAATCAGTAAACTCTCCATCTCATCCACCACTCCTCCTCGCACCCTCTTCCTTCTCCCCCTTCTGCCCTGCTAATCCCATATCACGCTCTTAGTGGCAAGCCGGTATAACCTGCTTGCTACTCGGTTTCAGCGCCAGCTTCACCTCCGCGGCCCGGCGCCTTGTCAGTCCCGCGATCGGGTGTCCGCCCCCTTTGTTCCACTTCGGCAGCTCTGCCTTGATGACGGTGTTGGGGTTCTGTCCCTCATTGAGGCGCTTGAGGAGGGTCGAGGTGGTCACCGCACCGCACCCTTCGTTGAACGCCCAGCTGACGAGGGCGCCGTACTGGTTCTCGTTCAACTTCACCCGTGCGGCGGTCTTGAGGGTGATGCAGTCTTGGGCTGTCTAGATAATGCATGTGGTTAGTTGGGTGTGGAAATGACGGGAGGGTGAGTTAAGAGATGTACCTTCAGGTCACTCCGCAGGAGAGCCTCGGCGTGGGCGGTGCTCAGGGGGAAGGGGTAGTGGACATCGGTACAATGGGCCTTGTGGCAGAGGTGACCGTAGCCGACGGTGGGGTTGCCAGTAGGATCAATATCTGGTGGTAGGTGATTGGTTAGCACAAGCAACGACTGACCGGATACTGATGATGGAGCCTTACAAGGACTGGCCCGGAACCCTTCGAAGGTCTTGATGAGATTGAGGGCTGCCTGGTTGATAGCGGGACCCGTGCAAGCGGAGACTAGGCCCAAGAAGACGAGGGCTAGAGCGAGGGTGAGGATGTTCTTGGCGAAAGGCTGCATGGTGATGGAATGCTGGTTGTTGGGAAATTATGGAGCTGGTGTTCAAGTTATAAGACGTGGACTTGAATGTTGTTGCAACGTTCAGAACCGGCTCTTTTATAGTTTTTCGAGAGTCACGCTTGCTCCAAGCTCATGGCATGCAATGTATGGTCAATAGTCAATGACAGGTAGATCCCTACCATGTCTATGCTACGCGTTTTATCTGTTTACTTGTACTTGCATCGGTAGCCACAGGACAAATGATTAGATGCACTCTAAATGCACTCACCTGCGGTAATTTATCAAAGCTAGTCCGGATTGTCCGTTCTTCCTGTCTACTGGAGTTTCCGTGTTACCGAGGCATTAGCTTAGCAGCCTCCTAACGATGAATGCGGGGTAAGAAAGACTCAGAAAGATGACCAATTGGAGACCAATTGGAGACCAATGATATTAATTCGTTCAAACAACATGCTCATGGTCAACAAAGAAGAATCACAACCCACCTTTCTTCGATGAAACGGTGATTTTGGCGAGATGGGACTTGTGACTCGAGGATTTCCCCGATTTGTAGTAAAGAAGTGCAACAAAATCTTCACAGTAATTTTACTGGTAAACCGACGACTGCAGGAGGCGTATGTACAAATTGAGCTTCAGGCAAGTCGTAGTGAAGGAAGGAATGAGTCTAATACTACAGTATTCCATATTGAGGCAAGCTGGCGGATAGAGATCAGGTTCGGCGAGACACCTGATTAATACAAGAGGTAGGCATCTCTTAATACAAGAAGTATTCGAGGCATGTGCAACTACTGGGAAGGATAGTGGTGCGTGGCAGTACATTAGGGATGTTGCACAACGACAAATGTCAACCATCATGATCATCTCGCCTTGCTGACGCCTGCGTGACGCTCTGTCCTACTTCTGATCATCTGGCCTCAAGGTTCAAGTTAGTTAAGACTGATATTCATCTCAAGACTCCATCACTCCGAGTCGAGTCTTGCTCTCTATTCAAACTCTGTTGTCGTCGTTCCTTCCAACAGTATACAATCTCATCCTGTACCAATTTGGCACCGCAATTCGCAGATTAGATATTATCATATCCTCAAAAAGAGTATATACAAAATTAGTATCATTAGGTGTTCGTCAATACTTGCTTTTTCTATGTAAGAGTACGGCGGAAACCAGTGTTTGCTGATGACTCCTTGGCAGCGGCTGGTATTTATTCATGGCGTCGAGCTGCGTCGAGGCGCACTTTCCTATTAATTTATTGAACGTTGAGCATGAACGTTTACGGGAGTATGATTCCTAACAACATCGAGAACCAACCAGCCTATCTTCTGGGTGAACATCTGTTAGCCGTAGACATCAGCTATGCAGTAGACAGCGTAGCGTACTTTCATGTAACGGCACGTGCCCCTTATGCGTTTGCAATAGAACAACTACGTTCTGAGCCAAACGCAAGTTTCTTAGCTTCCTCGTACCTCCAAGATCGATACGGGCAACTTCCGGCAGCGGATTACGCTGACACAAACACATCCGTGGTGGCACCACGTAAATAAAGCCAGTCCGTATCGACTTCACGGGCATCGGCGGCCACGGCGACACTTCACGCGAGTGCAGGCGCCACGTATGACGCGTTCGCGGGACGACGCCCGCGACCGGGGACCGCAGCCCCACGGACAACACACGGCGACCTCGACACTCCAAGAAGCCCGCACAGACAACTCCGCGCGAACCGTAGTCCATGCGACAAGGGACGCAGCAAGACACGACGACGACGGAGACAGACCGGCTAGGCAGGGAGGAGACAAGGGATTTGGCAGAGCGAACGCCAGGCAGATCCTATGTGGATGGCTGCCTGAAATGGTGCGTCCATACCGTTTCGAGCATTGCTGGCGGAGGACGTATGCCAGCCAAAATGGCTATGGCACGTCGCAATCCCACGGCCGGAAATGGGGCAGCGCGCCCCAGGATCCGTCTCAACGAGGGCCGTAGGCGCTCGCTCACCACGGGCGGCGCACGACGGGCAGCTCCACGAGGGCGCCACGTCACCATGTCCCCGGTCAGGCAGGCGGCGCAATGACGCTCGCACTGGGATTCCGGGCTGCACGGCCAACTGGTAATCGTGCAGAAGACCTCGCCACGCTCGGAAGAGCGCGAGACTGGTCGAGGCAAGCGGACGCGCATGAAGCGCCGCAGGTGCACGCCACGAGCGTAGCACATCACGACCTCCACGTCGACTCGAGACACGAGCGACGCCACGCGCGCAGAGGACGGGGCGACCGAGGAAGCGCCTCGACTCGCATGGGAGGCACACGGCTGCGTACGACGGCGCCCTCGCACGTACGCGCCACAGCGCGCACATATCCTCAAGCCCTTGCATGCGCAGGGGGAGCTCGTGGCTCCTCGCGCCATCGACACCGCAGGGGGAGGAACACCAGCGGTCTCCGCACCGCACTTGGCGGTTTACGCACCACCGCCGATGCCGGGGAGCGAGCAGCGACACTGCGGTCGCGATCCAAGGCTCAACTCGCACCCACGGAAGTCCCGCACGCAGGCGGGCACGTTCATTCATTCACCTTCCGCCGCGGACAGCGCCGCGACGGCTCCACCTTCATTTCGACTTCGCCGCGCACCGACTCAAGACGTTGCGATACACTTTTCGAAGGGGGAGGAGAGGGATGGGACCTCACCGGGCCCGACCGATCTCACGATGGAGGCTGATGGCTACTCCTCATGGTCGGAGCACCGGGATGTGTGGATGGTGGCCCCAACGAGTGACAAGTCAAGCATTGAAGTGCACGACATCCAACTCCCGAAGGCCACAAGTTACGTACGGAGTCCAGCGCACGGCGAACAAGCTGGCGTCTCAGCCTCTGGATTGCAATGGGGGGACTACTATGCATGCAAGCCGAAGAAGAACCTGGAACGATGCCCAGGAGCGGTAGCCTCTGCAGCCCCAACCTCACCACACCGTGTACCGGGAATATCAGATGGGATTTTCGCTGGAGCGGGCGCTGGCACGGACGTAGGTGGCGGAGGAGCGGTGCGTGTATGTACTCACGCTTATGGGGGAGATGGCAGTACATTGCTATTTCATTCTATTTTCCTTCACCATCACACTTCCCATTCTACTCGTATTTTACCTTACTCGAGTCCACACGCTGTGGGGGAGTGTTAGCCGTAGACATCAGCTATGCAGTAGACAGCGTAGCGTACTTTCATGTAACGGCATGTGCCCCTTATGCGTTTGCAATAGAACAACTACGTTCTGAGCCAAACGCAAGTTTCTTAGCTTCCTCGTACCTCCAAGATCGATACGGGCAACTTCCGGCAGCGGATTACGCTGACAACATCTGTTTTCAACCATCGAGGCGAACATGGAACCAGCCGACTTGCCGATGGCCCATGTGACATATCCGTGACATTCCATCTTTTCTTCCACATTGTGGACACGACGTACAGATGGCGGCGGTGCATACGGAGAAACAAGCCCCCTCCACCGTTCAGCACGACGATGGAGAGTGGCTTTTCATGCAGTGATTGGGAAGGGGAGCTTGGCCGTAAAAAAACCGGTGCATGTCAAGTGCATGTACCTTCCACTTATCCTTTCTCACTCTGTTCCGCCGCTTTGCAGTAGGCCCCTGCCTTCACGTACATCCTATGACATCCATTTTGCTTACTCCAATTTGTTGCTTTCCTTCGAGTCCCGATCGGCAATTACATTTCCTGATTTGGTTATTGGCTGGGTGCGAGCTTGGGACATGCAAGCATAAGGGATGCAACGTGAAAGAAGGAATTTAAAAGGGCAGATTCAATCGAGCCATCGGCGTCTGCGTGCTAAGTGCCGCATACAGTTCGTGGAATTTGAGGCGCAAAGGATGTGGAAGTGCCTTCCGGCTCGCTCATCGCTCATGCATTTATGTGTGATGTGTTTGAGTTCCTTATCTGGCATTAACAGCCACCCATTTTCTACTCACTCGCTATTTTCCTTCATTATTCCCTATCGCATAGGTACCCACTTGTACCGCCCCGAGACACGTTCAAGCCTTATACATGAATATCCTCGACTTTCAACCACGCATCAAGAGGTCATCTGACCGCGTCGGTTTTGTTGCGCTATGTTCATACGCGCCGCTTCGATGGATTGGAGGATTGGGCTGGATCGTTTGGACTCTATCACCTCCTCGTATGTTATACACCTCATTTCCTATTTTTCCCTTCCCTTCGTTTTGAGAGCACGCATGATGACCATCCCGATCATGTATTTAACGGTACTTGGATGAAACAGGGACTTCTCTTTTGGTTCTACTTTCATCTCCCTCAAGCCTCCTTCGAGTTAGGACAACTTGAGTAGAGTCTCTATGGGTTGTCGAGTGCCTTGAGTACAGGCACACAAGTCCACAAGCTGAGTCCAAGTCTTTATATCATTTCGTTCCCTGTCTATTACAGCCTTGCAGTGTAGTGTAGCTCGACCTTCCCTTGACCTCATTCCACCTCAGGACTATCTGTTACTTCAACAAGGAGACCTGGCCACAACTTATATAACCCAATGCCGGATTGATGATCTTCCATCCAAGAGCAGTAGTGATGGTATTCCAAATTGAAAGGAGAAAAAACACCAACATTTCAGTGAAACACTGGGGACTTAAACGGAAATTCAAGGGTGATAGATGGTAAGAATCCACTGAACTTCATTTTGCCTTGTTCAAGTATTCAGTTTATAGCGGCGAGAGAAACAGCACAGCGAATCCAAAAAGCCACACAAAAAGTCGTCATGGAGTTGAAGAAATGGTAGACAGATGTGCTCGGATGGGACCAGCAACCTCTTCTGCGACCTCGTCTACCGTCATGCTGGTGGTGTCAACACGCTTCTCCCAGGTCGCCTCCTCCCCATATTCAAATATTTCTTCGGTGGCCCGGATCACCTCTAGGATCTCAATATCCGTCAACTTGGTATTATTCTCTCCACGTTTTCCGCTGACCAGCCGACGAGCATTCTCGTCAGCAGCGCAGTCGAGAATGATAGAGAATATGGGGACGCCTAGTGTACGAGCAGCGGTGAGGTACTCGTTCATAACGGCGGGTCCAGGTGAAGCAGTGGATTGTGCCTCGGTGAATATGATGTTCGCAGTTTGTGTACCGCTTCTTCTTTGACGGATTAGGGAGTCGAAGACGGCTTGACGCTATTGGTAAAGTAAACTCGAAACCACAACAGGAGCGGCGAAGGGAGACTAACGAGGACGTGACGCAGGGTCTGATATTCCGGATCACTTCTATGGTAGAGCGCCGCAACAACATCAATGAGGAGATGGTTGTTGAATACCTTGCACGAGGGAACACGGGATCTTGGAGGGGCTAGAATCAGCAGGATTGCACTACGAGTCGGAAGTTGGAACCGAAAACACTCACACAAGCTGGTGTGCAACCGTCATCTTACCAACGCCGGGGTAGGCGTTGAGAATGATAAAGGACATTGTTTCGCAGTTAACGATTGTGTGATGGATCAAGAATGTATGATCGGAGACAGCGTCAAGTGCAGTGGTTGTGAGTCAAGAGAGAAGAGAAACGATCACATGTCCCACAAACACGCACACACATGTGAACGGCACACTCCCTCTTTCAGGTACGTCTTTTACCTCCGCTCCCGAGCGCGGAATCCCAACGCCTTTGTTCTCTCCAGAATCCGTGCTCTCTTCGTCTTCGCCGCCCTAGACTCCGAACGACGGTCATTGTATTACAACATAATACATAGTATTCGGAATCAAGTTTTATGTAACACCGACGCGAAATATAGTATGTACCATCTGAGAAAAAAATTGTGCCCCGTTGCCTGTGGGGCATATAGGCCTATTTACTGGCGCATAAGTTGGTAGAAAATTTCCGGGCAGTGCTAGACATCTTTGATTTTTTGACCGGTTTTTTGGGCTTTCTTTTGGGCTGTCGGTTTTAGGGCAAAATTTGGCTTTCCATTCCTCACGCTTCCAGTTGAGCGCTATATAGTAGGTGTTGGATGCGATAATAGCTGCTGATTTCTTCAAGACAGAATAGCGTTTCAGAGCAGAAAGTGGGTGTTCAATGCATCAGTAGGCGCTCACGAACCGCCAATTGTGCCTTCTCAAAATCCATCAAATTTTCGGCAATTTATCACTTGATCGTGTCTATGTGGATTGTATATGGAGGACGAATAGGAGGATTGCTATATCCTATATTAGCGGGAATTTGACTTTGCCCGTCCGGGCACTGTGGTGAAACTTGAAGTGCCGCCAGTGCCGCGGGCGCCTAGTCTCTCTAGACAGACGCTTTATCAGTTCCAGCTCTTACCTCACTTGATAAAAGCGCCGCCCCTTAAAGGAAAAAGTGCCGCCTGCTATAGTGCCGGCACTTTTGTCATGCCACCGGGTCCGCTGAAGGTTGAAAAATAACTTTTCGACCCGGTTCCCCCTTGTAGCACACGCTTCTTTGTAATCCAAAGGACCTGGGGCACTGGGGTAGCCTACGGGCATTGAAACAGTTTGCTTGTACAGTGTACACCCGCACGGCGTTCGTTATTCGGACCGTGTCGTGTAATCCTACGTAACCTAGTGTCGCGCACGCTCACGCGCTGGGCACTTATTCGCGCATACTTATCCGAGATCGCGGCGACATTCCCACGATCCTGGGCTTGCTTTCCGCCACTGCCGTTCTATCGCTCGTCCCGCTCCCATCGCACGCCGCCGGTCGTTCTTGCGCCATCGCCGATGCTATTGCACCCAGCTAGCCCATTCAATCTTTTGCACCAGAATTTGTCCCTCGTCGTTGTTGTGGATGAGCTCAGGTTCTGGAGCATTGCTTGATTTATCTCGCACACACACTGTTCCTCCGAGCTCGTACGGTTAATTGGTTCGTGACCCTTTCAACAGCTCTCAGCTCCATCCATTTTGCTGTTCCTTTTTTTCCTTTCTTCTGCCTGTACAATTTGGCATTTACCCATACGGAGAAATGTCCGCCACAACCTCACTTGTCAAACCTACCGCACTTCGCCATTCGATATAAAAGGCTCCCATTCCAGCTGTTAAAACGTTTTGCTCACTCGCTGTACGATTGGTTTCCCCACTTTTTGCTTCGACTATGCGGCCACTCAGGGCACTAATTCCCTTTGTCGCCTGTTCTGTGGTACAGTCCCATCTTGTGCAATCCAGGAGGGACGTTCAAGTGCGCCAGACCTTGTCAGCATCATCATCGGTCGAGGATTCAGCGAGCCCCGTAGTATCTACTACCAGCGCGGCATTATCATCAGCCTCTGCAAGTGTAACTCCCTCGTTTATCATGAGTACCAGCTCTCCTGTGTCAATGCCACCCTCGATTTCGGAAATTATCAGCATGGACCCAACGTCCGACTCCACGCCGACGACCGCAGCATCTTCGACGACACAGACCACCCTGACGGATCCAAGTACGAGGGAGGGAAATTCTCATGCCGCAGACAGTACCACTACTAGTCCTAGACCTTCCATCGCCACAACAGTACCAGCCACATCGCCCACCGGACCCTCACAAGTTGCCGCCCCGACTACAACCATGACGCCGCCTACGCCGCTAAATGATTGTCTCGGGGGTATCGCAGCTTGCACATTCACTCCCACGGTACGCATTCCCTTATGTTGCTCTCAATGCGCCGACCCTCAGTGTTGCGTTTCAAGAGCACTGCTAGGAGCTATTACACAGAAATGACCCCGCTAGGCCTTCCCCTCGAGAATTGCAACGACCGTAACGAAACAGTGACGGCCCATTTCTCGGGGGCAGTGACTCTCTCAGAAAACTGGAGTGTGGAAGTCGAATCTGGGTTCTCCTTGCCTGGTGAGATAGAGATTGGGCTGGACGTAAAGACGTCATTTGAGAAGGGGAAGGAGATACAGATGGCACAGGGATTTGACTATCCTATTCCACCCGATACGAAAGTTTGTCAACGATTGATTCAAATTTGAGGACGAATCTAATCGGTGTATACGTTTTGCAGGCAGCATTAGTAGGATCGGCTAGTTTCACTGGAATATTTGGGAGCATGGAAATGACTTATCATAGTTCAAACTCGTATGTTGTGCAATTTGTCCTGCTTTCCAAGACTGATCTTGTCACAGCCAAACTGTCCAGAACGTGGTCTACTTCAAGGGCGCCGAAAATCCAAATCCCGTTGCGCTCCTGATGGTGGTCGGTTGTGATCAATCCTGGCCCGCCTGGAATGCGACGCCCGCTATTCCGACGAGTGGGGCGTCTGTGGCTGGTAGTAGGCTCAGTTGCTTCGTCATAATTGGACTGGTAATCACAGCTTTGCTGACGTGACACCCCTTGCTTTATTTCTGACTACCCTGCACTTATCAAACACTTTCCTATCCTATCTTAGTCTCTCGTAGACAAGCACTATACGAACACTCGTACCTCGCTGTATAGAATTCGATTCTATTCTATCCTACTCTTTGTTAAGATCGAGCTTGTCCGAAGCCTTTCCAAATTTCGCCGGAGATCTCCCATGGTAGTCTCTCGCAGACAGACACTTCAATATTACCTGATCCCGTGCCTCGATATATTGAACTCCCATGGCACTCTCGACTAAAACATAAATTCAAACACGCTGCACTGACATCGGCGGGAACGGTCTCTAACATGCCGCAACGGCACAGGCGGTGACTTAATAGTCAGCAAAAGTGATGCTGAGTGATACATACTAGTAGATTAAGAGAGGAGTCTTCAAAGGCTACAGAGATGTTTGATTTTATAAAGTGGGTACTGTAATTTCGTAAATCTCTGGCCGGCAAGCGACTGCTTCGCGCGACCGCCATTTTTTATTCGAAATAGCCAGAAATAACTTGGCGAGTGCCGCCAGAAGAATCTTCCCTTGGTCGTCTGCAGCGGCTGTGCCTACTGCGTGGGTCAGTCAGAAATGTTCGGTCCGAAGTCCAATTTCGACTCGGTTTTTGCCAAGGGTATGCCGGCAATTAAAAAACTGCACTTGGGCCGATGTTTTTTTTCGCAGCTCGATGGGTGGACTAACTAACTAACGTAATACCCCATATAGTAACTTATCACGTGTTTTAGTTGCCGGCGGACAGCGGGGGCGTCATTTAATGTTTGGAAGACATTAGTCGCTTTCTTGCAACTTTGCGGGGCAGTTTTGATTGGTATCTCCTAATGACTACTAAACCAGAATCATTTTTTCCACCTACTTGCGAGTACGCTTTGCAGGGTGCAACGAACCACCTCAGGGTACACCGCCAAAATTACGTAAAGGGCCTTTAAGGGGGGTTATTTTGTAGTAAAATAACCCCCCTTAAAGGCCCTCATCCGCCAGGCGGACATGTCGTAATTGTGATGTCATGTCCGCTTTGGGAAACATGCAGCTGGCGGGTGCACCCGCCTGCCTTAATCAGCACCATACCCGTTGCTCACCACTTCTTATCAGTGTTCTGGCTAATGTTTGCAGTCTTTTTAGGTTCAATTTTGAGTCAGAATTCAGCACAGGGAAGGCTGCACAAACACGTCTGAACAATGGGCAGACTAGTCTGCCCCGCAGTCAATTAGCATGGTACCCGCTGCTCTACTATCCACCACTGTTTCCTCGCTTGTGCTAGTATGTGTTCTCCAGTCTGATCTCTTCATCGTTCAATTTGGCTTAAAATTCGGAGCCCGGAACAATGGGCAGACTAGTCTGCCCCTGCCGACAATTAGCACAGTATCTGCTGCTCTACCAAGCACCACTGTTTTCCCTCTTGTGGTGGTATTTTTTTTGCGTCCAGTCTGATCTGATCCTCTCTGGTTCAACCTGGCTCAATATCAGAGCCTGGAACAATCGGCAGACTAGTCTGCCCCACCATCAATTGGCACAGTAACTGCTGTGCTACCATGCATCACCGTTCCTCTCTTGTGCTAGTATATATTTGCATCCAGTCTGATCAGTTCATCCTCTCTGGGTTTGATTTGGCTCAAATCTGGATGGAGCCTGGAACAACAGGCAGACTAGTCTGCCCATTGGTAGTAGGCTTGATTCTTGGTTGAATTTCAATCGGTCTCTGTGGCCTTCTAGCTACTGGCATCTTGCTTCCGCTTCCTTCTAGATACAATATGATCAAATTCAGGAATCATAGCATTGATAGAATTTCTGAATGTTTTGGGAACAGCTAAATGTTATCATGTACACCTTTCTCTTAAAATCCGAAAACCTGTTCGTTCATCTCAAAGACATCTAAAGCAAGTGATGTGCCAGTGGCAGATGCATCAGCCCATCTTTTATATAAGTGGCAGATGTCCGCACCAGTGGCGGATGCATCCGCTGACCCTTTATGTAAGTGATGGCAGGACTTTACCTCACCTGCCCAACCAATCAGGAGCCGTATAAACCTCCATCAAATTTGTTTTTTTATATTGGACTCATTTCTAAGGGTTTCAACATATCTCTGGGGTGGAATATGATTCTGAACCCCCTCTGGTTTCAGTCTGATTATTTCAGATTTTTGCACTGGATATGATGTTGTGTGCATGAACAAAACTGGAAAGCCAACAAGGTTCACAGTTGAATCGGGTGCAATTATGCACCAACGGGGTCCATAGACTTCATATATGATACAAAATTATGAAATAAATCAGACCGAAATCAGAGGGGGTTTAGAATCATATTCCACCCCAAAGATGTGTTGAAACCTTGAGAATTGAGTTCAATATAAAATAAAAAAATTAGATGGAGGTTTATACAGTTCCTGATTGGCCAATCAACACTTACATAAAAGGTTGGCGGATGCATCCGCCACTGGTGCAGACATCTGCCGCTTACATCAAAGTGGGCAGACGTGTCTGTCACTGGCACAGACTATTTGGATGTAGTGTACTGTTGTCCTGCACATCTGACTGTGCAGATCTGTGCTGCATTTGGCTGTTTTAAAACTCTGAGATTCAACCGTGAGAATTTTTAGCAGATGCATCCGCCAATGGCCAATCCAATCAGTTTGTGATGCATTCACGGCCATGTTTGAAAGATTTAAACCGGAGTCTCAGGAATGTTGAAAAGAACATACTTTAATCCAAGTGCCAATCCAAATCAACAAAGACAAGACAAAGATTGGAGTTACATTGTATTGGAAGACACATCTTCCCCAATCTTCCACAGACCCAAAGTCATTATATAGGTTATCAATGCATCAGTTTGAAGTTAATCATGCTAATGAGAGTATCAGAGCACACAAAACTCACACAATAATCGGCCTTGTACTCAATAAGCAGATGTCCGCCGCTGTGATCATTGGGTTGGAATTCAATCAGATCAAACTTAGAAGTAAGCAGTATATTAGTTGGAAGTTTATTCACTCAATCGGAGCACCATTGCGTGAAAATCAATTCAAGAACCAGGCCAACAATTGATGGCGGATGTGTCCGCCACGTGGTTCTATGCGCCAAATTTTGAGTCAGACTGAACCTAGGAAGGTCGCAAAGATCATACTGAATGAATAAACACAGAAGGGAGCCGGAGACGCAAGGAAGGAGCGGTAGGCGGCACAATTGAGGGTGGGCAGGTGGTGTACAGGCGTGTCTAGCAGGGTGCAATGAGCCAATTGTGGGTCAATTCAAACCTAAATGGACTACAAACAGTGGGTGTGATAGCAAGACATGAGACAAAGCACCGGCAGACGGTACGGCAGCAGGTATATGGCGGGGCGGGTGCATCCACCAGCCGCAAGTTTCCCAAAGTAGACATGACATCATTGTTACAAATATGTCCGCCTGGCGGATGAGGGCCTTAAAGGGGGGTTATCTTACTACAAAATAACCCCCCTTAAAGGAGAGGAGAGTCGATTAAGCCTCCAATCAACTTCTCAAAGGACCGCTTCGCCTTCTTTCTTTCCTTCTTTTTACTAACATTTTATCAACGGTTACCTCAAATCAAACCCAATTCCTGCGGCAACGCGGCCGGCACCGGCGCTCTCGATGTCACCCCGAGCGTGACCCGCCATCGAGGTTCGCAGGAGCGATCAAATGTCTCTGATCGTCGTCGGCGACGATGAGGACAAAATTGTAGCATAAATTATTCAAAATAATATATGCTACGGGGACGTTACATAGCATACATAATATTCGAAATAACCCGAATGTTGGTGCGGTGCAGACGCTGGAATACCCAAGGAATACCACGGCTTGATCTCGGCCCGATGAACCGGACTTTCTTCCTTTCGTCCACCACCGCCGCTGGCAGCGCTCCCGCACGTTCGTGCCCTGGGATGACTGGGGACCCAATGAGCCTTTTCGGAGGGCCTCTGCTCAGCTACGAGTCGCTCGCCAACTGCTGAAAACTGCCGTAGCACCCTCTCACCTTCTTTCTCTGGCTCCCTTCTCCGGCCTCCTCTCCAGCACACTCGTGCCTCCTTTGCTTACCCGTGGTTGTCCTCCCTTCATGCACACAGTGTTCTCGCCGCTGGCCCGAGCCGTCTTCGCGCTTGTGCTCGAGCCTGCCTCTCCCGCTCTGCGACCTCCACAGCCCTCTCCATTGGTTCCGGTGGAACTCGGGCCCTGTGCCGCCGCCCGCCCTCCGCTCGCCGCTGCTATTTGGTCGTCCCCATTTTCTTTCGCTTGTCTCACCCGCGCTTCTGCGTCGCAAGAGTGGTCGCGCCCTCGTGCGCAAAGGGTCTGCAATTCACATTCAACTGCTCGCCTTTTTTTACAGGTACAATAATTTGTCTCGCACAGGGTGCACTATTTGCCCCTGTGATCCTCTCACACGCGCCAGGGTGCATGCACTACTCGTGCCATTCGTTCTTGCTCTCGCTGGCAATTTTCCGGCCTCGAAATTCCCTGCCCTGCGCCTTCTACTCGCACTACGCCTCGGCGATCGTTTAGCGATCATCGGTAGTGCCAACATCAACGAGCAGTCCCAGCTAGGCGACCGGGATTCTGAGCTGGCGGTCGTAATCAGAAGCACCCCCACGCCGCGCGCACATTTACTCATGCAGCCTCGAAATCCACACTCTGCGGCCACGGAGTATATGCCGCGTCATCACGCGAGCTCGGATCTGCACTGCGGGGGAGATTATGGAGCCTCGGATCGCGGGAGACGCGCATCTGAAGCGGGGAATGTGGCTTTGAGGTGCGTAGCTTGAAGTCTTAATTTTCTTCACAGTGCTGACTCGTTTGTGCAGGCTTGGAGTTGAAAGGGGCGAGGGTGTGTCTTACTCGTGCTCCCACCAATTCGTCTGAAGCTGAACTGTGTCAGCAGCAATCTGAAGATGAAGGAAACGAGAAGAACTTATCGACGGAATGAGTCAGTAGGGCCACGTGTAAGTAATACATTGTGAATATATATTGTTTTCCTCTCCCTCTCCCATGCCCACACTCGTCCGAATTCCTGTCCCCGCCCTCGCAAGCCCACCGTACCGTGTGCTTGCGCCTAAGTTGTTGTCGGTCACGATCTGCTCATGCTCAAGCCTGTCTTGTCCGCCCTGGAACCCACGCCACTGCGATTTAGTCGCAGTCCCCGCGGTCTTGCGCTTGTCACCCACACGGTCTTAAGGACGGGACACTGCGACCGATACAAACCCAATCGTACTACGATCCAAACCTTTGGTCGGGGATGGCGAAGGACACGCACTTTTACCACACGACCGTCGTGTACAAGGACCACCAGCTGCCGATAAAGATGCCCTTGGCGACGTTTGCCAGGAAGTCGGCGAGGTAGGTTCTCTCTCCGCGCTCTTGAGCTCATGCTGACGGTTTTCTTCAGTACTCGCTCATCACCCTCATCAAGGTGTTCCCCTCGCAAGCACTTGTCTCCGGCCCACAGCATCCCCATCTGCACACGAATGTCCCGCAGACACACCCCATAATAATCCTGTTCAATGGGCTGGTGACGGGCAAGCACATAATATTCGTAGGGTACCAGAAGCCTGCGGGCAAGGTGTCGAGCTTCGTGCTGTTAGCCTGCGCGCTGGGGTGTGTCGTGCTCCACGGCTTCATAGAGCGCGCGCTCCCATACACCAACCTGAATAACCGGGACGAGTGGGAGGCTGTGTGCATTTCTTCTTGTTTACCTCAATCATTCTGTGTGTGGCTTACACAGTGTATCGCTAGGCCTGTGTTCATTGCGGGTGTCATTAACCCGATCTTCAAGTCTTCTCCAACGTGGGATCTGCTGCTTAATATTTCGACGGGATCAGTTACGGTCGCGCGGGATATCTATAGCACGTATCCGGTCAGTGCCGGGATACCTTTGGGACTCGGGGTGCCGAACATGGTCCGGACTGCGACTTTCAACACGGAGACGTCGCTCGGGAGTGAGGAGGACATCGTCCGCTCCGCAAACGCGAAGGACGGGGCGAAGGCGGACTTTACCAAGGCCGATAACAACGCAGGTATGTATTTTCCGCATCCTCTCTTCTGCGATGAGTCTCTTTTTGACAATACTTAGATTAAGTTGGCGATTGAGTATCATTATGGGGAGAGCCTTGTCTGCGTGCAGTTCACGGAATACGTGCTGCGATTTGTGCGGCTTGCGTTGCGGTTTGAGGAGGACATAGCAGGAACAACAAAGTTTGGGTATCCGAGCCACGCATACGATGGCCGGGCGCCCAACCCCAGGCTTGGGAGCGGGATCGTCTTCAACAATGAGAGCGCTGGCCGGAAGTAGCTTGCTGCCAACTCGCATCGCATCGAGGTGTGGTGGACGATGAACAGCTATGAATATATCTGCGGGGTCCGTTCACCTTTTTCTTTGTAACTCTCAACTATCTGCGACTAAGCGGAAGAAATGCAGGACTTTAGAAAAGCTCATCTGGGCTTTGATTTGTCGCACCAGCTCTTCCGCATGCAGAACACCAAAACGTTGTCGGACCCAGAGGTGTCTGCGATCATGAGGACGCTCGCGGAGAACATCAAGATATATGGCCAAGTCATCGAGGTACGTCAGTTTATCAATGCAGACTACCGCCCAGCGCCCATACGTTTTACAGCTACTGGCGTACTTGATGTTCCACGGCGGGCTGCTGCACCTCGCATTTTGTCTCTTCCACCAGAAAGAATCTGTGCGGGATGCGACGGTGGATTTATTCGACCAGCTGCGCGCATTTTCTGTGCGTCGTTCCCTCCTCACGTTTGCTGGTCATGGTGCACGCACTGACATCCCGCCGCGCCCCGCCCAGGTCGGTGGAACATTGTGAGGAGCAGATGCTCTTCTCGACTTTCGTATTGGTTTCTGTAAAGTGTGAACATGACGGTCTGGAGGAGGGTATCGATTTCGGAGAGACTGACGAGGCGACATAGCGCGGCGATGTGGCGTGGTTCGGACTGGAGCAGGAAGAAGAGATTGGAATATTGTTGCATCTTCCGATCGTCTGGATAGTGTCCTTCGGTTGGGTTGACGTCTTCCAGCGTTCTCTCGACCTCACGTTGCTGGACGGGAACAGCGTCAGCGTGTCAAGTGCAGATGCGCCAAAATTGGAACAGGTCCTGTTCTTGCAGGCACTGAATCACTTTCAGCGATATGACGTCTGAGAAGATGATGTATTCTCTGTAGCCGTCGTGGAAGAGTTAGGCAGCGCGCTCGGCCACGCGGATGTCCGGACTGCAGAGGGTAAAGATGGTGTCTGCCGGCTTGAGAGCCATGCACATGAAGTGATAGTTATAGATCAGAGCTGCATCGGCGTCAACAGACTGCTCCATGGTCTGTTTAGAAAGAGATAGATAGTCCCAAGGATGGAGGTGTATGCAGAATCGAATGAGGTTCCGGTTGGGTTTTTAAAGAAATTGAGACTTCGTGAATTGTCAACCGAAGACTAAGAGACTTGGCGAAGGCGATTTCTATCAGACCGTTGAGAACGACGGTGATATCATCGAGCGTTAAAGTCTGGTTACAGAAGACTTAACGCAAAGTGAAGTCAAGAGTTGAAAGGGCGGATGAAACCCAATCCTTTTAACAAGGGTTTGGAAAATCTGCCTTGGCTTAAGCTCAACAAAACGATAAAGCCCCGGAAAATGGCATACAAAAGAGGATCGCACTATGGTTTTCAACTCGACCCGAGCGCTCCGAGCCACTCTTGAGTGGTTCATGAATGGCGGTTCCAGAAAAGGAAGGCGTGCAACTGTGCTTCACCACCTTTCAACTACATACCACCATCATCATTCAGTGTTCCATGGCGTCCCCGTTCCCTGCCCAGCTAGGCACAAACTACTGTCCCAAGGACAAAGAATTGCTCAAGATCCAAACCCTCCTCGTAATATTAGCTCTTCAATTAAAAACTTTAGACAATGAAATTGCCGAATTGCGAAAACCTATCGAGACGCTGATGGAAGTGCGCAACGGACTTAGGCTTGGGGCCTACGTGGACGCCCACAAGGCCCTTATTTCGCCTGCCCGCAGGCTCCCGCTCGACATCATTGAGGAAATATTTGTCGCATACCTTCCAACGCACCGGAACTGTGTTATGAGCTTCTGAGGCGCCTATCCTCCTCGGACGCATATGCAGCTCGTGGAGAGCCATTCCCCTCTCTATACCGAGGCTCTGTGCGTATCACTCGGACACAAAAAGTCTATATGGATTTCTTGGGCTCAGACATGGAAATGGCGGACAGAAGCGTAGGTTTGCTCTCCACAAATACCTGTATCTCAACTGACCCACTTTTCTTTCTCAGAAGCCAGTCGATGTTTGAAACCTTCAACGAGAAGTATTCAGCACTGGTTTCAACAAGGGATGACCTACAGTAGCAGCAACCCCCAATGACGCGCCCGACACGATGTGCGACGCGACGCGCCGCGGCCCCTTGAGGTTCCCACAGGTCGCCGATGGCAGCTTCTGTTCAGGGGGCTTCGAACTTCGAAGAACTTCGAAGCAACTTTGATCGCTTCTTGTTCGTTGTGACCAGTGCCGGAAGCTGCCGCACGGCGTGATGCGCCATCTGATGCGCCGAGTCTAGACCTGATTGCATTACATATTCTTACACGTCAGGAGCAGTACGCCACCTGTCAGATCATTTGTAGTCGGGCCTATTCTACTATGGACTCCCCCTTAAAGGCCCTTTACGTAATTTTGGCGGTGCACCCTGAGGTGCAACAAACTTGCGGACAATCTCGAATTCAACCACCGTGTTCGAGGCATAGAGTGTAGAGGCCCGTAAACTCTCAGAACTCAACGAAGGTATGCTCAGAAGTGATTTCTACCCCTAAGAAGGTGGAGTCAATTTTCTTTTTTTTCGGCCTGACGGCCGGACTAACTAACCGGCCCTTAGTCGCCGGTTTAGACACCGGCATACCCTTGGTTTTTGCGCCCTTTTTGACGCCCTTTTTGTGCCCTTTTTGCCTCCTTTTCTGTTTGGTAGGTAGTGAACCGGGCAAAAAAGGGCGCAAAAAGGACGTCAAAAAGGTCTGCGTGAACAACCTAGCTGGACCCAATCAAAACCAAGATTCAAATCGGCCCGTGCGCCTCGTGCAAGCCATCAATATTCTATCAGTGCTTTCACTTTCACTCTTACTTTCACATGTGCACATCTTCCTCTCTCTTCTGCGCAGCTTGCAATTCGAACGCGGTAGGATTGACGCGAGTGTGATAGGTGCGTGATTGCTTTACATCTTTCCATATTTCACTCACAAATCTGTCTGCCAGCAGGACAACGTCAACAGACCTCCGCCTGACTGTAGATTCGACTGACGTCGACGCTGTACAGTTTTTTGTCCGCGTTACTGTGTGCGAGAATCTCAAGGTGCGTGAAATGGTGCGATGCTATGTGATCGCCTCACTAACTCCCAATCCGAACCCTCCATCTGCTCTGTCGTGTTTACAAATGACAGCGGCTTTGGGCCAATGCCTCTGCTCGTGCATACCCGGTACACGCCTGCACGCCTACATGCCCGCCGCCTGCGCTGCGTCGCGTCACCGCTGTTCTCATGCATCGACAGCGCCGTGTATGGCGCTGTCGTTGCCCATTCTCTGCGCTCAACTGGCTGCGGTTGTGCCTACGCATTGTAGCCACCGTACACATCTGCCGCTTCCCGCCCTGTTCCGCCGTCGGATGCACTCACGGCACATAGGACGCGCTCGCTGCGCTCTCTGCATGCACTCAGCCGTGTCTGTCGCCCTACACGCAGTCATCCACAGCAACGCACGCACGCACACCCGCCTTTACTCGTTTTCTGTCACCTTCGGCACTGGCTAGATTTGGTAGGCTTTGTTCATGGGTGCCAATATGTTGACTGCTGGAATGGCAGCTGACTGTCGTCAGGCCATTTCGTGCAGAAGATTAGCTTCATTTCTGTTATTAGCGACCCAATGATTCTTATCTTACGTAGTGTTCGCTCGGCAAGGTAAACATTGCAGCGATCGAAGTTCTAGCACCACTGACACCAGAGCCTGAGGAAGACAGATGTTCTATGACCGTAGACAATGACCTCGTTAGCACCGTCCTCGCGCCCGTTATCCTCTGCCTCCCTGAAGATGGCAAAGCCGCCTAACCCTTGGCAATAGCACTGATGTAGTAGGCCTGCGCCTTGGCCAAGAGCCCAACAACCGCAGCTTCTCCCATTGTCGCATTGGACACGCACTTGTGCGTTGTCATCGACATCGAAAGTGCGCCCGTGGAGTGCTGTAAGACACCATAATTTTCACCATCATCCAGAAGAATGGGAGAGCCGTCTACGCACGTTGTGGTACACATGGATGTCACTGAGATGTGAGTAGTCGTAGTACGTCCACGTGCCCTCGTCATACGCGTCGGGATCGGTAGATGTAACGACCTGCGAGAGACCGCCGCTGGGCGTGAGGGTGAGGTTCTGCAGCTGCTCGGTGATGTAGAAGTTGTTGGCCTGCAGCACGCAGCGCGTCGAACCGAGCATGTCGCCCGTGCAGTTCACGGCGGTGTTACCGATCCTAATATGCCATTTGTGATTTAAAATTAGGAGCAAGGAGAGAGGAAATAAGATTTGAAACGCACGATGCGCCGCAGAAGTCGCTCATGAATTTGACGGCTACGTCGTAGCTCGAACCAGTGAGCGCCCAGTTGGCCTCCCCGCCGACGATGTACTGCCCCTCCAGACACTTGAAGTCGCAGAGGGTTGGCACGGGCTGGGTCTGCGCAGTGACGCACAAAAGGAGTGTGGATGCAAGGAGAGCGAGAGCAGCAGTGCGTGTCATGCTTGGAAAAGGATGACAGCTCTTGGGCAGGTGGAGTCTACCTCTTTACCACTTTATAAAATTTAGGGCATCAACTTGAAGCCGTAAACGTAACCTTACGGATACGTGTCCGTAATACGCATACGGAAGCGTACCGTTTGGACTCAGGACAGTCTCATATACGAACCGACGTATGTGTACGTATACTGTAAATGTTCACTGGGTGTCACCCGTCACCGACGGGGGTCACTCGGTAGGGTGTTCATTCCTCGGCAATCACAGGAAATTCCCATATATGGCAGTCCGGCGAATGTCGGACCGAAAATTTCCGGGTTTTTTGGCACTTTGGAGCCAAAAAATCGGAATGTCACCGTCACCGATACCAGAAGTGTTCAGTTCACGGGTGCCCGTCACCCGTCACCTGAACACTTGGTCGGATTACTACAGTATGTGGATACGCACATCTGGAATGCCTGTAGCGGTCTGTGGCAGACACTACAGACCAAATAGACACACAGACTGCCCCCTGACTGTGCCAGACAACAGCTTCTCCCACAGACACCTGGCAGACAACCCACAGACACCGTCAGACCGATAGTGATTGGTGCAATGTCTTGGCAATTATTACTTACCGTTAGTTCGCGCGCGGCATCAGTTTTCTCGTTACTCGCTGGAATTATCGCATTTGGCCCGGCACACAAAAAAAAGAGGGGGCAAAATAAATGCATTGAAATTAATTACTACAAAACACTACTATCTAGAACTATGTAACAAATATCCTGCTGCAAGGAAACTGCCGGCAGTAAACTTGGGTGAACAACCGGTTGAGAACTGTGGCAGTACTGTAATGGCGCCGTGCAACTGAATGAAATAGTACATGAGCAGTGAGGGAGTAGTGAACATGAATGTGAGCGGACGTACCGCCAGTGGCTGCTTGAAGCTACTGAGTATCTGGGTCAGAACAGTGAATGGGGTGAACTGAAAACTCACGGTGCACGTGCTACAGCTATTTGAAAGGTGCAACAGAGGTCGAGAGGAATTGGATGGGTGACGGGGGGAAAGGAGAGGAGCAGTGATATCACCTATGTCAATGGCGTGCCCATAGGGCCCGAGTGCTTCAAAAAGTTGCGATCAAAACCCTCTCAGTCCCTCTTATTCGGCTCGGTGTAAACGCGCGGACCCTGTGAAAAATGAGGCTTTTTTTTCGTAAGTCCTTAGCCGACACCGGAGCTCGTTCAGAATGCAGCCGCCATGGGGTAGTCGGGTCGGGTCGCCTGGAACTGACCCGACCCAGAGGCTGTGTTAGCACGTGACCTGACGGAGAACGCCGAGAGTGCGAATATTTCAACCATTGCCCGCATACTGGCCGCAAACTCGCCTTCACCCTCTCCTGTCTTATTCTGTGCAATTTATGCTTTAAATTTTTATTTCCGCACATACCATGCAGTTGAGAAAGCCCGGATACAGTTCTGAACACTGTGTCAACATCTCCTGTGATTTCACCCTCTTGCTTGAGCCTTTTAGTGGAGATCCAAAAGCTCTGGCCCAGGTACTTATTAAAAATGGATGTACAGTTTAAGTCCTGATAAACAACACATACACTGGTTGAAAGTTCAATATCCAACAGTACTTATCCGGCATGTGGCAGTAAGTTAAAAGACAGGTAGGGATAGAGCTGATATTCCAAAGAAATGCAGGATGCATACCAATGTTTGCCGTACACCGTGAAAAATAATTCCCCGATTCAACTTGTAGGTGACTTACTTCCATTCCCGTGACCTACCAAGTTCGTCAGTGTCCTGTGCCTGCCAAAAAAAATGAATTGGCATGCCGGAAAGGTGTTTAGAGAACTCAGAAAGCTCACATTTTTATTTGCAGCCACTGGTATATGTAGGAGAAAGCAACTGGAAGAAACTGGTAGCTCCGGAGATCGGCGGCCCGGTCATGTGACTGTACAGCCTCTGGGTCAGGTCCGGTCAGGTCCGACCCGACCCTGCCATGCCTCGGACGTTCTCCGCTCTGTTAAGGAATAGGGGCGCCGCCGGATCATCCGAGTATTTAAACACTGTTTATGTATTGAAACAGGGGTTCTTAGCTTGTCTCTTACCACCACGGGCGCGCTGAGGCAGTGTTCGCCCTTAAGGCCTTAAGCGAGGTTTCCTGGAGCTCTAAGGCTTAATAAGGGTTAAGCCTTAAGCTTAAGGCCTCATTTAAGGCCTTAAGCCTGATTTTTCTCACGCTTCCCCAGCCTATTTCGCGCCTTCAGAAACTGAGACAAAAACTCGAATTTTAAATATGTAAGCTACTCAACATACTCTTCCTCCGAAGGAATCTCCACCGCTCCATCATCTGGTTGCGCGTCCTCGTCTTCGTCAGCCTGCCGCTCTGCTTCCGCCAAAGCCATCATCAGCTCTGCTTCCGCCTCAATCTCCTTTTGCGAGAGACGCTGAACATGCTTCTTTGTCGATCCCCCAAAAAGCTGAGTGAGGGTTTTCCGCTTCCACTTCGGCAGCGCTGGAGCACCTCTGATGCGAACCGGAACCTCCTCGTCCTCGGAATCTGAGCTATCTTCGGCAGCATCGATCTCAGCCGCCCTTGCATCACCAACCCATTTAGCCATGACGGTCCTCCAACCACTGGCAGTCGAAACCAAGGCACGGCCTCTCTCAGTTGTCTCTTCATCATCTTGATCCTGCAGTAAGTCCAGATATCGAGGCACCGCCAAGAGCGCGTCGGTGGACTTATGGACGACGCGCTTAGTCCTCAGCTTGATGACTCCGCGTTCAATCTGATCCGCTCTAATTTCAGCACCAATCTGGAACCGCGCATATCAGGGTTAGAAGAATGAATTGAACTTTCGATCGACAGTACCTTGGTCATCTTGCCCAATTTTTCCAGCTTGAGTCTGTTCCGCCGCTGTGTCTGTTTGACCTTCAGGTCCGAAAACACACGCTCGCACCCAGCCTGGTTCACAACAATTTTGAGAAGTGTGATTGCGAAGTCCGTGAGCTCCGCAACAGCTGGCGTCCGGAACACGACCCAAACAGCGATGGGATCCCTCCCCTATTTAAATCTGGTTAGCCTGTCATGCAAAATTTTCTGAGTCAGCCGGACTGACCATTCTCCTCTCGAATGACGCCTCATTTCCAAGCCAGGGTGCGAAGGGCCCGGTACTCGAAAGATATTGAAGAAAAGCGGCTGAAACCTGTTCTTCTTTCGATGTTCTCTCGGCTTGCGTGTCTGAATTATCCGGGCGAGATTTCAATCGTTGATACATCTACTCATGTATGTTAAATGTTGGACAAGCATCAGAGCCGGGCGACTCACGGAAATGAGGAGGTCAAGGCAGTTGAAATGATTGAGGTCAGCCTCGGGACCGAAGGCCGAGAGCCGTTCAAATGGGTTGAGAATCAGCGCGAGAAGAAATAGAGGTTGATCGCAATCCTTCCATCGCTTCTCGAGGCGTGCGGTCATGCCCGAAGCGACCTCGGGCTCTGGATGTGCAACCATGCGGAGGAACATCCCCACCAGGCTGAGCAGCACCTGGTCGGCACGAGTAGAATCCTTCTGGTTGAGGTTAGTTCCGTAACAAATTGGCTCGATGTCTTCAATTAGTGACTCGAGGCTCGACCAAAAGGTCGTTTCCATGATCAAGGTGCAGAACTTCTCTGCCTCCTCCGTGAACGCAGTTTTCTCCGCTCCCTTTGCGGCTCCCACCTGTGCTGCAATGATAGCACCACGGCTCTGCATCACGGCCAACCGCAGCGGTTCCTCCAGACGGAATAACCGCATGAATGCGATGCAGTGCGTAGTCCAGCGCGTGAGGTTGGCAACGAGGTACGCAAGAATGAGAACACGCCCAAGACGATCCATGTGGAAGTCGCGTTGGGCACGGTCAAATATTTTTCGGACTTTACCGTGATTATTGATCCACCCGATTAAAGTGGTCGCCAGCTCGGCGGTGCCGGCGGCAAATTTGTGGACCTTGAAGTAATCCCCGAGTATTAATTGAAACTGATCTCTTGGTTAGAATTGGTTCACGCACTCATACCTGACTCACCTGGTGGGCCCAACAAGATGGTAGGATCAGCCATCTGCGCTTTTTCCCCAGGAGAATCCGACCCTTCTTGCTTCCACCGTCCGCATCGGTGATGAAATAAATGATGATGCAGCCGTACTTCGTTTCGATGCGGTCGATGATCTCGATGAATGTTTGGCACATCCCCGGCCCGCTTTTGTCTTGCGCCGTTACCTCGACTAATTCAATAGTATACGACTGAAACAAAATGTTAGGTGTCGAAAATTAGCAATGAGGACACTCACCTTGTAATCCACGCTTGCGCAGACACCATTGACAGAATCTTTGTTGAGTGCCTTCCATCCGTCGGCCCTGAGTTTGATGTCATTAATATTTGTGTCGTGAGACAAGATCGCGCACGTACAACACGCCAATGTTTTTTCCTTTAAGAACAGTTGCCAGCTTCGCTTCCACACTCTCAGAGCCTTCGTTGAGTAGTCTACCGCCGATCACCTTTGCAGAGGGCAAGATTTGAGGACCCTGGCTTCGCATCATCCCAAATAATGTGAGCATTTCGGGATCCTCGAAAAGACGGAACGGTGAATTAGACGAAATAATTGCACGGAGGGCTTGTGCTTCAATTGCATCCACTTCTGCGGCGCTGAACGGCATGTCGTTCCCAGTGTACGTCCGCAACATTGTCTGCTTGATTTTTTTCTGGGCTGTCACGTCAACAGATCCTGCGGTGGATGGAGACCGAGCGCGCTTTCTCGAAGGAGCTGCTGCTTTGGCTGCTTGAGCCCCTTCGCGCTGGGCCTTTGCCTCTGTTTGGGCCGCTTTGGAAGCATGTGGGCATGCCGAAGTCGTTCGACTGCCCAGGATATGGGTGATGAAGACGCCCTTCTCCCCACGGATCGCGCCGGCAAGTTCACGGGCTACGAGTAGAATTATGTCAAGGGGCAATGAGATAAGATTAGCGCAACGTACCAGCCGCACGCTCTTCCTTCTCGTTGATGAAAGCTGTGGCAACACCGACATTGTCGAGCCTGCCCTCTTTCAGACAGTTCTGGTGATGCCGAACACAGCCCTCGCAGTGGGTAGTCCAGTGGCTCTTGTTGAACATGATGTCGGACTTTTGGAAGAAAGCCCAGAGGGGGTTCAGTGAAGTGGCCATGGTGGGTAACCTGGGTTTCGAAGGAGCGGAGGTGACGATTGCTGTAACGGTGTGGGTTGATGCGAAGCTTAAGCGGGATAAAAAACAAGAGTGGGGCACAATTACTGGCGTTGGAAAGACAAAGAGAGGTAAGTACATGGTGCTATATATATACCTCCAACCGAACCCCATAAGTATTCTTTCTAGAACTAACCGATCCACCGAGGCGGCCGCCCTTCACATACCTGCGCACACAGCCATCGGCAGGGTTAGGCGACGCTTAGGGGATGTCAACTAACACCGCTGGACCAGCGCCGCTACAATTATTGCGTGCTTTTTTTTTTTGGGCTTTTGATTGCCGCCGCTTAGATGTCGGAAAACTCGGCCCGAGCTCCTAAGGCCTTAAAGGCTTAAGGGAAAGAACGGGTCGGACTCTAAGGCTTAACTTAAAGCCTTACTAAGCCTTAAGACGCTTAAGGCCTTAACCCTTAGGGTGAACACTGCGCTGAGGACTTTCCGAACTCTGCGAAAGATCCTCCAGAATCCATTCCGTTTGACACTGGAGACTCCTGCGAAAAATCCCACTATGCAAACCCAGCCTCTCGACACTCCCCCTCGCGCATAGAACCGCTGCTTCTACACGCAACAAATGTGTGGGCCCTGAAAATTCCCATGACATCTGGTTGACGCGCCTCCCTTCGAGACTCGGGCAGCACCAGTTGACCACCTGCATCGCATTCGGCAGGCCTGTCATCGGTCCCAGGCGTCCCCTGCTGTCATCTTGGTGGGCAGCGCCCTCGCGACACTCGGATCGACCACGGGAAACTACGCCCGCCGACCCTCGCGCCACTCCGTACCTGCCATCCCCATCCATCATTCCATTGGCACCACCTGCGACGCCTTCCGTCCTGCTCCCCCTTGACCGCGTGCGTGGTCTGGGGTTCTACCGCTCTGCCCTCACTCTCTCGCCCTATCGCTCTGTCCGCCCTCTGGTCTCCCTCGGCCGTCCCTATCCCTATACTCCCCCTAACGAAAATTCTGGCTCGCTCGTGGAAGCTCAAGGTGAGAATGATGTGCCGTTGAAGGGATGGAGGACCGAGGTTGAGTTCTAGATTGTTGGTGATAGTGAGAATGGAGGGGTTTCGGGCCAGGCTGAGGATGTCGGGATGCAACGGTGAATAGGGGCCTATCGGCAGGGAGCTCGTCCTGCAACACAACCACCGGGCCTGTATTCGCGCCCGAGGCTTATATCGACGACGTAGAGGGCTGGCTGCCCTCGCGATCTGACTGCGAATCTGTTGACGCCGTCGCACTCTGCGCACCCAGATGGTAGGAAGCAAGGAAAGAACTCCTGTATAAATCAACAAACAAATGACTAAATACTTGGCGGATCCTGCAGCCCCCTATTTCTCAACACGCTCGTTTGGGGAGACATCAAAGTGTTAAGCGAGCGGACGTGATGGATTTACAGTCCATGGAGGTAAAGTGTCTGTAGGTGGTCTGTAGGCGGTCTGTAGGCGGTCTGTAGGAACATAAGTGTGTCTGCACTGGTCTGCGGGTCTGTATTGGTCTGTGTCAGAATCCAGGTCTGACGCAGACGGGTCAGGTCTGTAACCGCCAAAACGCCATTCCTGATGCAACCCACCTATCAAATCTCCAAGATTCTGTGTTTGCCGCCCTCATGAATGTTGCCGCCCCCTGTTTTTTTTTTGGAAGCTGTCTATACGCACATGATTGCATGTGCTCGGTGGTGTATGTATTGAACTTGTAACTGTCAGTGATCAGTTACAAACCCGGAGGGCTCAGGCAAGGCTCAGGCGAGCCATTAGGATCAAACTCTACGTAACCGATCCATCTGCAAAGAGAGTGAGTTGTCGGGCGCGCACGATGCTTATACAACAATCCCTTTCTTTTCTCCGTTTCTATCTACGTTGTACTTATGGCCCGCCGCGGTAGTACTTCGGTAGGACCTCATTCATGTATATGGCATAGGCGGTGTTCGCAATAGTAACATAGTAACAACAAATGTGTTCATCCAGACTTTGTCTTGCACTTCTTGACTTGAACTGACTTCGGGCTGGCTTGAGGCGTGCATGTGTAGGGTTGCGTCGGGGAACAGAAGACTATGAAGCTTGCTCTGTTTTGTTCGGTAGTTCTGGCCCCACCGAGGCCGAACACTTATGTTTCATGATCATCCGCTTCGCCGGCGGCCCAATCTCGTCGTCCCCAGTTCCCTTTACACCCGCTGGAATTGGTGCACTCTCCACTTGCGAAACATTGAGGCGCAGGGACAAAATTCGGGATCGTAAAACGAATGGGAGGCATTGAACTGCACCATGTGCGTCGCCCATTGACCACTGTTGATTGCCGTCATCGCAGCAAATATGGCATTGACTGAATGCAGCGAAAAACTCTGCGCAAAGTCCAGACTCGAGTCCGAATCGAACAGGTGCCTGCCAGTGCTTTGTACTTGACTCGTGCTCAATGAAGAACTTGAAGCGCAGGTGCGGACCGTCCGCCAGGGGCCTTTCTATAGGTTCAAATACACCTGAATGCATGCAATACAATTGGAGGGATGCACGCAAACTTAAAGAAAGGATCGCTGCGACTTGGGACATTGTCCATTAAGCCCTCAATTTATCGCGCATAAATAAATGCGTGGTTCAACCAAGTTTAACCTGGTATGTTTCACGATCCAATGGCAATCTGAACAAGTTTCGAGCCCATGGTCGGCCCAGAAAAATACTAATGTAAAAAAAAATTCTTTGGATCTCAAGACCCGAGCCCGAGTTGGGCGGGTGCCTGCCTTGTAACTGAGTTGAGTTCATAATTGCGAAGTGCAGCTGCGGACCATTCACCAGGGGTCTTTCTATAGCTGCAAATGAACTTAAATGTGTCCATCCTCTGATAGGAGAGGGATGCAGGCAAGGTCTCTGCGACCATCCGAGATTCCGAACTTAATTTATTATGCATAGCCTACGGTTCAACCTGGTGTTTAGGATTGGTAGATCTGAACAAGTCCCTGGCCCAGAAAAATACCAATGCAAAAAAAAGGATACGTGCATTTAGTGTTCCCCACAAGACCCGAGCCCGAGTCGAACGGGTGCCTGCTTTGTACCGGGTTGAGCTCAAAGCTACGAAGCGCAAGTGCGGTCCATCCGTCAGGGGTCTTTCTGTAGGTCCAAATGAGCTTGGATGCAGACTGAGGATCGTTGCGACGACATCCGGAACCTGGGATACATATGTTGCCTCAATTTATCGCGCCTGGTATGTCTGGCAATCCAATGGCAATCCGAGTCTGGAAGTCCTATGCCAGTGCCCCAGAAAAATGCTAGTGCAGAAAAAAGAGAACATATCGACCAAGACCCGAGCCCGAATCGAACGGGTGCCTGTCGTAGGCGAATCGATAATCGCATCATGAAACCCAGGTGCGGACCATCCGCTACGAATCTTGAAATTGTACGGTTTGGATCTTGGTCTAACTAACGTCTTCCTGCGCGACTGAGAAAAGGAAACCCACAACCGTCGCGATGGACGAGATGAGAAATGAGATAGGCCCCAAAGCTCTTCGCAATCGTGACATTTCGGCGCCATAATTATATATCATGATATACGCACACGGACGGAGATGTTACAAGGAGCAGCGACGGTGTATCGATTTAGTTGACCAGACAGTTGATCTCCTGGATGTCCCAGTCGAACTCGGTCGTCGATACTGCAAGGAATATCAGTCAACCATGAATTTACGGTGAAATGAAATGGAAAGCAATAAAGTCATACGGAAACGAAAGCGAATGCGAAAGTGAATGCGGAAGGGGAGGCGGCAATCAAAAAGGCGCCAATGGGTCCCAGAAATGAAGGAAGGAGCGGAAACAAGAGACAGGGAAGAGGAAAGAAACACACCTCCAGCAGTCGCGCTCAGATGCTTCCGCGGGCCCGCGTTGATGAACACCTGGTTCCCCGAGGCGGCGATGTGGATCGTCGCGAGCGCTACGGTGGTAGCGAGGGAGTCCTGCGAGAGTAGAGTGAGTATAAGAAACAAAGAAGACGTCAGCGTAGGTAGGGATTCAACGCACCTCGGTAGCCCAGTTCACGGCGTCCGGGATGGAAGTGCCGACGTAGTGGTCGTTGTGCGCCTCGCAAACAACCCACCCCTTCTCACCCAACGGGAAGTGGAAGCGCACGCCTTTGTCATCTCCGGCTTCTAACGCCGCTCGGCTGGAAGGCGGGCAACAATAGAATTAAAATCATGCACAATTGCGCGAATAGAATGGAATATGCGCACTCTGCGTGTACTTGAATGGCAAGAACGCTGTTCGTCGAGTCGAGGTATTGCGTGCCGTTCTTCGATAGCGTGTAGCACTGCGTACCGTGTCCTTAGCAGTCGAAAACGACGCGGTTTTAGCGGACGTACCTTGCTTGTGTCCAAAGTGACTTGCGCAGGCCGCCGCCAGAATGAAGGTCAGGGCCATAATCAGAGTGAACGTCGTCCTCCACATCGTGCACTGGGTATGTAGGTGGATTGGCTGGCTGGCCGGGAAGCGAATGTGAAGAGCGAAACGAAAGAAGGCAGAGGAACGTGTGCGGCAATATATAAAGCGATAGATGGATTTGGAAGTCATGTGGACCGAGAATCAGAACGATCTGTCGAGACTAATTGCAGTCCATGCACAAGCACATGCGCATCGGTCCGTTGAATGATTCTCAGGCGCAGTAACCATGCCCAGCAGATTCACGGAGACAAACAGTTTCATCTACAGCGCGCAAGAAAGCAACCCTGGAGTGGAGTTGGACGCATGTAGCGCAGTATTCGAGCAAAAATAGACTGGTGCGATATTTTAAAGGGCTCAGGATTGAGAGAACGACTTTTCGGGAAGAGGGCAAGCACATGGAGGAATCAGTGGCGGTGCGTTCGACTGGCACGTGCGCACGTTGGTTGCCTCCTCCCCGCGCGCGGCTTGACGGCGAAGCTGATCTTACGTTTGCATCCTTTATTAAGACCATATGATCTGCATGCGCGACCAATCTGTCTGTCTCTGGGCTCCCAGTTTATACATACCTTGGGGACCTCGCGGGCTTTCATTTTCCTTCGCTTCTCATGTTGCTCTCACTCCTTTCTCTCGCCGCGTTCGCCTCGACGTCCATCGCCGTCAAGCCCATTCATTCACACAACGATTGTATGTCTCCCCAAATAACTGGATGAAAATCGTGCTGAGCCATTGAAAGATACCCGCGCGGTTCCATTATGGACGGCCCTCAACCTCAGTATCATGAGTGTAGAAGCAGACGTCTGGTGGCAAAGTAGCCAGCTATTCGTGCGCGCCGTCCTTGCTTTCCTGTTGCTGGTATGCTAATCTCAGGTGCTAGGTTGCCCATACGAGCGGCGAGATAGACAAGACCAAGACGCTCAACTCGCTGTATTTGGCGAATATCCTGGGTATCATCAATGGGACCATATCTTCCCCCACACCGTCCGTGCTCGAGGCCGTATAGAACTAGCTCGTGCTTACTTTCCCGCAGAATCTCCGTGGCCAATCCCCTCCAGCTGCTCATCGACTTTAAATCCGATGGGCCAACGTTCGTTCCGCTTCTGTCTTTCCCTAATATGCCCTCAAACAAACCTGCACAGAACATACCAGCCCGTGCACGACGCCCTTCAAGCGCTGCGCGCCGGCGGCCACCTCACAACCTACTCCAACGGCAAGCTCACACAGGGCGCCGTGACGGTTGTGGGCACAGGCAACACGCCCCTCGCCTCTGTCATCGCCGCAAACCGCGCGACATCTTCTTCGATTCGGACATCCGCCATCTGTACAGCACCAAGCCCGGTGTGGGGCTCGAGTGGGGCCCGGAGATCTCGCCCCTCGCGAGCGTTGACTGGAGCAGTGTGTCGAGCGTGCGTCTTGCGTTCCTTCCTCCCTCTGCCTCTCCGTTGACCCGGCGGTGGTTTTTCAGACCGCGCAAATGCAAGAAACTCGTCCTCAACGCGCACGACTTTGGCATCCGCACGCGCTTCTGGGACACGCCCTCAAGTGTCTCGACGTGGAACACCTTCTGGGCCGCGGGCTCGGACTGGGTGAACGCGGACGATCTCCTCGCCGTGAGCAATGCGTGGGGCGTATTTGACTCTACCGTGGGGCCTGCGTTGAAGGCGCTCGAGGCTGAAGGGTAGGTATCGCCCTATTGCTAGTGTCGTTGTTAGTCTGATGATCATTTGGCAATGAGCGCACAAACGCTGCTTGGGATTGTGGTGGCTGATGAAGACGAATGAAAGTCGAGCGAAGATGAAGCGTCAAGACGATCCTTCATGGGTTTTTACGTGTGCTACGTGTGGGTGTCTGTTGGTCCTACTTTCTGTTCTGCTTCGACGGATGTATACAATTTCACAATTACAACTTCCCCTCCTTCACTAACCCTCGTATAACACTCAGACTCCTCTCGAGCGCCTTATCCAGTGTCGCGTTCAGCTCCTTGGGACTCGGCTTCGGTTTGTCCGCCGCAACTCCGGGAACTAGGTTGAACACAGTCAGCCGCCAACTTCCCCAATCCGCATTCATCAATAGTACGCACTCCCGTTGGCAAAGGAATAAGTCAACAGCAGCTCGTCGGCGGGGCCGTACGAGATGGTGTTCGTCACGCGCAGGCCGGTCTCCTTCATCTCGAAGTACACGATAGTCGGGGTGTGCGTTTCGATCGACTCTGTGAGTATGCTGTGGTCGGGATTGGCCAGTGTCACTTCGCGCACGAGCTGCCAGTACCCAACCAAAATCGATTAGTATCGGGGGAATGTTGAATAAGTAACTGAACGCCCACCTTGTTCCCTTCCTCGAAGGTGGTCTTGCTTTCCGATATAAATGGGATGAAGGGCTGGGGACAATTATTATTAACCGAGTGAGTGGGGTGGAAAACCCAAAATTCGAGGTTGAACTGACCGCGGGATTCCGCGCTTTGTACTCGAGCCCCTTCCAGAGCTGCTCCTCTGTCAGAACGGGCTCGGCGCCGGGTGGGTTGACGGGACGGGTCGCGGCGAATGCATAAGGCATTTTCGATGAGGGTGGTAGGTGCTTTTTTTTCGGTGAGGCCTAGGGTGGTAGATATGTATGTATTTCGGATATTTCGAACGGCCGCCTTTTAAAGTACTTCGAAAGTGGACGATTCCGATGACCATCACACGGCCGAGGATGACGCTTCAGTCCGGCTGAAATCCAGGCCTTACTGATAAATTGCTGCGCCCATAGGCTTAGTGAGCGGGAGGCCGATCGGAGTTAGTCTCTGTGACAGAACCGATATATGGATGACGGGTAAGCCAAGTATCCATATATGGTCTGTTAGCAATCACGCCCCTGTTGTTGGCCGACCCATCAAATTCCTTCTCGTGTTTTGCCTCCGCCTCGACACGCCGATAAATCTGAGAATATTTGAGCATGCAGATCTACTTCCAATTCAGAGGCCCCTCCCTTAAAGCTAAAATTTCCTTCATTCGTTGTCGCGATATGAGTTGAGTTTTCTGAAGCATTTTACATAAGCAGCTTTTTGGCCTGATCCTGTTCTGGAGAACTGACTGGCTGAATCGAGAGATTCTTGCGGGATAAAACGTTCGAATGTGCTCCAGGAGTCTCTAAAAATATTTCTGGATTTTCGACGAGGCCCATCGCTGCAATACGGGCGAACTGGCCGTCGGCTGGCACAGCCACCATATTGCGTAATCAGCGGGTCGGCCAACAACGCGATCGTGTTTACTACAAGACTAGATCGGAGTTCAAAATAGAATGTAAACGATAGCGGATCACCGCTGGCAGCCGATTGAACGTGGCCGCTGAATTTCCTGCCACGTATTCCGCTGTGAATAAAATCGACTGAGAGTCATATATATTGCACAGATAAAATCGGTTCCCTCCAATTGTCTGAAATCCGAGAGAGAGAGAGATTTTCTCAGGTGACATACGTAGTGTCAACCCAGGTAGCCCAGTTCGCACCCAGGACGTCGGCGATGCCGAATCCGGCTGCGGAGGTAAGCTTCTTCGAGAGCGACGCACGCGTCCCCGCCGCGCCAGGCCCTTCAAGAATAGTAATCAATTAGCTGCGGGGTATATATACAATAAATTCAAAGCAGAACGATGCACCGATGCTCCCAAACTCAGCGAACAAAACGCCGGACGTGTTGGGCTCGGCCGTGGACCATGGCTCCCATCCTGCTGGGTTGATGTGCACGCCCATATTGGTCGATATGTACACCACCCTAGCGCCATAGTTAATTCTCGAGGAAACAAGGACGAATGACGAAATCGAATGAGGGAAAATTGAACTAACTGGGCAGCGGCGCTCCAGGGGCGCCCCAAGAATACCTTGCCTGTCAGGTTTGTAGTCGTGGCGGTGCTGGTTGTGAGCGTGGACAGATTGATAACGTAGAGACCGAGGTCTGCGGTGTCTGGTCCGTCGGCAGTGATGGCTCCGCCGTCAACTGAGGCGATAGTTACTATAGTGTTACGGTGGAAAAACGCGTGCCCGGATTGTCCCTGAGGAGAATGAGTGAGAAAAATGACAAATAAATCAGGGGAGACGAACGAAGATAAAATCGACGGCACCCTCGATGTAGCACAGGCCGTAGAATTGCACTCCCTTTGTCAGAAAAAAGCCATTCAGCTTGCCAACGGCATGGTTCAGCATGTGACCTTGGGACGGCTTCGGAGTGCTTCAAAGGCGTGGAAAAGGGCCTTAGAATCAGTCTCAAGCCATTCAAAAGCTCGATGTCAGTTCCAACACATCTCATGCCGTCTCAAGGTATGTGTAGCACAGATAATGATTTCAGGTGAAGAAGAAAGTGCAGAACAAATTAATCTATATTATTCACTCGCAGATACATGTCTTCGTCGATACAATCAATAATGTAATGCATACCATCCTTCCCTCCAAAGATTGGAGAGAGCAAGACACCACGAACGATGTGCTCTAGCGCAATAAAGTTGCAACTCCTCAACGGCAATTTCTCACATATCGGGCAGTCAGTGCGAGTGTTGGGCCGCCACGCCGTCCTGCTGAATGGCCGTACCATGGCTAGGTCGAGTGCCGCATCGCCGGGGAGATGAAAACGAAAAACCAAGTGAAACTGACCCATGGCAAGAGGGCTGTCGTCGTTCTCGTAGAGGGCCCTTTCTCCTCATTGTGAGTTCATTCACCCCATTTCTTTCCAGTGCTGTTGGTCCTACGCTTCAACGGATGCATGCAATTACACAATCAATTACAACTTCCCCTCCTTCACCAACCCTCGTATAACACTCAGACTCCTCTCGAGAGCTTTATCCACTCCCGCGTTTAGCTCCTTAGCACTCGGCTTCGGTTTGTCCGCCGCAACTCCAGGAACTAGGAACACAGTCAGCCGCCAGCTTCCCTAATCCGCATTCACCAATAACACGTACTCCCGTTGGCAAAGGAATAAGTCAACAGCAGCTCGTCGGCGGGGCCGTACGAGATGGTGTTGGTCACGCGCAGACCGGTCTCCTTCATCTCAAAGTATACGATCGTCGGGGCGTACGTTTCGATCGACTCTGTGAGTATGCTGTGGTCGGGATTGGCCAGTGTCACTTCGCGCACGAGCTGCCAGTACCCAACCAAAATCGATTAGTATCGGGGGGATGTTGAATAAGTAACTGAACGCCCACCTTGTTCCCTTCCTCGAAGGTGGTCTTGCTTGCCGATATAAATGGGATGAAGGGCTGGGGACAATTATTATTAACCGAGTGAGTGGGGAGGAAAACCCAAAATTCGAGGTTGAACTGACCGGGATTCCGCGCTTTGTACTCGAGCCCCTTCCAGAGCTGCTCCTCTGTCAGAACGGGCTCGGCGCCGGGTGGGTTGACGGGACGGGTCGCGGCGAATGCATAAGGCATTTTCGGTGAGGGTGATAGGTGTTTTTCTTTCGGTGAGGCCTAGGGCGGTAGATATGTATGTATTTCGGATATTTCGAACGGCCGCCTTTTAAAGTACTTCGAAAGTGGACGATTCCGATGACCATCACGCGGCCGAGGATGACGCTTCAGTCCGGCTGAAATCCAGGCCATACTGATAAATTGCTGCGCTCATAGAGTTAGTGAGCGGGAGGCCGATCAAAGTTCAAAATAGACTGTAAACGATAGCGGATCACCGCTGGCGGCCGATTGAACGTGGCCTCTGAATTTCCTGCCGCGTATTTCGCTTGTAAATAAAATCGACTGAGAGTCATATATATATTACACAGATAAAATCGGTTCCTTCCAATTGTCTGAAATCCGAGAGAGAGAGAGATTTTCTCAGGTGAAATACGCAGCGTCAACCCAGGTAGCCCAGTTCGCACCCAGGACGTCGGCGATGCCGAATCCGGCTGCGGAGGTAAGCTTCTTCGAGAACGACGCACGCGTCCCCGCCGCGCCAGGCCCTTCAAGAATAATAATCAATTAGCCGCGGCGTATATATACAATAAATTCAAAGCAGAACGACGCACCGGTGCTCCCAAACTCAGCGAACAAAACGCCGGACGTGTTGGGCTCGGCCGTGGACCAGGGCTCCCATCCCGCTGGGTTGATGTGCGCGCCCATGTTGGTCGATATGTACACCACCCTAGCGCCATAGTTAATTCTCGATGAAACAAGGACGAATAACGAAATCGAATGAGGGAAAATTGAACTAACTGGGCGGCGGCACTCCAGGGGCGCCCCAAGAATACCTTGCCTGTCAGGTTTGCAGTCGCGGCGGTGCTGGTTGTGAGCGTGGACAGATTGATAACGTAGAGACTGAGGTCTGCGGTGTCTGGTCCGTCGGCAGTGATGGCTCCGCTGTCAACTGAGGCGATAGTGTTACGGTGGAAAAACGCGTGCCCGGATTGTCCCTGAGGAAAGTGAGTGAGCAAAACAACAGATAAATCAGGGGAGACGAACGAAGATAAAGTCGACGGCACCCTCGATGTAGCATAGGCCGTAGAATTGCACTCCCTTTTCAGCGCGGAGAGTGTCTTGGTATCTGAAGAAGAAGGTTTCTACTCAGGAAAGTTGAATCCTTTTGAGCAATCTACGCACCCGTAAAATCCGACAGCGTAGAAGCCAAGGTTGCTGCCGTACCCGGCCACAGCCAACGCCTGTGCCCCTGCCGCAGATCGGTTGTTAAACTGTAAGATGGGGATTGAGATTTTTGGGCCATGGACGCAATCCTGCTCCTCCTGCTCCGACCAGGGGGCACGAAAATATATTCTCACCGAGTTCACCACGTCAACATTGTAAAGTTTGAAAAACGCCTTATCGATTCTCAGCGTAGCGGAAAGTTCTCCTGCGCCAGCTGTGCCTTGAGATAAACCGAATGTGAGGCGAACCTATACCACGAGCTCCAACTGTTGTCGACTGTCTAAGAAACCAAGGCATACCTGATTCACTGCATGGTCCATGACGTCGTTGGTGTATCCGAAGATCTAAGGAACCTCGTCAAAAATGCAAACGACCTTTCTGAACAGTGAACACCGTTAGGTTCCCAGCGCGCGTGATACGGACTTGCTCGGTGTACGTTCCTGCTATCGGTTCAGCGGGTGCGATCCTTGTTGTCTCGCAAATAAGATACCCGGGTAAACGAAGATGGTTCGCGCGGAAGTGTCGGCCGGTAGAGAATTGATCGCAGCCGTGAAAGTACTGAACTCCCCGGCCTGAGCTCCCGACCCCCGCACTACGACGGCCCCACTGGGTGGGGCAGTACGCGCAGTTGCATATGCTCCTGTGCAGAATAAAAAGAGCGCGGCCAGCGTTTTCGGCAGCATAGCTTGAACGTGGTCTTTGGCGTGCTGGACAATCATTTCCGTCTGTGCTTTTATAGCAGTGCAGATCGACCTGTCACAAGACCACAGGTGGTCCCCGGGCCGCTCGCTTTCGAGGCATGAGTTCCAAAGTCCGGCCAGTCAGATATCTTCGGAATCGGTGTCCACCAGTCCATGCCGATAATCGACCGATGATGCACTTTCGGCGGCCGGTGTGCACATATGGGAGCTCGGGGCTGTAAATGACGGCGGCCGGTGCGCGACTTTGTCCAAACAGCCGGACCGTACGAGCCTATGCTCCTCAGTTCGACGAGGAACGGCGGGAAAAAGCCGATCTAAACGTTGATCTCGATTCCATTCCAGTGGATTAAACAACTTGGAGGATAAAATGGCAAATGGTAGCCACCATTTTTATGGCGGAGTGAGGAAAGAAAAAATATGAATTACGACTAGCTGGTGGTTGACTGACTTGAAAACTCGCAAGTTGAAAGAGCAGCAGCAAAGCAGCAGAGTCCCGGAACTTCAAGACAGCACTGTGATGACAACTTGAAGATGCATGATCCTTCGCGAGCCGCTCACCCAGTTCACTGTGCCGCCAAACTGCTGCCAACTGCTGCCGCTGCCACCGCCCACGCAAATGCTCAATTGCTGCCAATTCGCTACCAACTGCCGCTAACACAAACATGAATGCTTCCAGGACAACTCTCAAAACGTACCTGTTTGATTGTTTAAAGTTTAAACTGATCAAAATAGAGACACATATCTTTTTTTTTTTTTTGAATCATGTGCAGGTTATTTGCCCTTTCCTTGTACAGTATAGTAGGCATCCTTCTACACGAGTGACACATATCATTGACATACGTGGGCGTATTTCTATCTTATATCAGGATATTTATCGGACAGGCTCGTCCACTGGCGTCGATGGCGGCAGTTGGCGGCAGTTAGCAACACTTTCCTTTTGCCCGTCATTGAGCCGTGTCGCCACCAACGTGCTGAATGTACGAGGCCGAGGAGTGCGAGCGCCGCAGAGTGAGGAAAGGGCTGTGGATCTTCCACCTATGTCGTTCCAGGTAAGAACCAGGCGTTTTTCGGCGCGGTAAGCGGGCTTCTCGCACGGCACCACTTCACCGAACAGGTAGGGCGGAAACGTACCGCCGCGGTTGGCGGTAAAGATGACCAGATGGATGCCACGGGCGTGGTAGTCTTCTCCGAGGCGCCTGACGTGGTCGCGCCGGTCGGGGTTGGCCCAGAGGGGCTCAATATTCCAGCGGCCGTCGGGAGAAAAGACGAGGTCGAGGTGGTGGAGCTTGGGGAGATACTGGTGCAGAGAAAAGGGTGGTGGAATGCCCGGGATGCGCGTGTAGTCGACGCTTTCGATGGGGTGGTCCAAGACAGTGCCTTCGTCGTGGCGGATGATGCGCAGTCGGTCCAGGTTGGGCGGCGCGCACTCGGAGAGAAGGGTCGAGAAGAGCAGCGCAGAGGCACCGTCGAGGGTGAGGGTGTGAAGCTCAGTGAAATCGTTCAAGCCTCTCCCAGGGACGGTGGACACGCGATGGACGTCTGTGTCGTAGGCGCAGTCCTTGTCGAACCAGGTGAGTTGTTGGAGCGAGTGCCGCTGCTGGCGCAGGGCCTCGACTTGCTGCTCGGGCGAGGCTTCATCGTAGTCAGAGGAGGAGGTGTGGTAGCGCAAAGTGCCCAGGTGGCAGGACCGCAACGCGCGAGGGAGTGCCAGCACGGCGGTCAGCGCCTTCTGTGACACGAAACACTCAACCAGCTCGAGATGCATCAAGGGTGTGGTGCCGGCGAGGGCGGCCATGCCGTCGGTGAGGTCGTCGCCCAGGACGGCGCACGAGACGGTGAGGCTCTGCAGGGCCGGCAGCGTGAGGATCGGCTTGAACTCTGTGAGCAGCCAGAAGCGGCGGGCGTCACCCGACCAGTGGATCGTCACTCCAGCCCTGTCAGCACCTGCGACCAGAACAGGTCAATGAAAAACTCACAGCTCTGGAGGTTCTGCAGGCCAGCGCCGCACTGGGCATTGAAGAACAGCGCGCGGTAGCCCTGCATCAGCGCCTCCCACCGGGGGGCGCTGGAGTGCCAGCGGCCGTAATTGGCGAACGGGCTCTCCATCGACAGCGCGCGCAGCTGTGTCATCGCCCCGATCAGCGGCGTCAGCTCCTCGACGTCCGTGTCCCTGCCGTGCTTCGGCCGTAGGTCCAGTGTCTGCACGAGCTCTGCACACGTGGGAGGTTGCGGGTGCTGTAGGGCTTTGGCGAGGCACGACGCCTGCGAGCCGGTGGTGACCAGGATGGCGCGGTAGAGGACTGGCTCGGCCAGCAGGCGGGCGAGCTTACAGGTGAGGGCGAAGCTGCGCAGCGACGCCGCGTCGTCGATGGCCTCGACTACAGCAAAGAGGAGCTCGGTGGGGATTGAGAGCAGCGGTGACGATGCCATCTTTGCTAGGAATCTGTGTTTGTTCTGGCGAGGTAGGGTCGATGTGGGCCACGAGGAAAGCACGAGAGTTCTGCCATCCGCTTCTTTCCCTCCCGATCCATCAGCATGTACAGCTCTTCATTGCACAGCACCGACAGGCTACAGCTTTCCACTATTCCCTCTTTTCCTTCTACATCCATCTTGCTAGTCGTTCTGTCTCTGCCTACGGCCCAAGTCGTTGACTAACGAGATGCCACGTACCCCCCGTACTCAAGCCATTGTGTATGTCGACCGACTCACTGACCCCAGTGTCTACTAAGCTTTTGGCTGTTAGCTGGGGTGAGGATTGTTCTATTTGAGGTGGCGACTGTCGTTGAATCTTGTGCGTTGTAGCCGGGATATTCGTCGTGGATCTGGTGTACGTCGATCATCGCATTCACCAGCTTGGTAAACTGAATCTCGGCTCCAGGTCAATCAGTTTATTCACGGCCTCCGCGATTATCCATAAAAAGTGAGCATCGAATTTACATCTCCTTGGACTCGTCTTCACTCTTGGTGGCTCTAGTCCCCACGACTGGTATCTCATCGCGATGCCCATCGGGTTAGCTATCTTCGCTGTCGCCGCTGCGCTCACGAGCTGGCGATGGTGGCGGGTGCACCAGGCCCAAATGCGGGCCACAAGCCCTTTCTATGCGGCTCCACCACCCGCAGTTGCTGTCAGATAACTGCAACCTCCCTCCACCCGCCATGGGATCAGTCTCCTGGTAGTTGTAACAACTTGTGATTGTTGGTTTTTCTGTTTCTTTTTTGCAACTGTGTATTTGATTCTATCCCACTTGACTGCTTCTTGTTTCGACGAGCCATGTTCTTCTTGTAACTCCAACCTTCCGGTGCTACAGGCTCCTATTGTCATCGGTCGCCCGCCACCCAAAGAAAATTTAGAAGATATCAGATTCCAAGAGGCTTTCATACTCAATGGGTCGATTGTTTTACACTATCTGCGTGATTTTTTCATGTCCAGAATGAATACATACTTTATCCTTTCCAAATACCACCGAAGAAGACCAAGGTTCCACCTCATTCAAGAAACGGCGTCTTCTCTTGCTTCCCGAAATGGACGAGTAGTTCAAAAGTATCGGTGAGACGCCATACGTGACAATTAACGCTCCAAACACCAATAAAGTGGAAGGCTATTAACTTCTGCATGGGGTGCAGAAGGGGAGTCGAAATGAAAAATTGCAAGCCAAGCCCGGGCTCAGGCCTGAGCCCGACCCTGACTCACAAATAGGCCGATTTAACCTATCGGTTCAAATATGTTCCCACCGGGATGGGGTCCAGTTCGGGTCCGGTTCGGGCCCGATTCAGGTTCAGCATCGGTTCAGAACCGAACATCGAGAACGCTACATACTCCGATACATGTCAAAGTTGTGCATCTACGGCTTTCCATTCCCTCTTTTCCTTCTTCCACATCTACCTTGCTCGTCGTTCTGTCTCTTCCTACGGCCCGAGTCGTTGACTAACGAGATGCTACTTACTCCCCGTACTCGAGCTATTCTGTATGTCGACCGCCTCACTGACCACAGTACCTACTGAGCTTTTGACTGTTAGCTGGGGTGAGGATACTATTTCTTGTGTAGCGACTGTTGTTGAATCCTGTGCGTTGTAGCCGGCATATTCATCGCGAATCTAGTGTACGTCGATCATCACATTCGGCAGTTTGGTAAACTGAATCTCGGCTCCAGGTCAATCGGTTTATTCACGGCCACTGCGATTATCCGTAAAAAGAAGTGAGGGTCAAACTCGCTCTTTTTTTGACGCATCTTGATGGCTTTAGGCTCCGCGAGTGGTATCTCATCGCGATGCCCATTGTTTTAACTATCTACGCTGTCACCGCTGCGCTCATGAGCTGGCGGTGGTGGCGGGTGCACAAGGCACAAACGCGGGCCACAATCCCTGTCTATGCGGCTCCACCACCCGCAGTTGCTGTCAGATAACTGCCCTCCAATAGGATCAGTCTCCTTCGTATAGTCTTATGGTCCGATTATTTTACACTCTCTGCGCCCGATTTTTTCGTGTCCAGAATGAATACTTATTTATCCCTTGCTAATACATACAACCGAAGGAAACCGAAAAAAGCAGAGAGTCCCAAGTCCCGAACCTCATTCAAGAAACGGCGTCTTCTCTTTCTCCTCGGGTTCTCTTGCATGCTCTGAGCAGCTATTCGCTATGAATCGACGACATTAGTGGGCAGTTTCCTTGTCGAAAAGAAACCCAATACCTCCGCTATCCCGACGTTTGACGAATTTCGTAGCCAGCCCCAAAAAGAGGGCCCACCCGGTGGAGAACATGCTCAGTGTCGCAACGAGAACGGCGATGAACGCCTGCGCCGGCGCCAGCGGGCGCTCGAAGCGGCACAAGTACACCACGTCCAACTGCGCCGGGCCCTCGACCGTCAATGGCAGCAGCCCTGTGATGTTGAAATCCGGATTGACCGCGTCCCCGACAAGGTTCGCGTACTCCTCCGACTGGTTGTACACCCCCTGGATCGTCGTCGGGAAGGTGGGGAAGATGGTGGAGGGGATGACGGAAGTGTTCAGCAGGAAGTTGTTCGGGCTCGGGTTCCCGAGATCGATGCGGACAGCAGCGTACATCGTCTGGAGGACGTTCGCGACGGCGTTGTAGGTGTCGTTCGTGATTACGGGCTTGTTGGTATCAGTGAGCGGGTCGCTCGCAAAGTAATTCGCGAACGTGAGGTCGGCGTATGACACGAAAGAGTTGGAGATGTTGAACTGGGGAGCGTTGACCGCGCATGCTGCTACGCGTCCTAGAGCCGCGGGGCAAAACGGGAAGTCGGCTTGGAGAGAAATGATGATGGGGGAGGTGTTGTTGGTAACTTGTAGGAGAGAGAAATCCGTGAGGCTACGTCTGTGCTGCTCAGCGAAGTCAGCGAATCGAGAACCACGCCACGGGAGTCCTTCATCTTGTTGAAGACCCCGTCCTGTCGGTTCTTGAGCAGACGCTGGACGCCCAGGAGTTGGTTGTATTTCCCAGCCAGAGACGACAGCGAGAAATCGGTGCGCGCAGTGAATCTATAGGCGTCTGTTCGACATTCCAGGATGACCGTGTAATCGATAGTGTAGGTGCTGGCGTCTCCGTGCATGTAGATCGAGCTGACGTCGCAATGCTCGAGAGTCCAACCAGTCTGTTTTTGTCCTCGTCAGTAATTCTGCCTGCTTCATAGGTAAAACTATGCTCTCACATACGAGATCCCGGAATCCCCCGCGTTCGCCCTGAGAGTGGATGCTATGTTCCACTGGAACAGTGTATAATTGGTTACGAAGGTGTCGCCAAGGTTAAACACACGCGAATCGCAGAGCGTGCCGGCTTTAGGCATCGCGGATGGCATGTATTTGTGATACCAGTGGGTTTGGGTGACATTGTAATCAGACTTGAAGACGGTAATCGTCTCGTATCCCGTCAAGACCGCTGGAAACAATCAGGCAAGTGGCGAGTGGCGGGACGGCGAGAACTCATACCGTTGATCGTGGCAAGGAAGACCAAAACAACAAAGGCGCCAACGAACGTCGCAAGCGCGAAGTGCTTCCCGGGAAAACGGCGAGTGAGTGGGTATTCGAGCGACATCGACGAAGGGGAGAGAGGGTTTTAGGTGGGTGTCGCCCCCTGGTTTATACAGCCCCAGTCGCCCCTAAGCTGACTAACCAGAGTCGCGCCAAGGTTTTCCGAATGAATGGAAAGGTTCCTCTTGAGACATGTTCCTAGGAGCATTATGAAGGACAGCTGGCATTCATTTTAAGACATGTTGCTGGCATAGCTCTTCGGGCCTTGCAGGCACGGCTCGTACTGGTCTGCGTGGTTGCTGCGACCCTAGTCAACTCTTGCTAGGAGCCTGCAAGACACGGGTGCACTATCACTCGGTGAAGCCATACGGCCAAGTGCTCGCACACGCATAGAGGCCAATTGCAAGTCGATTCGCGGATCATACGGAATTCGAAGATCAAATGAAAATGTCCTTGGCCTCCCCCACTACGCACTCTGTCCGAACCGCCATTAGGGGCCTTCCATTCCGGGAAGACCACAGCCACCCTGCCGGCGGCTCACTAGGCGGAGCTTGAACTTGAAGCCGTGGTGAGCCGCGCGCCAAACAAGCGTCCTCCTTCCCTCTTCCTCTCCGACCACCGTCTTTCCTTTACCATACCCTGCCAACACCATGCCTCTTTTCACAAACCATATGGAGCTGGGCAACTTGTCGAGCCGGCCCGCGTGCAAGCGCTCGGACGTTGACGTCGACCAGCGGGAGCGCGTGGAGGCGACCCTCAGCAATCTCGTCGCAGCGAGCAAGACGCACGCGATGAGCGCGGGCATGTCTCCGTCTCCCTCCTTGATGCGGTGGCGAGCCATGTGGCAGTGACAATTACTCAGATTGCGCGGACGGTGTGCATCTGGAAGGCGTTGCACGCAGGCAGCTGCCACATACGTGTCGCCCTCATCGAGTGCCACGAATGGGTTCGCACCGAGTCTGCGGTTCTGTGGACAAGGCGGAGATGACGACACCACCGCCTGGGTCGTTGTCGGGTCATGTGAGAAAGCCGAGCGCTGCGCTCAGCACGAGCTCGAACAGGAGCGCGGGCGGTGGGGGAGGTACACAGCAGGGCGAAGCCCCGTGTTTTTGTCTCGCCCTTTCTCGCCCTTTTCTTCCTCTCGCTCTTTTCTTCCTCTAGCTCTGTGCTAAACTTATCTGTCCGGTGTTTCAACAAAGCCCATGGGCCCGGCACAAATTTTGGGACCTTGGGCTGCACCCTTGCAACGCTCTCCCTCCCGCCCAGCTGTGCATCTTGCCACGCCGACACCGCTGCCCCCATCGCCAACGCTGTCGCAGGAAGCATGCGCGTCGTGGGGCCGTTTCCACTGCACAGCGGCACGTTCTACGCGCTCGTCTCGGCCACCACAGCCGGAGTGCGCAGCGACGTGCAGACACTCGCGGAATTTGACGAGGCGGCGGCGGCACTGAAGCGGATATTGGCTCTGCGTACAGAGCTGTACGCGCACCCGAGCGAGCTTGACTTGGAGTACCTCTACAGCGTGATGGTGGTGGAGGAGACAATTGCCCGAGGGCGAAACGGGGCTCTGCTTCTTTGCGGACCAGCAGATCGACCACTCGCCAACAGGATCGTGTGTCATGGCCCGTGTGGCGCTCGCCGTTGACCAAGGGCGGCTGCAGATCGGTGAGGGGCGCGAGACGAGTCGATTGTCAGTGTCTTGCACAATGGAAACGGCTTCCGCGGGACGGCAGTGGAGAGGTGCCCCGAGGGTATGATCGTGAAGGTCGAAGGCGGGGCTGTTCTACACGGGCGCCGCAAGTTTCGTTGTCAAGGAGCACGACATGATGCCTGACGGATTCACCATTACACTACCCAGTTGATTGTTTCCTCGAGAGCATACGTAGCCAGCCATGTATTATACTGTAGCATCTATAAAATATTTGTTGGGGCTCGTTTGTGGACTTAGTGTTTCTGGGCTTCGTTTTAAACTCCGCCGAGCGAGCCGCCGGCAGGGTGGCTGTGGTCTTCCCAAAATGGAAGGTGTTTAATGGCGGTTCGGACGCAACTCCCACTACGCCTTCCCAAAAAGGAAGGTGCCATCAAACAACGAATGGACGAGCCCTGCGGACTCCTCGGACTGTCTATCAGTATATATGCCCTCTGAGAGGGGATGGAGGATCTCAAATAAATTATTTGATGTTTTGAGTCTGTTTTTTCCTCTGTCAATACATGTTCTAGGGCATTTATAACAAAATTACTGGAATAGATGAAGGGAGCTGAATGTTCTGGCACAGAGGTAGTAAACAGTATGTAGCCCAAAATTTAGTTTCAGCTGGAAAAACAAGAAATCACAGCTTTAAGGTAGGGCAAGGCCTTGCCATTATTGTGCAGGCTGGACTGAGCTGTGTGCACTGTACTGGCCATTGAGAGTTGCAGTGAAATAAAGCAATTGATATATCCAGTTGATTACATCTCGGGCGACGTACGACAGATATAGGCAGTCGGGGGCGGGGAAGGAACGGAAGAAAGTGAGGAAAAAAAGGATTGCGCCCCAAAAGAATCGAACGTAGACGCATCATAATACTAATGATGCAATCATTAGACCGAAGCGCATACACAACAGCTAGACTAAATAGCGGTTCCGAAGGCGTGAACCAGTATAGCTATGGCTGGCGGGCGGGGAGATTTCCTTTTATGGGAATGGCGTAGTGGGGGAAGGGTAGGTCAGCTATCAAATGATCCCATTTCTTCTCAACATCTCGCGGCCTTGTACCCGTCTCTCCGACGGACGCTCGAGTCGTCGGTACAGCAGTGCTAGTGATACTCGCACCTCACATGTTTTATCCACGTCAGCAGATTATGCCGGAAGACTCACAATGCTGGATCCGTATGTTCCCATCGCGGACTCCTTTAATATCTTTGATGCAAATTTGATGATTGGTGCATATTGCTGAACCTCCAAATAGAAGGTGTTTGCGCGCATAAGGCTACTCACTGGTGCTGATATGAGATTCCACTCAGTTCAAGGGTGTCCCACACTGATACAGAACCAGTAGTAACTTGAAGGGCGGCTAACGCGGTTCGGCTGGAGCACTTGGGCAATTTCTCGCTTCATAACTGCCTTGACTCTACACTGAGATAGGCATATGTTAACAGTAATAGCGGGATCCTCTTTGCCACTGCGGGCGCTCGAAAACAGGCAGCGTCCGAACTAGGGCTCCAACCTGGCCGTTAAACGGGACGGCCGTCGGAAAAACGGCCGTTACACGTTTCCGCTGGCGGGCAAACGGGTACTACTTACCCGTCCCGCCCGTTTCGACGGGTTCAACGGGTTCGACGGGCTCCCGGAGGGACAGTAAAATAACAGGTAATTTGATTTACTAAGGCACTAACCGTTGTGAATATAAGCTCAAACCCGTACTACTACCCTTTAGGAAGCCTCTACTCTTGTACAGAGATGACAGTGGACTCGGACTCGACACACGGAACAGTTCGGCTTGAGTTCGGTCGGGGCTTTGCCGAGGCCTCCACAAAAAATCCACTCAACAACGATTTCGGGTGTATGTTTGCTTTTTTTGGGTGCGTTTAGGCTCAGCTCATTCTAGCTACAGTTCGTTCGCCCACAAGGCTCAAAATTAGGTCAGAATACTCCAAAATCTGGCGTAAAAACCATTTGTAAGCCAGAACCCGTCCGTTCCCGTTGAACGGACGGGTACGGGTGCAAGAGATCATTCACTTAAAGAACTTTCCGAAGCAAAATAGGGAGGAAAGTGAGCCGGCAGTCTTATTCGGAGGGCATGCTTATGGGGGGTCCATCCTTTCTCCTTAGCTATCCACCAAGAACTGAGGGGGTTATACTGAAATCGAGTGAACGGCACTCAAGAAATCAATGATATCGCGGCTCTTTCGGCCGACCACCTCTTCCGTCAACCCGTCGGCGACGGGCACGGGTTGGAGCCCTAGTTCGAACTGGGCAGTTACCGATCAGATCGCAACGAGACCCGCGACTATAAAAAGATTTCGCCGTGTCCCCCTTTTGATACTAACCACCACATCGCACTCATGGTGCTTGGGATTGAAAGTCTCCTATCCGCCATACCTGTTAGACCTCTCCTACTCCTCTCCATTGGTTTCGTCTCACTATTTATTGTGACGCGTACTACCGTGAGCCTTTTTTTCCAATTCTCCACGCCGGTCAGCAGCAATTGACAGACATTTAGACAAGTAAATTAAATCTTGTAAGAATACTCTGAGATAAATTTCGGGCGCTTATACTCTCCAGCTTTCTTTTCGTCGCCGAAAGAATGCGGACACAATCCACGGCACCGACATTAAAATCTCCAGAATTCTAGGTACGTTACGAATGAGTGAAACAAAATGTAATGTCTATTGACGAGTCGTCTGTATAGTTTATCCTATCAAGGTACCTTTCCTTCCTGTTCCGTGCTGCCTCCACTTACTACATACCAAAATCCAAGAGTTGTGCAGGTGTAGACTTGCGCAGCTCCCGGTACGACCAAGAGGGCTTCGAGGTATACCAGTCATTACTTTCTTCCGAAGGTGTTCTCAATCGTCTAGTTTGACCGTAAATGGATGATCGTGGACCTCGAGAAGAATAAGCAACTCTCTGCGCGGGATAATCGCGGCATCAAAGTCAGTTTTCCCCAAGCTTTCTCTTGAATTTACTGACCGATATCTGAGCAGCTAGTTCGGGTCTTTCCTTCGATTAGACGGGACCCGTCTTCTCCCACAGGCGGCGTGCTCGAAGTAACTTTTCCTGACTCCCCCGACACGTCCTCATTCACCATCCCTCTAAACCCCACCCAAGAGCAGCTCAGCACTTGGGATGTGCACACGGGCTTTGATCTCTGGGGTTTCTCCGATGAAGGCTACATCGTCGAGAGTGCGGACCCAGGAGCATTTGAAACCCCTTCGGAAATTCTTTCGGGCTACGTAGGCCGGCCGGTACTACTGGTTATGAAGACAGCCACACCACGTCCGATAACGGAGCCTATGCCGTTCGATCCCGCGCGCCTAGCATACGCGGGCGGTCCTAGTGTGCGCTACCCAGACTTCAGCCCCTTCCTCATCGTTTCGAACGCGTCACTCGATGATGCCGAGGCGAAAGTGTGGGCAATGGCGCGTGGGGACTTCGATAAGAAGGTCGCTGGCTGTAAGCCCGAAGACCCTGCTCCTCCCAGCAACGATTGGGTCGGAGACGACGCAAAGAAGCTGCTCATGGAGCGCTTCCGGCCTAACGTGGTCGTCGGCGGCGTGGACCAGCCTTTCGGCGAGGACGATTGGCAGGAGATCGTCACCGTCGACAACCGCAGCTTCGTGCTGCCCGCGCGCTGTCCGAGATGCATGGTGCGTATCTTGCTGCGATACTACACCTGAAAGCGACCTGATCCCTCCCAGTTTCCCAACGTTGACACGAAGAGCGGCCTGCGGGATTCCCAGATGCCAAATAATGCTCTGATGCAGTATCGCAAAGTAGACGCAATGGCTCCATCAAAGTATTGCTTTGGGTGTGTCTGTTTGTCTGCGCTTCAAGCGCTCTCCTTCACCGATGCTAAATCTGTCCGTCCAGCATGTACATGATACCAGCTGAGGATAGTGGTGTTCTCAGTGTCGGTGACCAGATATTAGTTTCTAGGAGCGCTCTGAATCCCAAACTGGCGGCAGCGTAGATGTCATAGATGTCAAAATGCGGCAGGAGACTCTACAGGACACATTAGCCTGTTAGCACTGCCTTATATTTCTGTCTAAATCGAGTCTTAGAAAAAGTCTAGAACGTGCTCCGCAGTCGTTCCTTCGGAGAGCTGACAACATGTGTAACGGCGATCATCTCGTCACACAACTCGAGTACGTCCTCAATATATGCCTAAAATCACTGTGGAATGCGGCATTCGGCATTTGAAAGGTTTTATCAAAACACAATTCTGCAAGCACCATCCGTCGAATCCGGGTTGCTGTACCATCAAACCACAGATCTGGACAGGTTTATACCGAATCAACCTGTTCGGGCACCTTCAGGCGTCGATTGAATGGGGAGCTTAAGGTAACCCGACGAGCCACGTGACCGGTTGAACCACGCGGTTAAAACTTACCAGATGATAGTAAGAGGCCGGCAAGCGGCGGGTCACAAACAGTTCCATAACCATAGTTATGAGTTGTAGTTTACATCAACAAGTATACAAAAGTTCTAAACCCTCATCTAGAAACTGGAACAGGTCTATATCCATGTCATTCACACAAGACTGTACGGTTCCGAGGACTTTGCAACATTTTTGAGTTAATGAAGTTGTCTGTTTGACGTTTACGTGACTCGGAGGTAGATGCTCGACATTGAAAAACCCTCTAAAATTGGTGCAACGGTCGGGGTTTTTATTTCATTGTACAGGGTCTTGTGATGAGAAAACACAAAAAAGCATACAAAAAAGGAAAAAGAACTAGAGGATTCAAGAGAACTCAGTGGGACCTCGAGATTTGGAATAGATTAGAATACATCAGCAGCTAAAATATGTACAAGGAAAACACAAATTTGCACACCAGATACCCTGCCTTATATGTAGGATTCAACCCTGATGAGGGTTGAACTTCAAAGTCTCCAAGGCTGGTGTCCATGTCGCCAACATGAGGGAGAAAATACATTTAACCACTTTAGCACAACCCACCATCTGCAATCTCCCATGAAGAAATCTCGAAGTTTGGATTTCAAGCAGCAGTGAGCAAAATCAGCAAAGAGGCAACATGAAACAGCGCCCACCCTAAAGCCTAAAGTATATGGCACCAGTATGGCACTTGGCTGGGCTTTGGCGACTTGTTTTCGCCATGTATGGCAACCATGTGAGCATGAAACATGGTTGGTTTCGATGCTGTCACAATGACCAAACACCCCCCCCCCCCCCTCCCCCCACCTTCCTCCTGCAAGCCTGCCTCATTCTTGTCACGATCTGCCCACTGTTGTGCATCCACACACTCAAGAAAGTCGCAATCTGACTACGAGAAACAGTACAGCGGCTCGGTACCCTCGCACTGCCCAGTACAACAACTGCCTGCTCAAAGGCTTGTACCTTGACCTCGCCGACACCCTCCCGTGGAGCTATACAGTACTCCTCCTGCAGCTCCGTACTGGCCATGTTTCCACTCGCTAAGCACCTACACCGCATACACAGGGCCAACTCCCCCATCTGCCCCTGCTGCCACCAAGCTGATGAATCAGTGGCCCATTACCCTCCCGCACTGCCCCAAGCACCTTCGTGCCTCCCAAGTGCTCTACAGCGCCACTGGACCCGATGCCCATGTCCTCTGCAAGCTGCTTGGCGACCCTAAACTCCTGCCACACCTCTTCTGCTACCTGAGTCGCACTGGCCACTTCTGCTCCGTTCATGGCTCCCTCCCCACCATGCCCAACCCCCAGCCTGACTGCCTATCGCGCTGCGAGTTCGTTGACCTGCTGAACAACCTCTGTATGCCCATAACCACAACTCACTTGCGCTCCGCCGACCCATTCAGAAACCCGGCCAGCCCTCCTGGTTTCCTCGAGGATTGGGCAGCACTCCAAGCCGACCTCCGTGCCAACCCCCCTCCTGACTCATCCCCACTGTCCCCATCACCCCGCCGCTGACCCCCCGCCCCGCGCACTTCGAACAGCACACAAGCACACACCCGACAGCTTGTCTGCTCCGGTTCTCTCTACTTACATTGTTCTTTTCCCTTCCCCTCTCTATATCTTACATACCAGCACCCACCCCCGAGGGGCCTACACCCCAACTATTTTACACCTCCACCCACTTACCTTACCCCACAGGGCCCTGTGCGATTCATATATTCGCAGCCGTCCTACTTAGCCGATATCGGCGGCCGGATATGTTTTCGAGGTCACACCATCCTATGGACACTTTTTACCCCTGAGCATTAGTCTAGATTACTTCCCGACTGATAGATACGTAGCACACAGTGTGTAGAAGTATGCCTAATATGCTGCTTGCGGCGAGAAGCAAATTGATGATTTAAAATAAAATAAAATAAAAAAGTCGCAAGATCATTCACTCATGCTCCTGGTGCTCCAGACTACCCTTTGTTTATCATTTACCATTGTCTTAATCCTCATCTCTGTGCAGCAGACTCCACACTCAGCTACAGTGGTGATGATCCAGATTCAAAATTCCAGTGTCTTCTGGGACATGTGAAGCATTTACGACGTAGGCAATTCAGTGCATCTCAGTGGGTGTGTCATCTTGTTCATCTGTGTTTTATCTCAACTCGTCTCCGTGTAGCCCTGAGTCGAAACATGGCTACCAGCATTCCAGGTATGTTTTCTTCTTTGTACAATTACTCTTCCACGCCACAACCATGCATGTACCATCCAATCTTGCTGTACCATCCTGTGACTGTTCGACTGACTTGTATGGCAGATGACTTGGCTTGACAGGATCTCTAACACCACCTCGGCAATCAGCATGGAGTCTAACTCGACACATCTCTCCTTGGTATGTCTACCATGCCAAACCTGAACCTCACGCTGTGTCGATGCCGTGTTATTATGCAGTCACCCATGCCCGGAGGAATCGGATTGATGGCTATGTCTCCTACCCATATCAGGGAGCACTTTCAAGGGGTACATGCACAACTTTGTGCACTGACCTATAATCTGATAAATGTCCATGCAGCCTCCTACCGAATGTGCCCTTGCCTTCATCTGCATCGTTGAATTTCCGCATAACATAAGTCCTTTATGATAAACGACTGCCTTCCTTTATTTTACTTGAGTTCTGCAGCACGGGCTGTTACATCAAATGTTGTGTTCACTACCATGTAAGTCTTATGTCCTATCACTACCTGTTTTCAATGCTGAAGAAAACTTTGGACTTCCAGAAGTTATGTTAAACCCACATGTATGGCGCCCAAGCTGATCAGGGTGAACAGACTGCATGCAAGGTGTGCATTCCAGCGGTCAAGCTCGTCCCAATTGTCTTCCTTATCTCTATTTGTGCCGGCCCACTTACTCGTTCAGTTTGTACAGAACCATACATTCACCTCCGTGCCCTCCACAGCATCCTCACTGTACCCGGGTTTGCACCCCGTCACTGATATCGACTTCAATCAACAGCACAGTAAGTGGTGGTAAGGGTTGTCTTGTCTTCGGGTGGAACTCGCAGGTGTGAAGTGTTTTGGCAACAGATTGCAGCTATCATAGCTGTGTGATATTCAAACCAGTAGTTATTATTAATAGCTATGTACACTAGCTACGCTTTGAATGCAATACAACTTGTTTTGCTCTACCTCCCTTGCATTGAAGTCAGATTCTCCAAGAAATAAGTGGCATAATGTGCAGAAACTTTCGGTAATTTGTACTCAAAAGTTGCAGAAATTTCACAATTTTCTTTGCCGGGAAGATATTTTCAGTAAATTTGGAAACTGTTGAAACTATTGATATTTTCGAACATTTTATGTGAAAATACTGGAAAATATTCTGGGTTTCCCTGATGGTCCCACTGGCCATTTGACCCACTGTTACAACTGTGGAGGTTAATGTTCAGTTCCAGGACCCGTTGACACAGGATTGTGGAAGGAAGATGAGAAATATGGCTGAGTTAGCTACCTGAGTCGTTTAAAAGACGACACATGCACATACCAACCCAGGATAATATTTCTAGCCTTGTTCCGGCTCACAAAGTCACACATCACCACTCCAGCTAGTGTTCAAGTTAGGAACCAGAGAAAAGCGGAGAAATTCGCTATATCTGAGCTGAAGATGGCCAGTTTTGCTTAAGTAGTTAGCAATGGAATCTGAGGAGGGAAGTCAGGAACCAGAGAAAAGCGGAGAAATTCACTATATCCGAGCTGAAGATGGCCAGTTTTGCTTAAGTAGTTAGCAATGGAATCTGAGGAGGGTAGTCAACAGTGCACATTGGAGCCCAATTTTGGTCTGCCCACAACAATTTTGGGCAGAGGGTTCCCAATTGGTCTGCTGGTCAGTTTCCCCTGAATCCCATGGCCAAAAGTGCAAAAGAAGAGCGGGAGATACTTTGAGTACTCCAGGAGTCCAAGCACAGAAGGTGAGATGCAGGAGTGTCATAGACAAGCCGAACAATGCTGACTTGGTAGTGGATGGCAGACCACACTGTGTTATCTGAGTCCCGAGAAGTACCAAGCTTGTTTTTGAAATTCTGAGTACATAGAAAGCTTCCATATTCTTTCTTACATCCCCTGTATTATTTTATGATTTTAGAGGATGTGGATATGAAGCTTCAAACAGCCGTGGCACGGTTGGAATTGAAGCAGTGTTACTTTGCTGTACCTTATTTGGTTTATAGCTCCAAATGGTAATAAATGCAAGTCATGTGACGGAAAAGGCGACATTCTCGGTCCTCCCCCCTTTGAAACCCCCCAAATAGGCACATACAGGATAAATCCTGTTTGTGAACCATCTCAAGCATCGAAATAGAGTCAAAAAATTCCCAAAATGTAGGTAATATAATCCCGATTAAGACTAGAGAGAAGACCTACTGGAGCCTGGTATTTTGCGTTGCTTCCAAATGCTTTGATGCCGGGGTGTGAGTGGGTCCGGACTCCGTGATCATATATATATAAGCTTCCTTCGACAGATCCATATCCATCTCCCCAGAAAATGGACCAGAACAACTACAAGCAGACCAAGACCAAGCGTGGGTTCAACTACACGTACTATTACTCTCCCCCTGCTGCTGGCAGCGGAAAGCCCGTCCTATTCTTCTCGCACGGCTTCCCTTCCGCGTCCTTCCTCTGGCGCAAGCAGGTTGCCTTCTTCCAGCCTCAGGGATACGGTATCATCGTTCCTGATCACCTGGGATATGGCGGGACGGACAAGCCGACGGACCCCAAACTCTACGTCGGGCGCGGCCTCGCAGAGGACATGGTGGACATCCTCGACGCGGAGGGCGTCACGCAGGTCGTCGCCATCGGACATGACTGGTGCGCCTTTCGCTCCGATTCATTCGAGATATGGATCGGCTCAAATTTCATCGTGATCTACACTTGAAGGGGCTCGTACCTCGTGTCCCGCTTCCTGCACTACTTCCCTCAGCGCATCTCGGCGTGCGCGTTCTTCGCCGTGGGATATCTGCCCGCCGAGGGCGTGAACAGGGTGTCCCTGCACGAGCAGATAAAGCAGATGGTTGGGTACGACGCCTTAGCATACCAGCGCTTCTTCATACAGCCAGACGCGGCGGCGGTCATCGAGAAAAATGTGCGTCCCCTTCCTTGGCTATTGTCTGTACATGTAATCTGCAGCAATATCAAAATCGAACTTTCCACCCCACCCTGACCTGCACCTTCCGCCGCCCAGATCGATTCATTCATCCACCTGATTTACCCCGAGACGCCCGAGACGTGGAGGAACAGCCTGTGCGTTGATGGCGGGGCGCGCGCGTGGATCGAGAGTAACAAGACCACTACTCTCCCCTCGTATCTGACCTCAGAGGTCAGTCTCCCGTTCCCAAAGCTCCTTTGGGCGAGGAGCGTATAATGCTCATACGCCGTCGACGCAGGACAAGGAGCATCTCCGCAACGCGCTCCTCAGCGGCGGCCTCGCCGGGCCGCTCTGCTGGTACAAGGCGAGTGTTGAGGAGGCGAATCTCGCGGAAGACGCTAGTGCGTTATTGTTTGCATATTGCGGACTCATTTTTTGCAGCCTAATTTGTGTCACTTCATAGAGCTCCCCGCTGCCGCGCGAGACATCGCGCAACCCTTCCTCTACGTCGCATTCAACAAGGACATCATCGCGCTGCCCGCCTTTGCAGATGGCAGCACGAAAAAGTACGCGAAAGGGCCGGTGACGCGGAAGGAAGTCGATGGGGATCATTGGGGGGTTATGTCGCATGCAGCGGAGTTGAATGCGATTTTGGTGGAATGGATCGGAGGCTTGCCGGGTGGTAAGTAACTCGTAGGTGGACGGATGGTCCCCGAGAGGATCGGTGTATGAAAGTTTGTGTCGTGTAAAATCGGTAAACGCGATTGATCGTTGACAGGGTGTGGTTGAGAATGTTGTTCTACCGAGTCGTGTAAGCCTATACACAACGAGGTACGCGTTGGCAAATTAATGGTGCGGTTTCGGTGGGGAGAGGGAAAAGTTTGACGATACTTGGCGGGGACGGCTTTGTATCTACGTGCTATCGGATTACATCGGGGCCACAAGCATCGGGCACAACCGGCCTTGCAGGATCCGCGCGGACTCAACGTGGCTTGTTCTGCACCACCACAGTCCTGCCACTTGTCCCGCCATGGATCCAGATGCCGCCTCCCCTCCATTTGTACCCAGCGCGCCTTTCGACGACACGGGTGCTGACACCATCCTACGTGCGTCCGATGGCGCCGATTTTCGTGTCTATCGCCAGATCCTATCGCTGGCGTCGCCGTTTTTCAAGGACTTGTTCTCCATTCCGCAACCCGACTCAGAGCCAGATGTTCCTGTGATCCCAGTCGATGAACACAGCAACCTTCTCGATCCACTCCTGCGGATGTTTTATCCTGGCGCAGAGCTCTTGCAACCAGTAAACGGAGTGGACGAGTTGGCCAAGCTCATCGAAGCGTCGGTTTCAAAGTACGAAATCGAGTGCGCGGTTCCTAGACTCCAAGCGGCTCTGCAGCAACATGTCGAGGCCGACACAGTCGCTGTTTATGCGATCGCGTGCCAGTATGAATGGGGGGATTTAGCGGAGGAGGCGGCCAAACAGTCCCTGGAACTCAGCTTGCCCTCTCTTTTGCACACGAGTCCGACACATCACTTGGATATCCCGGCACGCCTCTATCATGCCCTTCTCCTGTACCATGTTGAATGTGCGGAGGCCGCGAGTTCGGCGGGGGCTCTCTTACCGTGGTCAAGGGCCACTTGGAGCTGGATAACATGCAATTACTGCACTGCGCATTCTCTCGCATACTCCGCTCCTGGGCTACCGATGCGATGCACTCCGAGAGCATGGATCTTCGACTATGTCGATCGTACCAACACTCTCTTGAAGGAGGCACCCGGCACAGATCTTTCGGCCCTCGAACTTCTCCCGCCTACCTTGGCGAAGATTGCGATGTGCCCTGGTACTTGTAAAACGTCTGGCTTTGGGGACCTGGTAACTTTCATCCGCGAGGAATATATTCCCAAATAAATGCGGCGATCGATGCGGTGAGCATTTTTACATCGATTGGCGAGTGGACAGTCTGCTCATTGGTTACAAGGTCACCCTCAATCTTGATTATTAATTTTCGACTCCCAATTCTGTGTAACGATCCGACCGTTGTTGTGCTCTTCCCTGAACAATTGCTCCAGTAACACGTGACAGTGGAATTCCATGAAACTACGATATATATCCGCAGGCTGCACATCCAGTCCTTCTTTCGGCCCTAAAGCTCACCAAATTCTCATCCCATATGTAAGGGACATGGCGGATAAATTTTGGCGGTTCCTTTCTAGTGTTCGACTACCTCACAAGAACCCACACTCCTCCCGGTTCGCAGCCGGTCCTATAAATCGAATATGGTGTGCGGCACACCGCCTCTATGCTTACAGTAGTAATGTGGAAATAGTAACTTCGGAGGCTGCTTGGGGTTCGACTTCCCGTATTTGACTTCCCGAGGTCTTGCATTTTTGTCCGTACCATTTCAGTGTTCAACCTTTCCCAAAAAGCCACACCCCTCCGAGTTCACAGTACAGACAATAAATCGAATATAGTGTGCGGCACACCGCCTCGAGCTCTATGCTTGTGGTATATGACAATGTTACTCGGCGGCATTACATCCGGGATTCGACTTCCCTATTCGACTTGACAATATTGTATGTGGTTGCATTTTTGTTTGTGCGCAGGTTTTTTTGTTGTTCAACCTCACAAGAAAGTTGAAGAAGAACTATGTATACACCCCACCCAGTTCACAGACAAGACCATAACTCGAATATGGTGTGCGGCACACCGCCTCTATGCTTACGACGGACAGTAAAATAACTCTGGAGGCTGCGCGGGGTTTCGAGTCCCCTATTCGACTTTGGTAGGATGTGGTGGGATTTTTTGGTGCATTTTCTTCCACCTCCTCCTCCCTCTCAAAAAACTTGAAATCACACACATAAAAGCTCCACTCCCACATCTACTACTTAGAAATCGGACCTGGTGCACAGTGCACCGCCTGCCATCTGCAGCCTGGGTTCGATTCCCGAGTCCGAATGTGCTTTTCTGGCGTCTGTTTTGCAACCTCGTCTCAAAAGATCAACCATGGCTGTTGTGGTCCTCACAGATATACTACAAATTTCAGGATGGCGCCCACCGCCTCTGGAGCAGAGCGATCTGTTTGCGGCGTCGGTTCGCCTTTATCCGAAAGGGATAAGACATACTTACAAGCATCGGCTAATATAAAAATGGCCAAACAAACTTAATGGTCCGTGCACACAGCGAGCTCGAAGGAAATACACAGCTAGGGCAACGGCGAGTATAAGAAATGGGAGGGACACGTCGACAACGACGGTAGGAAGGACTAAGGAGGCAAGCCAGGGTGGGGCAATATAGGGCAATATGTCATGGATAGGCATGAGCGAGGCATACAATATAGGATGTGTACAGAGATACAGAAAATACATGCGGCGTGGGTGAGCGGGTGGTCTGTGCACGCGAGAAGAATTTGGGGGTCAGCGGGGCAGTGGGCGAGAAAGGTGTGGCCACTCACCACCCCCCCCAAAAAAAAATCATGCACCGAAACCGTACAAGGTGCGGCCAGATCGCTTGAGGGCGTAGACGACGTCGAGGGCGGTGACGGTCTTGCTGCAGGTCGGAGAGAATAATGAGCCCGAGAGAACAGGTAAGTAAGTATGGAGGAGACAACGTACCGCTTGGCGTGCTCAGTGTAGGTGACTGAGTCGCGGATGACGTTCTCGAGGAAGATCTTGAGGACGCCGCGGGTCTCCTCGTAGATGAGGCCCGAGATACGCTTCACACCTCCACGGCGCGCGAGACGGCGGATGGCGGGTTTGGTGATACCTAGGTATTGGGTGAGGATGGCGCGCCAGGGGAAACGGCGGGAACGGACCCTGGATGTTGTCGCGAAGAATCTTGCGGTGGCGCTTGGCTCCACCCTTTCCGAGTCCCTGCAGCGGCGAGGCGACTTAGAATACAGACAACTTGGAAGGGAATCCCAAGAGAGCACTAACCTTTCCACCTTTACCACGGCCAGACATGTTATGAGATGAGTGTTGGGAAGAGTCGAAGTCTTGAGGAGGTCGCTTGGTGGGCGACGGGTGGTGGTTTGAGAGAAAGAGGCGATGTCACACACGGTCACCGTGACTCAACAAAATAGCGCGCACGCGTTGTTTGGTTAATGTTATCGCGTTTGCCGAATTGCCGGTACGATTGTGGATTACGCCTCACATTGCTCAATTATTCCACAGGACACAGAATTTCAGACGAGTACTCAAGCACCAGCGAGTTGGCACGCGATAGGATTCAAAAGAAGAGCGTAGGAAATAAAACTAGTACATTTTCATCAATCCAGACAGCCTGCGCCTTTGTACCATGGCGGCGGTGGCGCCGGAGCCCCCGGCAAAGCCGTCTTGCGTTCTATACACCCATATGCATCCACCTCCTCCTCTTCATCATCGTCTTGATCCTCCGCCTCCTCCTCTTGCAATTCTTTCCTTCTGATTTCCGCCGCGCCCCAATTGCGCATAACAACGCATCTTCCAGCATCTCCACGTCCGCGCGGTCCCGCCGGCCCAGATGTATCATGACCTTGAACATGGCGAGGCGCGTCGGGTAGTCGAGGTCCGGCTCGTGCGCGGCGGGGGCGGGGCGAAGCCCAGGTGGAGGTCATTCCAGGGCCAGGGTGTGGGATCGGAGTCGTCTGAGTTCGCGTCCGAGTCTGAGTCCGAGTCGGCGTCCGAGTCGTGTGAGGGTGAGAGCGCAACCGCAAGCTTCGTCCGCATCGTCCGCATCGTCCGCATCTCCCGCCCCATCTTCGTCCCCCACCTCATCGGCGCCGCCATTCGCAGCCGTATTCCTCGCCGTCTCCGCCTCCACCCTTGCCTCCGCCCGCGCCTCCGCGCTGGGCTCCGCCGCGGTCCGCGCGGGCACAGGCACGATCGGCCCTGCTCGAAGGCGCCGCACTTGCAGCGCGAAGTAGCGCCACTGCATGTCTGCGGTCTGCCGCGCGCGGCGCTCCGCCTCGTGCGCCCCCTGCGCGAGGTGCACCGGGGGCGAGGCCGTGCGCGCGGTGCGCGGGGCGCTGGCTGCCAACAGGACATTGGACGCGGTGTCGGCGTTTACGCTTGTTGGGGTGGCTGCGCTTGGTGGGGTGGCGCTGGTGTCTTCGGCTGGGCTTTCTGGCTTCATACGTGGCCCGTCCGGGCCCGGGGTCGGCGACCGCGAGCGCAGCGTCCTCGGCGGGGGGTTACAACGCACGCGTTCGGCCCGCCACCTCGCGCCCGCGCCCTCGTCCTCGTCCCCCCGCAGGCTCGCACTCTCCCCCCCACCCCCCTTGCCCTCCACCTTCACGGGCAGCTCAACGGGCAGCGCTCGCCGTGAGGGAATCACTCGCACCTCCCCGCGCGCGCGGGCCGGCGGCGCAGCCGCCGTGAACCCGTGCAGCGGACAGAACCAGTCGCTTGCACACCGACACTGGCTCACATCTTTCGCCTGCTCCTTCGCGCGCTGCCGGATCAAGCGTGCGATCTTCCCGAGGACGCGCGCGGTGCGGGAGATGCGCCTAAGAATGACTTGAGCGCGGCGCGAGGCGAGGAGGAGGGGGGTGGAGAGTTTGGGGTTGAGGTTCCGTTTTGTTCTGGAATTGGATGGGGGACGAGTGAAAAGCGGTCCGAGGCGATGGGATGCGGGTTTGGGTTTGGATTCGGAGTTGGAGTTGGAAGGGAGGGTGGAGGCGTCGGGTTCCAGGCGGGGTGGACTGATGAAGCGGACGGTTTTGCGCGTGGGCGTGCCCAGGCGCGGGGCGGGGGGCGCGATGGCGCGGAGGGTGACCATCGTGGGTGGGGTGAGCGGGTAAAATTGAAACAGTAGAAAATTTCACCGCCCGTCGCGCGGGTCTTATATTGACTACGTCTCTGATTCTGCTTGGACCTCTAGTGCCGGGTCAATTGTGTCTTCGCATTGGCCAGTAGTCACGGGCCGTTATTATGGCGCATTCGCGCCAATCCGATCGCAGACGGAGACAATAGAGAGCTCGACAGAGCCGCAAACAATAGATTAGCCGAATCGTTAGTCGTCCGCAAGCCAAGTTGGTTTCAGGCCGCTGGGATACTGAAGACAACTTGAAGACACTTCAAGACGCGGGCACAGTTTCTAGTACGAGGTGTGCTGTTGAGAATTGAAGAGTATCTTCGATGATTGAGGTTAAATAGCCCTAGCAGACAGTCTCGAGAGCTGGACGTCCCCCCGCACCCCCCAGCCCCACCTCCGAGCCGCTCAGCCCGTCGTCCGACGACGGCGCAGCGGCCGCTGCGCTGGGCCCGGTGGTGTCGCCCAGCTCGTCGACCGCGCCGCAGACGGAGGGGCACGCGATCCGGAGTATGCTTGAGCGCGATCATGAGCGGCGCGAGGACGAAAGCTCCGACTGCTCCCCACCTCCACCCCTCCCCGCGTGCTCCCGCTGCACGCTCCGCATCGCACGGCAAAGAGCAGAAGCCAAGCACCACACCTGCTCTTCCTCTCGCTCGCCCTCTCCCCCGATCACGCCACACCAGCTGCACCGCACCGCAGCGTCGAGGAGGAGGGGGACGAGGAGAAGAGCGGGATCCGAATTCCCCAAAGAGAAATCAATCGCCCAATGCCGACGTCGGGTGGCGAGGTCGGGTGGTGGTCTCGGCGAGGACGAGACCAAGGCAGGAGGCGGCGGGGGGATAGACGAGCGGGGAGGGAGCGCAGGAGGCGAGTCCCGAGGGATGACGGAGATTGAGGAGGCGAGCTGGGGGGCGGGGATCCAACGTATAGCCGCCGGCGTCGACGCAGCGTAGGTCTCGGGAGGAAAAACCACGAGCGGGAAGCACACCGCACTCGGGTCGGGAGAGGGAGCACCGAGGCCACGAAGGAAGGGCCCGACGCCGACACGGAAACCCACATAGGACCCGGGGGACGAGCTAGATCTAACTCGGTATCCGAATCGTCTACCGCTGCACGGAATGGCGAAGGAGAGCGCGGGTGCGCGGCGAGGGAGGTACCAGGAGCCCATGGCAACGCGAGCTGCGATGTGGCAATCGCAACCGACCGCACAACAGGCGTCGTTGTCGTGCAGCGAGAACGAGGGAGGCCTGCGTACCCCGCTGGGCGAGTCAGGTCGAGGTGGTGCGCTCCAGCTAGATTGAGATGAATAATTAGCGCTAATGAAGAAGACGGGCACGGAGACGACGTACCCATTACTGGTGCGCGGGGTTTGTGGGCTCGCATACGCCCCTCACGCTCCCAACCCGTCCGCGCCTGCGTCGTCCTCTGCCGAACTCTTCCTCCTCGCAAAACTGCGCTGCCAAACGAGTCCCTCCTTCTCGGCTGCGGGCCCCGTGCGGACGGTCGAGGCGAGGAGCTGTGTGGTCGACCGAGAAAGGACAGAGAGTGGTTGACGTATCAGTGGTTTTTGATGCGCCAGTGAGTGTGGAGTCCCAACACTGCAGTGGGACAAATCAGCTATACTGAGAGCGGGGGCAAAAACGGGAGAGGACGTACGTGCCTCCAGTGCTTCGCAAACCATCCGCTCGTGCCGCGCAAGCCGCCGCTGCGCTTTTGCTCGGGTGCTGAGCTGCCGCTGCGCTCGTGCCCGCGCTCCAGTTCTCACTCCTGCCTTTTCTCCCGTGTGTTCCCATCCCCACCCCCGCACGAGGAAAGCACGAGTGCTCCCAACGCGCTCGTGCGCCGCCGAACGGAGCCTCCTCGCAGTGCTGATGCGAGTTGCCCCAGAGCTGCGCCGCTGGGGAAGGCCGATCGAGGACGTGGCTTGCATGCTTTGTCGTGGCAGTCCCACGTCGCAGCGAGCATAGCGAGCTGCGAAGTCGTATTTGTGGGGATGCACCAAGTCCAAGTCGTAGCCGGAATTGAGAGCCGTGCGGATGCAGCAAGTCGTGGCGAGAATTGAGGCGTACCCGCGGCGGAATGGAATAACGCTCGGGCTAGAGAACGGGCACGATGCATTTCCCGGTAGCGAGCTCTGCGGGCAACGTCAGTAACGCATAGCGCCGAGAAACGAAGACGATTGAAGACCGAAGAAGGGGCAGGTGGGATGGCAAGGGAGGAAGAAAAGAGACGCACCTCTACGGCCGTATGCACGTCCGCGCACCGAGACGCGCATTCACTCGTCGATGCACTGGACCGATCACATAGACGAGTTGTGGGTGTCTTGAGCAAGAATTCGCTGCATCTGCGCATACGTTAGTCCAGGAAAGAAAAAAAAAGGCAGAAAAGGAGAATGGAGGGAATGGAATGGAGGTGAGTTGGGGTAATTCCAGGCGAGGAGGCAAGAAAAGTTGAGGAAGGCAGGATGGAGTGGAACGGCGAAGGCGAGGGAAACATTGAATAAATGAGTGAGACGCACTGGTATTGTATCCAGCCTCGAGCTCGATGGCGTAGCGCGTGGCGGAAGCGAGCGTGAATGTGTACAACGGGACGGAGGCGCCGAATCGTAAGTCAAAGCAGCTGCGCCCAGCTCGAGGATCCCCAAGAATAAGCCTGCGCGCCGCGTTCTTCAAGGATCCAAATAGACATCGGAAAGAGCGACGGCGACTAGTCCAGCGTCAAATAATCGCGTCGGTTAGCCCCCGAAATCGCAATCAGCCATATTCATTCTGTTCTTGCATGCAGCGTTTGGAATATTGAGACGCAAACTCGAAGAGTTGACGCGTTCCTCAGGGCAGAATGCACCGAGAAAAGCGGCGGAAAAGCATAGATGAAGTGTCCAGCGTTGGGATAGGTCGCATCCACCATGCTGCAAACGTATACTTGAGCGACATTGAAAAAACGAGATGAAAGGCGAAAGCAAGAGCGAGCGGATCATGCGGGCCGGACTGAGTTTGCTGACTGGTCTCGAACTAAGGCTCCAACCATTTAGTTTTCGTTTATGGATCCCCGTAAACTAAACGGAAACGGTTAGAAAACGTTTATAAACCGTTTAAAACAGTTTATAAACGGTATTTTCCACAGATTTTTCGAACCAGTGGATGTATCGAGCTGTCTGGTCTTTATTCTTTCAAGTATTGCATCTTATCATTGTGGGAATTGCAAAGAACCTTCGCCAAAACAGGACACATTCCGGCAGTAGAGCGCTACAATATTAACTGGCACTGCATGTAGGGTGCACACTGCAACCAGAGTCTTGATGTGCGTTGAATCAAGAAATTTAACTTGAATTCAATACGGGTGGTAACCTGACATGTTAAGTCACGGTACACTCATTGAATGCAAAAAGCATTCAGCAGAGGAGTTGAGGTGATTGTTGAGTTCAGACTGCGAAGAGCGCAAGCGGCACTGCGCATCAATGCCGAGCCATCAATCACATCAACAATTGCCGTATTTGGATGGATCCCGCCAGTTGAGTATTTCATGACCAGGACCTGATCATTTACGGTTTTAGAGGAGCAAGAAAGGGTCATTAGACACTTCTAGTTGCAAGAAGTTGTCAGATTTCTACCAGTAATTCGACTGTCAGCGGATCGAGTTTCCACAACCGTTTAAACCATGTAAAAACGGTTTGTAAACGGTTTGGACGCTGCGCAAAATAAATGGAAACGAAAACGGTTAAAACCATGTATAAACGTTTATAAACGGAAACGGTTGGAGCCTTATCTCGAACCTCATCTAGCGGCCAGCGGTTTTGCAGGGCTGGGGACCTAGTGCGGTCTTTGGCTCTTCAAGATCTCCAACTTGTGTTTGCATTTTCTGGCATCGATCGTCGTACCTCTCAAGAGTGGCCTCGCTATCGCGTGAATCATGTTTTCGTCAATCGGACTCGTAAATCAACATCACTGGTTGGCCCTCACTGCATCTCTAGGTGCCATCCCCGAGTTCCGAGCGCCACCACGGATCTGTGCACCAACCTTACCCTTCTATTGCGCTTCTCCATCTCGCGTCGCGTCGGTCGTTGTGTAGTGGATTCCTTGACACTTGCTTGGTTCTGCTCCGTCACGGTATCGGTCAAACCATTCACTCGTAACTCCGTGACATGAGTCTTAAGTATTTATGGCGCCCTCTTCCTCTTCGCTGGAACTAATTATATCGCTTCCATGGGTTCCTGCTACGTGTTTCCTTGCCGGGATCCAGTGCCTATACATTTCCACCCTCGCGAATCGTCTGCGTCGCACCTGTGAATTTTGAGTCCTATTGCGTGTCAACTTGAAGTCCAGGCATTGGCTCTGCTGGAGCTACTCGTCATCATCGCAGACCGGAGCCGTGTCATTTTTTTCCAACACAGGGCATACTCTCCGCGCGATAGATCCATATCTTCACTGTGAATCTGACCGAAAGAACTCGCAAAATTATTTGCCGTCAACTACCAATCCCAACGCCGAATATTCAAAACTTAAAGAAATCTCGCATTTGGACCCACCTTTCGCCTTTTCTACGTTCCTAATAAAACCCTATTAGTACTGTCTCGCTTTTGCGTCCGCCCGCGGTGTGTTTCTCGCACGCTTTGGTAGTTATGCCATCATTCATGTCTGTGCAGATCCAGCGGCGCCGTGTCGAAATTCCATCAGAAAATTTTCCTTGCGACCTACGGCTGAAGTTACGTGTGCGGCAGATGGATCCCTCGCAAGCCAGAGTTTCTTTCGTCCAGCTGCATGCATCTCTCCAGAGCCGAATCTCCTCGCCCACATTCCTGGTCCATGCGAGACTCATAACCCGTCGCCCACCCACGCATCAACGATTGCGGTCGATTAAGTATCTGAGTACTCCGAGTCATCTTCTTCTCGCGCCTCGGTATCTAATATGTCCTTTTCGAAGGTACTACCAGTGCTTAGTTTATCTCTTTAGCGCCGGGCACCGCGCGACGCGGCGCCCTCTGTCCTGTCAATTCCCAGCCAAAAGCAAAGCTTCCGGTCCCCCGCACGACTTTCGTTGTCATCGATTTAAATCACCGACATATATCAACTGTATATCCTGGCACCTTGCCCCTCTTGCCGTGTCTGAACTTCATGCACCACCTTCCAACGTCGAGCACTGGCAAACTACACTTATTCCTTAATTCCCACGGCCACCTGTCAGGCTCTCGCCCAGATTCACTCGACATCGTCCACGCTTTTTCGCTTACTTTGACGTCCACCCGATTGCTTCTCTTGTCTGAACTCTCTGTAATCCTGTTCTCCCCAAGGTTCAAACATGACAACCCAGAATCAAAACCATCTCCGCATACAACTGCCCTTCAGCGCTCCTCTTTTCCTCCCCAGCCGAAGAAAAGAACAGAACAGATTCGTTTGGCTTGTGGTAATTAGCTCTCCTCCCACAGACCGCCCACGCGATGCTAATATGATGCTTTGCAGGCACCTACTCGAAGACTGAATCGAACTGAACACGAATGGTGATGGTTTGAGCTCAAGCTACCTGTGGTGATTCTCGCGTTTGGGTATCCGTTGTCTCTTCGGATACGCTGACATGTATCGCCTCCGAGCGCTGATTCATTTGTTTACAGCATAGCATCCCAAAACGCGGGGCGAGTTTTATTTGTGCGTTTCCGACCCACGCCATCACAGCTTGCGTTCCGCGCACGGCTTTCTTTTGTCTCTCGCGCGCTTCGCTTCAGACCGCGGAACATATGTATCAACTCCCGAGCTTTGCAGTATAATACTTACGCTTTTTCCCTCGGGAATTAATTTCGTCTTCCGTCTCTGCTGTCGTGCACAAACTCCCCGGGTATTCAATCTGAAACCCGTTCGAACTCCGCACGTGAATGTTCAAAGTCGTTTTGGGTATGCTGCTCGTGGTAGATAAACAACGATGACAGGCCATCACAATTGTTTCTACAAAAATTTTGAATCCTGACAAACAGATACAACTGTGCAGCTTACAATACTTCACTATCAGGCCTTTCGGCGCGATCTTGAAGCTATCATCTTATTACAATTGCGGAATGGGTTGCCGCGCATGTCGGCCAGAGTCTCGGACTGGAGCAAGTTAGCCCCGACGCGAAGTGGATACAATGGACAGAGTTGACTGTCTTGCCGTTAAAACACGGCCTTTTATGCAACTTCTATCAATAACTCAGGCGTCAAAAAGAACAGCTTCGGAGATCTAAAAGGAGTAAAGTACCGGCCATCGTGCACGAGGCGTGGCTGACATGCGAACTGCATGCCGTCGTGAGTGACAGCTCGCACGAGGGCTGGCATACGCGTTGCCTCTTACCACCATCCACTGACCCCGCTTGTACCATGACAGGAAAGGAACAGACAAAACCCTCCAATTTTTGGGAGAAGCTACGGGGGAAACTCAAAGGAAGCCCGAATACGATGGAAGAATTGACTAATGGTGAGTCCTATATTGCTTTTTTTTCTTTCTAAGGCTAACTACATGGACTGCAGTATCTCGTGGAATGGCTGGGTCCCAGATCCACATTGGAGCAGTGTATGGTAGGTGCCACAAGGATATCTTGGACACCCAGATCATTCAATAATACAGGCGGCATTGGTGGCTCTGGTGGCCCTGGTGCTTATGGTGGTGCTGGAGGCACAGGACAGGGTCCAAATTTCTTTGGCGTAATGCATGTTAACAAGCTGTATGGAGCCTCTCGGCAGGTATGTCAGGCATTGTTATATCTGTCCAGCTGCTAAAAAGTGTGTCCTAGGCCCATACCATGCTATTGCCTTGGTTTGCCCCCAAAGCACTGTTCAATGCAAACACAGTGGCAGGAGCTTCTGCCAGGCGGCCATGCACAGAGAACACACGTGTAGGACTGATATCCCACTTGAAACAGTGGGCAAACAGCACTGAGAGTTCACCCATATTCTGGCTCAGTGGTATGGCTGGAACTGGCAAATCAACTGTTGCATACACGCTCTGCGAGTGTTGGCTTAGAGAACACCGTCTTGGCGCTTCATTTTTCTGCTCCCGGGATGATGAGAAGGCCCGGTCATGTATATCAATCATTCCCACCATTGCCCAACAGCTCCTGGCTCTTAGCAAGCCATTTGCTAAATGTATCGAGGGTGTTCCTATTGAGGTCATTATTCCGGCCTCAGCTCAACATGTTCAACAGCTCCTTGTTCAGCCATGGTCCCAGGCAACAGCATCTCAGGCTAAGGTACAACTTAGGAAGACAAAACCGGTGGTAGTGGTCATTGATGCCCTTGACGAGATTGAAAATGATCAAGGCTCTGAACTTGTCAAGCAACTCATTCAGGCTATTTCTAGTTTCAAAGGGCTTCCTGGACTCAAGTTTCTCATCACCAGTCGTCCTCATCCACGAGTTGTGAATGAATGCAGTTCTATCAACCAAAAGGCAGTCTATCATATAGAAGACATTGATCCTAAGCAGGCATCTCAGGATATTCACTGCTTTCTCAATGCTGAGCTTCCTGATCTGTCTCCTGAGCAACTGGAGAACATCACTCTTGACTCTGGAGGGCTCTTCATTTATGCTTCAACCATTGTTCGCTACCTTCATCCTCCCAACTTGGTCTTGTCACCGAACCAGAAAAAAAAGCGCCTTGATATGCTAAAGACAACTGGCCACCATGCAACAAGATCAAATAGCCAATACAACTTCCTCATTGACTCATTGTATAGAGGCATCCTCACTGAAGTTCTTCTAGGTGTTGGGCAGGAGGTAGAGGTAGTGAAGCGTGTGCTCTATTGTGTGGTCACCACTCGCCACCCTCTCCGAGTCTCTGACCTTGCTCCACTTGTTGTTGATGTCACTGAAGAACCAGATGAGATAGCTGTGCACAACAGTCTGCAATTGTTCTACAGTGTTCTATATGTCTCTCGACGTGACGAGTGCATCTACACATTCCATAAGTCTTTTGCTGACTTTATACTTGATCCGGGGCGTTCTCCTGAGCTTGCAAACCCAGCTAGGTCCTATTTTGGAGACCGCACACGTGACTGTCTTGGTATTATGTCCAAATCCTTGCACTTCAACATCTGCCATCTCAAATCATCATTTCTCCTGGATGAAGATGACAATAACCTACCAGACCGAGTGGCAACAAATATTGGGTCTGAGCTTCACTATGCTTGTCAGTACTGGGCTGCACATCTCATATCAGTACATGATCCCCAGGATGTGCAGCAACTTTCAACAGTGCTGCTTGAGTTTTGCAGCTTGAAAGTGCTGTTCTGGATGGAAGCAATGAACTTGCTAAAGTTAAACTGTCGGCTTCCATTACATCTAGCTCACACTTGGGCATTGCAGGTAAATAATGAGATTGTGATGTTATTAGTATTTGCTTACACAACAGACTAGGTTCCAAATATAGAGTTAAACCTCTACATGGCTGCTAGCCAGAGACTGTGGGCCTCATTCATTGAGAGCCCAGCTGCAAGATCTACTCCACATCTTTACATCAGTAGCCTTACCACTGAATTAGCATTGACATCAGCATCAGATAGCTCTGCATTGGGAAAGTGGCAAAAACACTTTCCTGGTCTTCCCTCACTGAAATGCAGGGGTATCTTGCGACAGAGAACACTAATGACTTTGAAGCACAGCAGCCCGGTCTTGGCAGTGGCAGTATCACCAACTGGTACACACATAGTATCTGGCTCTGATGACAAGACTGTGCAAATCTGGGATGCAGCCACAGGAAATGAGGTGATGAAGATGGAGGGGCACAGTGATTTTGTCCGATCTGTGGCATTTTCACCCAATGGTGCACAAATTGTATCTGGATCTGATGACAAGACTGTGCGGATCTGGGATGCAGCCACAGGAAACGAGGTGATGAAGATGGAGGGGCATGGTAATTGTGTCCAATCTGTGGCATTTTCATCCAATGGTGCACAAATTGTATCTGGATCTGATGACAAGACTGTGCGAATCTGGGATGCAGCCACAGGAAACGAGGTGATGAAGATGGAGGGGCACAGTAATTGTGTCCAATCTGTGGCATTTTCACCCAATGGTGCACAGATTGTATCTGGATCTCATGACAAGACTGTGCGGATCTGGGATGCAGCCACAGGAAATACGGTGATGAAGATGGAGGAGCACAGTGATTGGGTCCAATCTGTGGCATTTTCACCCAATGGTGCACAAATTGTATCTGGATCTCATGACAAGACTGTGCGGATCTGGGATGCAGCCACAGGAAATGAGGTGATGAAGATGGAGGGGCACAGTGATTGGGTTCAATCTGTGGCATTTTCACCCAATGGTGCACAAATTGTATCTGGATCTGATGACAAGACTGTGCAGATCTGGGATGCAGCCACAGGAAACAAGGTGATGAAGATGGAGGGGCACAGTGATCACGTTCGATCTGTGGCATTTTCACCCAATAGTGCACAAATTGTATCTGGATCTGATGACGGTACTGTGCGGATCTGGGATGCAGCCACAGGAGACAAGGTGATGAAGATGGAAGGGCACAGTAATTGTGTCCAATCTGTGGCATTTTCACCCAATGGTGCACAAATTGTATCTGGATCTCATGACAAGACTGTGCGGATCTGGGATGCAGCCACAGGAAATGAGCTGATGAAGATGGAGGGGCACAGTGATTGGGTTCAATCTGTGACATTTTCACCCAATGGTGCACAAATTGTATCTGGATCTGTTGACAAGACTGTGCGGATCTGGGATGCAGCCACAGGAAACGAGGTGATGAAGATGGAGGGGCACAGTAATTGGGTCCGATCCGTGGCATTTTCACCCAATGGCGTACAAATTGTATCTGGATCTGATGACAAGACTGTGCAGATCTGGGATGCAGCCACAGGAAACAAGGTGATGAAGATGGAGGGGCACAGTGATCACGTTCGATCTGTGGCATTTTCACCCAATGGTGCACAAATTGTATCTGGATCTGATGACGGTACTGTGCGGATCTGGGATGCAGCCACAGGAGACAAGGTGATGAAGATGGAAGGGCACAGTAATTGTGTCCAATCTGTGGCATTTTCACCCAATGGTGCACAAATTGTATCTGGATCTCATGACAAGACTGTGCGGATCTGGGATGCAGCCACAGGAAATGAGCTGATGAAGATGGAGGGGCACAGTAATCGGGTCCGATCTGTGACATTTTCACCTAATGGTGCACAAATTGTATCTGGATCTGATGACAAGACTGTGCAGATCTGGGAGGTGGCCACAGGAAATGAGGTGATGAAGATGGAGGGGCACTGTTTTGGGGTCCAATCTGTGGCATTTTCACCCAATGGTGCACAAATTGTGTCTGGTTCCAATGACACAACTGTGCGGATCTGGGATGTGATATGTGGCAATAAAACATCACCTTCAGCAGTCTGGGCTAGGACTGCAGCATCATCTGGTAGCAATGTCTCTGACCCTGTCAGTGATGAAATGCCTATCTGGGAGAGATTGACATCTCAAGAACTTTCTCACATGTGGATTCCCCAAACAGATGGCTGGGTTGTGGTGTGTGGATACCCAGACATCTGTTTGTTCTGGTACCCTCCTGAGCTTCACCACACTCTCCGAACTCTTTACTGTGTCCAAATCATCTCCACTAGTGGTCAGACCCATCTCAGACTTGATCCTCACAGCTTGGGGCCTAACTGGCAATCTATTTATTACTTCCCCAATGGGGGTGATTAGCAGCAGGAAGTAAATGCAAGTCATTTATTAGGATCAGGCCATAAGAAAAAATTGCTCTTCTAGTTACATCCTTACATCCAAATGTACTTACAGCTGTTTGCAAAAGTAATGACACTCATCAAATTTTCTATAAATAAACTCAACTTTGATGCACCGGATTGCCAAGCTCGTTTCTCAATCATTTGTACTCTGATTCACATGATTTCAGGTGTGTTGGAAAGCGGTTAAGTGGTGCTCTCAAACCATATCCTACACGCTGAGTAACTCAAAAGAATTCAGATCTCTCAATTTCACATCATATGTATTCAACCCCAAATTCATTCCGGATTTATTCGGACAATTCTGGACCAATTTCAATGATCTTGGACCCATTTGGAAAGGAATATTGAGGCACAGGCCTAAGCCTTGTGAACTTTTGGTTATATAGTGAAATTAGTCCTCAGTACTCGACTTTTGATACCCTATGACAAGTTCATTATTTGCGGCACACATTAGGTGTGCCATGCATTTTTAACCCATAGCTACAATTGCCAGGACTCTAGCTTTTATAATCAACTGGACTCAGGCAAATTGGCCAAGAATTGACTGAGAATCAACTGTTGGTGCATGTGACTCAAATCCGGTGGTACAAATATTGAAATGTTCAATGTTTTGGATTACCCGGCGTGCAAGGTATGGTTCGAAAGTGTTTAACTGCTTTCCGACACACCTAGAAATATGTGAATCGGAGTACAAATGAGTGAGAAATGAGCTTGGCAATCCGGTGCATTAAAGTTGAGTTTATTTATAGAAAATTTGATGAGTGTCATTACTTTTGCAAACAGCTGCAAAGTGGCAGGAATCTATGACAGCGCAAAAATCAGGCTCCTACCCACCACATGTTACAGGGTTGGGGAAGACATAGTAGCGGGATTCAAAGCTGGATCGCAGTTGTGTAATATAAAAGACAAATCACTATCAGCCGAGACAATAGCTTCCGTACTTCCAAGGCCCCGACCCTCCACGGTGGCTGGTGTTTAACAGATGTAAACAACATAGCCACATTTTGTCAAAATATTCTGTCTCAGTACCTGACCCTCATAAAAATCTGCGGACTTGCCCCAGCGCCTCCCATGAGGTTCTGAACCATGGCTGCCATTTTTAAATGGAGGAAGCACATCAGGAGAAAATTTCACAAGAAGTTAGCCAAGTGGGTGGCTATGTTGTTTACTTCTACCATAGGTGAGAGCTACGCGGCTTGATTCAAATCAAGAACTGTGGTTCAGCTGTGAGCTCCGGTACATTCTGATACCCACACCCGCCTCTCAACCCACCATGGCCTCTACACCGGCATCTGGATCAGATGTATCTCAGATGTTTGGGGTCGAATATTTGTCAAACATTGCCAGGAACATTGCCACAACATTACAAATGCAATCCCACAAGGCTTTTTTCCAAGAGCCATATTTCTCAAATGTTGTAGCCCACAATTTCTCGACATCCCACAAAACATGCTTTGGATCGGATACTCAATGTTATAGAAAATATGATTCAAAAACACCAAATTGATTACTACTTAATGACAATGTTTATCAAACCCCCCTTTGAACACAGATGTGTGCCGCTCACACATACAAGTATGTTCTGCAGTGCAACGGCCCTGCAGCCGATGGCACTGGGGAAAAAGGTAGTAAAATGGGATTGGATAGCACAGATAAGGTGTGGGAAGGTGGGATGAAGGTCAGAGAACAACAGGCAATGAGAACACTGCGAGATGGAGTTGGAATCGGAATGAGAGGGTGTGAGTGTTGAAGCTTGAGGATGGCAGGCTTGGGTTGTCAGGTTTTGCTCTTGCTTGACGTGTCGTAATATATTCTTGGATGCTTGAAGGAGGCATAACAGAGACTTGGAGTGAATGACAAAGGTACATCTTGAAGCGTAAAGCTCTGGAAGCCAATTAGTTATTGAGTTTCCATCTTCATCTTGGAGAATAGCCTTATTACGAGTAAATTGCAGGGATGAGAGTGAGAGGTTGAGGTATGTCGGAAAAATCTTGATCAGCTTGAAACGTCCTGCGATGTGTTGCAAAACACTGCAAGGTCATATGGTTTTAAGTGGCTTGCAGCACACAGGTGAGAAATCTGTAACATCTTCCAAGCCATGCCGTGACTCCCAGGCTCTCTCAAGGCGCTCGGGTGACAGCTGACCTTCCAGTAACACTCAAGGTTTCATAAGCCCAGCATTCCACTCTCAACAACACGCCAATGCTCGGCTCAAATATTCATACCAGGCACAACAAAAAACCGTCAAAATGAATATATTAATCAGTACTCAGTACTACCACTATGTCGAACTACGATGTAGCTGTAGTGGACAGCGGCCAGAAATTAATAGGTTCTGAATCAAGTCAGCGGGAGTATGTGAGAAGGAAACTCTTTACTCACATACATGTCAGTATATGGCTGTTCACATCATTCCGAGTACACATCTATTTGATATATCTTTGATACTTGATCTATGTATATCTAGCGGCTGTATGGTAGCATAGCCTCAATTCATCGATTATCTTCTTCACCCACATCGCTTGTGCCCTCTCTGTGCTCCTGCACCTGCACTTGTGTAGCTCCTTGTCCACTGCGAGCTTCATTGGCTTCTAGCCACCTTGGCATATTTTCTGATAGGTTATGGGCCCCGTGCCCTAGCCTGAACGCAAGTTACGAGAGTTGCTTGTTTTCAGTCTGCCTGCGGAATCTCACCATCCACTCGTTACTTCTATTGCTCATCCTGATCTACACCACTTTCCCATCCACCTCGACTCTTTGCTGCTCTTCCTAGGTCTTCCTCTCGAGCCTCCCCGTCACTACTCGAGACTCTTGTATCCACAGTGTCTATTGGTTCACACGCTGTCTGCACAGACATCTCATGGATCTCACGCTGTCTGTCCACATGACCTGCTCATCCCCGATGACTCTCCGGGACTTCTCTCATGCACAGCCATTGTGTTCTCGAGCTGTGCAGGTATCCATTGACCTCTATATGGATCCTCCCTCTGTAGGGAAATTATCCCTCCACAATCCTTCAGTCATCTTCCAGCACCTTCACTTTGAGGAGGTCGTTACCTGCCTCAATTGTCCTGCAGATTATTTCACGGATCTCCAATGCAGCCGCACTCCATTTCATCGCGACTGCTTCACATCCCCTTGCACGACAATTCTTACCAGCCGAGGCTCCACCACATTCCATTGTCTTCACACCTCATCCTGCCAATCTCTCTGCTCTATGCATGACCATTACAGTTTGGCAGAAGACAATGACCCACCTCTGTTCCCTCACACTGTGCTTATGCACTGTGGTCTCTTGGGATGGGTGGGAGCCCATATCACTGCTCCAACTTGCCATGCCCCTCCTTGTGTGCAGAAATTCTAGGTCCTGTGCACTGGCATTCTTTGGGCTGTTGGAATAGGTGGGAGCTGACTCCATTACTCCAACTGCATGCACATACACTCTACTGTGCTGCACATTCGCATTCCATCTATTTGGACAGGTTGGAGGAACACTTTCCACTGGTGCTCTTCGGTGTCTAACGACCGGTGCTGCTGCTGTGCAGCACAGGATCTGGCTGTTGCCAGGTTAAAGCTTACGGGCTTCCACATGTATTGGACTTGTGGGGACCAACCACTGCAGGGCTGCGGAGGTATTCAGTTTGTTCTCGCCAACTTCGCTGTTGTTGTGCTACTGTTCTTTGTCCGTTGGTGACGGAGACTGTAGTCAACTGTGTCAAGTGCAGTATGCGCTGCAGCAGTTGTTGTTCTGGCATGACTGTTTTGGTTCTTTCTGTCTTTCTGCATGCACCGTTCAGTGGGAGCTCTCGCACCTTCATTATTGGTTTCATTACATTCTCCTTTATCTGTGTCTCGGTCTTTGTAAAGGTGGGAGTGTCAGTATATGGCTGTTCACATCATTCCGAGTACACATCTATTTGATATATCTTTGATACTTGATCTATGTATATCTAGCGGCCGTATGGTAGCATAGCCTCAATTCATCGATTATCTTCTTCACCCACATCGCTTGTGCCCTCTCTGTGCTCCTGCATCTGCACTTGTGTAGCTCCTTGTCCACTGCGAGCTTCATTGGCTTCTAGCCACCTCGGCATATTTTCTGATAATACAAGCTTTGAGAATGAACTGTTACAACAACTGGAGGTAAGATACCTGCAAGTGTAGCATTAGATGATGGCGGCAAGAAAGGGAGGGCCTGATTAGACATACCTGCGCAGAGAGGTGCCTAGAGGCAGACAAGCTTGAGTTAGTAAGACAACACCGTGACGGTGGAAGTAAACAGCATATCTGAGCCCACGCACAGATTGACGATAGACAGGATTAATATATTGCCTGCCGCAGCTGAAAAGATCACATACCGATACTGTGATGACCAGCGGGCAGTGAGGGGTGACGAGGGGATGGCAGGGTGTGGGATGGTGGTGGTTCGAAACCAAAGAGGTGGAGTCACGGCGTCACTCACTGTCGGCTGATATAGTGGGTGATATCACTCGCTCCACCACAAGATGCTGCCGTACACTCCCTCCTTGAGCCATGATTCAATGCTTTTTCCTCGTCGTACGGACTCGGACATGATACATGTCTTTGACTTGGAGCCTGAGCGAGAAGCCCACCGACACAATAATTTCCTATTCAAGAGAAAATGCCAGCGACAACTGTTAGGCTTGGAGTACTTGGAGGTAGGCTTTGCGGCGGCGGGGGCATGGCTTTTCAATAGATATGGTGTAGAAGTGAAAACTTTTGTTGCAATTTGAGTTTTATGTTTTCCATTTACCAAAATATTAAAGAACAAAATTCAGGTATCATAAGGTGCATAAGTCACAGATAAGTGAAGTGACAATTCCAGGACCGATTCTGGAATCGATTCTGGTCAAGTTTGACTCCAGAGTTGAAACATTGATTCTGTGTTGATTCTAGAAAACATTGATTCTGGTGTCGATTTGATGTTGATTCTCATCTTTGACTTCCCCTATTAAGCTCCGGTTGGCATGAATTCATCCATCACAGTGGTGATCTCACGGACTCGAGAAGGGATCAGTGATTCTCACTGACACTGGCGAAGGGAAAATGTATCGAGTTGAATGCCTCAAACGTGTCTGAGAACTTTGATGAAAGGTCCATGCCCATTTTGATGGTGCACGTATAAGGCCACGTGTATGTTGCTCGAGTCGGACAATTCTTCTTTCCTCTCCCTTCATGCCTCTTTTCTGCCTGTTGCGAGACACATCCCAGTGTTCGTGAGCAACTCAGCCACAAATGTGTCCACCACGCTAGCTTGACAGTGGGTCTGATCTCAAGCTTCAAGACCTGTCAGGTCACTGGCGCCAGCACTGGCAACAGTACAGAAAATCACACCCATTCTCAAATCCAGCGTGTCACCTGGGCTGGCAGCCGACCATGCATGCAAATTTCGGAGTAGAATCGGGGTTGGTCAAAGTTGGGATCGATTCTTGCACGATTCTCTTCGGCAATTCAGATCAGAATTGATGCCTGAATTGACATTGATTCTCATCTTTGACTTCCCCTAATGCAACATGCCAACAATTGCAATGCACTAAGCTTCATTCGTTCGATGTGATGTTGATTCACGAGAAAAAATCCAAATGCTGTGATTGTCTTTTTATGAAGCCTGTATCGCTGTGGGGAGAATTTCAGCAGTGTAATGCACCATATCAAGTCTACACACCAAGATTCGAGCACATTCTGAGAATGTTCATCAGATGTTGTTCAAATATTTAATGCAGAATGTCCAGGAAATATTTTGAGGACCTTTGAAATATGTCCCTTATAACATTTGTGCAGTATTTGAACCAAATATTTGAGACATGCTGATCTCAATTGGCAGTGTATTCGTCCTGAAGCTGTCGCCACCACCATTGCCGCTGCTATTGCTATTGCTCCTGCCCTTTGCACCACCTCCTGCCCCCTGCTGCATACCACCACTTACTGTGATACCCACACCCACCTCTTGACTCACCACCTCCCTGGCTTGTCCTTATGCCCCTGCCATTGTCCCTGTCATTGTTGCCGCTGTTGCTGCTGCCATCACCGTTGCTCCTGTCCATCGTGCCACCTCCTGCCTGTTGTATCCTGCCACTCACGCAGTCATAGTGAAGTAGGGCCGCCCCAGTGATTCCCCACCTCCAATGGTGCTGCCGCTGACTGAGTGGTCGGAGCACTGTTATGACAAATGTAAGAGGGCAGTCGGCCAGATGCAATTGGCCAAATCACAGAAGATAAATCTGGTGATTTCAAGGTCAGTTCAGCGCAATCCTTCTGGAAAAAATTAATTACTGCCCCTGCCACTTTTGCCCTTCTGCCCATCACACCCCCTCTGCCCCCTCCTATCAGGCAGCCATCCAAACCATTTGTGCCCTCACATCTATGACCTCGGTTCCCAAACATGTCTAATTCCTGCACTGGGGGCATGCAACACAACAGGCATCACATCTACTCGCTGGAAAACACCATGATTGCGTGAGAGTGGCAGTATACAGCAGGGGGCAGGAGGCAGTACAAAGGGTGGGAGCAATGGAGACATTGGCAGTGACAATGGTGGGACAACAGCCACAGCTTCAGGATGAGCCAAGGACATTGTGGTGGGTCAAGAGGTGGACACGGGTATTGCAGTGAGTGGTGAGATACAGTAAGGGGTGGGAGGCAGCGCGACAAGCACAAGGAACAGTGCAGGTGGCAGCAATGGTGGCGACAGCTTCAGGACAAATAGGGGCCATGGTGGGTTGAGAGGTGGGCATGGGTATTGGAATGCAGTTCTTGATTTGAATTGAACCGCGTAGCTCTCGCCTACTGTATACATCTGCTAAACACCAGCTGCCATAGAGGGGTTGGGGCCTTGGAAGTTCGGAAGCTATTGTCTCGGCTAACAGTGATTTGTCTTTTTATATTACACAACTGTGATCCAGCTTTGAATCCCTCTACTATGTCTTCCCCAACCCCATAACGTGTGGTGGGTAGAAGCCTGCACAAAAATAAAACCAGGATCAGACTCTGCTACCACTGCCGGTAATTACTGGCATCCGTGGAATTGTAACTTGGTAGTTTTGACAGGAAAGCAGAGGTAAGTCACAAATGAAGTGTGTTGAGTGGATGTGGGAGACATTTGGGCACTCTCTCTTCCCACTTACACCCTCCTGGTGGCAGAAAATACAAAGCCGTTCCACGGCCGTGGCGGCCGTGTTTCAACAGGCCGTCGGAGTGGGAACCCATGCCATAGCCGTGCCGTCATCCTGTGGTAAAATGGCCGACGGAACAGGCATGGCACCTGTGGGCATGGTCATGGGCGGCAGCCCTACACGGTACAATAATCCCAAGGCTTCTTGGCTGAGGGCTCAGCATCCTCGCAAACCAACCTAACAAATGAATTCCGGGCTGTATAGGATATCACACAGACCTGTTGTGCTCGCAATCGATGCAGATTATCCTTATCCTGTATGGCCTCATTCGTCTGGGGGATCCCCGTTCGATTCGGGGCAAGGTCATGTTCAAGCAGGTGTGTGGTCTTTTTCTTCTGAGAACCAAATGCCTGTTCCCTACTTCGCATATAGTACGCAAAGTACTCAGTATCACTGAATACATGCGGTGCATTGCCGAAGATGCTCAAAACCTCAAATGTCCCAAAAACCCTGATCTGCTCAAAACAATGTGAAAGCGGTGATAACCCGTTATAAGCATCATAAGCAAATGGCTATTTATAACAGACAAAAATCGCCATTTTACCGGTTATAAGCAGCATGCTCACACCGGTGAGGAAGAACAGAGTTCTTCGCTGGTAAACAGCAAGATGGGTCGGTCGTACAGAATATGGGGTGTACAGGTGAACGAGAGAAGCGGTGGGGTGGTCCCGAAAAGATACGAAGGCGTGGAATAGAAATCAGGTGGGAAATAGGGGATGTGCCGTGTGGGCGTGGGCTAAGGCTCGGGCTCGTAAGGACTCAGTGGAGGGTAGAATCTGGGCTAGAAGTGGAAGGGGTTCACTGGCGACGTGCTCACGTTGGAGCACTCGTTTCACTGGTCGCGTTGGTCTTGGTGGTTCGGGTGTAAAAGGGTGATTCCGTAACAAATGTACGTACAAAACAAATGACCGGTTAAAGGACCGGTGTACCGTAGAGTAAGTACATAGATATAATATATAAGGGAGACGACCTGCGGTCCATCCTACCCTTCCACACTGGGGGCAAAGAGCGAGGCATGTGGACCACTAGTGTGTTACTGTCATGAACCGTCTTTTCATTTTACTTCCAGAACCCGAACAACCCGATCATTGATCAGATCAACTATCTGATCAATCGAACTTGGATACCGTTTTAGGATCCCAAACGGTTATGATCGGTTTCCCGACCTTCGGGTTCCCGATCACCCCTCTACGTTCCTATACCCCTTCATTTACTTCGCATTAATCTTGTCCGTTGTCATTGGACACTGTACCTTAATTTACAAACCCCTAGGGACTTTAGTATATAAACCGTAGTTATTCTCCTGTACTTTACACTATTCTAGTCTAAACTCCAGGCTTATTCATTTGGAACTCTTCGTGCTTCAGTCGCCCTCATCACCTCAGAACCCGGAATCTGCTCTGTGCTGACAAAAGAATAGTGTCTCTACACGGCGTACCCGACTGGACGTAACACAATGAGCACCAAATATGTGCTCCCCTCGATGGAGAGCTTTGGTGCCCTAAACGGCGAAGAGAGGGACAGTGTCCTGCTGCAGGCCCTACAACATGCAGGAGGGCAATTCGGAGTGATGCAGGAGGAACTGGGGAACCTGCGCGGAGAGAATCGTCTGCTCCGCGAGGACAACGTCCATTCACAACAACTCTTGCGCGATGCCCTCGTCGCCTTGGGAAGAGCCTCTACGGGAGGGCCCAGGGAGACTAAACAGGTGAAGACGGCCCGTGTCGCCGCCCCTACCCTGTTTAAAGGAGACTCCGAATTGGTGGACTCCTATCTGGCGGAGTGCTGGTTGCACTTCCTGGACAACCCGACGTACGAGCGGGACAGCGCAAAGATCGCCTTCGTCCTGTCCTACATGAAGGAAGGATTGGCAGCGGCATGGGCCAACAACATTGTGCAGGCCATGCGCAACCCGAGGGACCCCGATACCCCGCTGTATCGGAGTTACGAGGTCTTCGAGAAGAACCTCATTGATGCCTTTAAAGGAGGGGCACAGGTGGAAATCGCGCAGGCTAAAATCGAGAAGCTGCGCCAGGGTGCGGGAATGGCCACGGAGTACTTCACGCTCCTGGACACATACAAAAACACCGCGGGTTACGACGAAACCACGCTTATCCGTCTCCTCAAGCAGGGGATCCTGAAGCCGGTTCTGCAGTCCGTCTACGGACAAACCGCACTACCGATCACCTATGCCGACTGGAAGGTGGCGGTCATCAAGCACGACGGGTTGCGTCACGCCTTCCACGTTATGGATGGCGCGCTTCGCGATCGTCCCGTCACGGTGCCTAAGGTGCAACAGAACCAGAACCCGGGGAACTTCTTTCGCAGGAATGAGCAGCGCACTCCAACGAATCCCCCTGCGGCCGTCGTTCCGCCCCCAGTCGCCACTGGCGGGGCCCCTAGCGCAGGGCCCGCGCCTATGGACATAGACCGGACGGTCAGCAAGAAGCCAGTTCCCCGATGCTACCAGTGCGGAGAAGTCGGGCACATGGCCCGTAACTGCACTACCCGAGGACCCACCAACCCACAATTCCGAGCTTTGATCTCGGAAATGATGGAGGAACGCCTCGGGAAGGAGGATTTTCCCGAAGAATCCGAGTGAAGACTGTGCCCTCGGATTCTCGTATACCCCCCCTACCTGTAACGACTTCGAACAATTCATTCTCTGTTTTGACTATCGAAGAACCCGGTGTGGGGGAAGACACAGTGGAGATGGAAGGAGAGGGAGCGAGGACTCCCTCTGAGTTTGAGAAGAGTGAGGGAGCCGTTTCTCCCTCTGACTCTAAGCGAAGGGGCAAGAAACCCCGGAAGCCCGAGCGGGAGAAAGCGGAATGGCGCAGACTCCCCCTTGGAAGCGCGCGTCGGGTTGCAACCCGAGCGCAGGCACAAGAATGGAAGGCGCGGGAAATTATTACCAAGTGGACTCACCCGGCCAGAATACAAGAGGTGGACGACGAGATGGTGGAAGAAATCCGGACGGCTTACTTCCCTGACGCCCTGGGCATACTGGACAACTTGAAAGAGCCACCACAGTATATCCGGGCCACTGGGAACTCCATGATGGTTCCAATGACCCTTGAAGGGCTGAATAACCTTAAAGGTTATACAGTGGTTGGGTTACTGGACAGTGGGGCTACCAACGGATTCATGAGCCAGCGGTTCGTCGACGAGCACGGAATCGAAGTGGAACCCCTAGCCGTAGCGGTTCTGGTTTACAACGCAGACGGTTCCCTCAACAAAGGAGGACACATCACCCACGTTGCGCGCATGCGTCTCCGAATGCAGGACCATGCCGAAATATTCTTGTTTGCGGTAACGGATACTGGGAAGAGCGACGTCATCATCGGGTTCAATTGGTTGAAACAACACAACCTGGAGATCGACTGGCAGAAACAAACCATTCGTTTCTCCAGGTGTCCTGCCGCTTGCAAACGAGCCCGCTTATGGGAGGAGTGGGAGGAGGAGGACAACGCCGATGAAATGCTTGCTCGGTGTCTACAACAGCAGTACTAGTTTAATCAAGACCCAACGAGCAGAATGCGAGTTGCTTGATTAAGGCAAAAACGCAACTACTAACCAAATCCTAACTACTTTCCCCTTGAATGGTTTAGACTGTGCCGCCGAGTACGGGTCTTTTGAACGCTTTAAGAAGGTTCAAGGAGCACAGATAATCCAACAGAGGTTGCGAGGAACAAGCCTGTTTTAAGAGGTCTAGTCCGAAGTGCAAGGTTTGATTTAGAGTATTAGACCTCTTTGAGCAATGCCAAACGAGTGCCTAAGCCAACAAATCGAGTTTAAAAGCTTTAGAAGCTTGAGCCAACAATTCCAATCCTAACAAGGTGCCGTGTTCTCCAAATCCCAAATAATAAGCCTTCCAAGGCTACTGTAGTTCGGTGCCGTGTTCTCAATCCTAATAAGCTCTCTCTAGCTTCTTAACCGTTTCCAATCCCAAGATCCCGATCCAACAATTGATATTGAGTTACTCGTGCAGACGAAACAAAACTTCTTAACGAAGTCAGTCCTGGGTGACAAGTCCCGAATCTCCGTTGTTTATCAAGCAATACCCGGTAAAGGCTAATGCTCTTAGTGACAGAAAGTTCAGTGCCTATCCATGCCAAAACCTCCTCCTTATATACTGTACAATTACGCTTACAATACGATGATTAGTCTACTGGCTGGTATATGAGTAAGGTGTCCGTAGTTAATCACGTGTGGGTAAATATATAGGATCCTCGTGTGTCGACCCCTTAATGCTTGAGTGTGTCCGGTGTGACTGCTCCTTGTCCGATCGTGTAGACAGTCCCATCTTCTATCCTCTTGTCCCCCGTTCAGGACCTTCAGTTTTAGGTAGACGTAGGTACTGGCTCTGAGCCAGTACCTTAATCAGCCCAAACCGCCAAGTGGTTGTAGAGATATGCGAGTTACCGTCCTGGCCTGGTTCAAGTAACCAAATCAGGATGGCAACAATGATCGGATAGTTGATAAGCGAAGTTCAACCACAGCCGGGGTAACCGGTTACTGTTAAACCCGAATCACCTGACCCGTCGCGCAAGGCTCCCTCTGTAAATCAAGCACAACAAAGTACTTGAACGCTTAACCAAGACCCCATAGTGGTGCCCCGGATCATCAGAGAGGATGATTAATATTGCCCATGTTGTTTGTAGGCCCCACGATGCCTTGATTAAGCAGCGATGCTTAATCTTGGCAATTAAACCCTTAATCATGGATGTCAACTAGTATGAACTTTCCAGTTGATGCATCCCAGGCGGACTTGATTAAGGTCCTCATGCAGGATAAAGCCCTGATTAGCCATATAGGACTTATGCTAATCCTTTGGAGCAGCGTGCTACGTGATTAGGGTAGAAATCGGCAAATTCCTTGCTATTTCACCCATGGTCCGTTTCACGGCTTATCACCAACGTAGGAGAGGGAGACCACATCTTCGTCACGAAGATGTATCCCGAAGACGTTCTGGACACCCGGGATGCCGAACACCTCCGCACTATGGGTAGCGTGGCTACTAAGCTGGCGGCTGCTGCTCATGAGGCCAAGGGGGCTAAGATGCTAGAAGAGAGTGTCCCCGCTCATTATCTGGAGGAATTTCGAGGGGTCTTCGAGAAAAAGGACTTCGATAAACTACCGGAACGGCGAAAGTGGGACCACGCAATAGAGTTGAAACCCGGTGCAGAACCCGTAAAGGGGCAGAGTATTCCCTTGTCCGTCCCGGAACAGGCGGAATTGGACGCGTTCATTAAAGAACATGTGGAAACCGGCTGTATTCGCCCCTCGAAATCGCCATAGGCCTCTCCTTTCTTCTTTGTGAAGAAGAAGGATGGGAAACTACGGCCTGTTCAGGACTATTGGAAGTTGAACTCCCTTACCATCAAGAACCGGTACCCTCTTCCGTTGATCTCGGAGATCATGCACATGCTCCGTAAGGCAACCTGGTTCACTAAATTGGACGTTCGATGGGGATACAACAATATCCGGATCAAGGAAGGAGATGAAGAGAAAGCCGCATTCGTCACAAACCGAGGGTTGTGGGAACCGTTGGTTATGTTCTTCGGCCTTACGAATTCGCCGGCCACCTTCCAATCCATGATGAACGACATCTTTGCGGATCTTATTGCGGAAGGACGGGTTATTGTTTATCTGGACGATATTCTCATCTATTCGGAACATCTGGAAGAACACTGCTCCACAGTCAAGGAGGTCTTGCGGATTCTTCAGGAAAACGAGTTGTTCCTGAAACCCGAGAAATGCGAGTTCGAACAGAGAGAGGTCGAATACCTGGGTGTCATCGTCGGCAATGGGAAAATTCGGATGGATCCCATAAAAGTCGAGGGTGTTCGACAATGGGCAACCCCGAGGAATGTCAAAGACGTACAAAGCTTCCTCGGGTTCCTCAACTTCTACCGACGCTTCATCAAAGGATTCGGGGATTACGCGAAGCCGTTAACTCGTCTTACCCGGAAAGATTACAAGTGGAGGTGGGGAGAACTGGAAAAGAACGTGTTCGACCAATTAATATTGGCCGTAACTTCGGAACCCGTGCTGCATTTTCCAACGGACGATGGGGAATGGCGGGTGGAGGCGGATTCCTCAGATTACGCCACAGGGGCCTGCTTGACGCAGTGCCAGGACGGGGTGTGGGTTCCGATTGCGTTCATGTCCAAGGGACTAAACGACACCGAGCGGAACTACGACATCCATGACAAGAAAATGTTGGTGATCATGCGGGCCCTTTACGAATGGCGACACTATCTACAGGGCAGTCAGCTGAAATTCGAGATCTGGACCGACCACAAGAATCTGGAGTACTTCACCACAACGAAGAAACTCAATAGACGACAGGCTCAGTGGTCTTTGGAACTCAGCGAATACGACTTCGCACTCATTCATAAACCCGGGAAACAACACGCGAAAACCGACGCGCTTTCAAGGCGAAGCGGTCATGAGAAGGGGGCGCAGGATAATTCGAATCTTGTGCTGCTGCCGGAACAGTACTTCCGGAGGATGGACGGGGAGGAATTTTTGAAAGCCATGCTGGCGGTCTTGGACAACACGGCGGGCGATCAGTTCATGGAGGACATCAAGGGTGGGAAAGCTGATTGGGAAGATGTGGTAAAAAAGCGCTAGAAGAAAACGCTGAGGGCTGGGAAGAACACGAGGACGGGTTCGTAACCCGGTATCGAACCGTATATGTTCCCCCGACTGGAGATCTACAACACCGGATTCTACGAGCACACCACGACGACTACATTTCCGGACATCCGGGACAATTCCGAACGGCGGAATTAATAACCCGGAACTACTACTGGCCCTCTCTGCTATCGGACGCTAAACGATATGTCTCGGCTTGTCCCGTGTGTCAGAGGACGAAGCTCTTTCCCTCTAAGCTCCGAGGACCACTACACCCCAACGCGGTTCCGGAAAGGGTTTGGCAGAACGTTTTGGTGGACCTAATCACCAAACTACCCGTCAGTAATGGGTACGACTCTATCGCGGTGATCGTAGATCGACTAGGGAAAGGAATCCGGGTGGTGCCTTGCACCGAGCACCTGGGAGGAGAGGGGATGGCGCGCATTTACCGCGACCATGTGTGGAAAGACTTCGGGTTGCCCGAGGTGGTGATTAGCGACCGTGGGACGCAGTTCGTGGGACACTTCATGCGGGATCTGTTGAAGCTCCTTGGCATAAAGTCGAACGCCTCGACGGCCTATCACCCGCAAACCGATGGACAAACCGAACGAGTCAACCAGAACATCGAGCAATACCTTCGGGTTTTCACCAACTTCCTGCAGGACGACTGGGCGGATTGGTTGACTCTGGCGGAATTCAACCACAACGACCAGGTTAGCAAGACTACGGGTTTCAGCCCCTTCTTCGTGACCATGGGGTTCCACCCGCGGAAGGGGACGGAACCACGTCTTGAAGTACCGACCGAGGACGCGACGAAATTTGCAACCCGGATGTCGAAGGTCCGAGAGGAAGCGGGAGCCGCCATGCGCGCAGCGCAGGAGACGATGAAAAGGTTCTACGATGCCAAACGACAGGCAGACCCCGACTACAAACCCAGCGATAAGGTGTACCTCTCTGGAGCAAATTTGGTCACACATCGCCCGACGAAGAAGTTCGAAGCTCGGCGCTATGGTCCTTTCACGGTCGTCCGTAAAGTGGGAGCCATCTCCTATGAGCTTAAACTTCCCGACTCCTGGAAGGTTCATCCAGTCTTCAACACCGTATTCCTTCGACCCTGGGTTCCACTGGTGGCGGCTCATCAGCATCATGATGATCCCCCTCCGCCTGATGTGGTGGACGGGGTTGATATCTATGAGATTGCCGAGGTACTGAAGATACGCCTCAACAAAAAACGGAAACACTTGCAATACCTGATTCGATGGGAGGGTTATGGACCCGAGGATAATACCTGGGTGCCCTTGGAACACTTGGGGGATTCTACCGAATGTCTTGAAGACTTCTACGAGAAGTACCCGGCGGCTCTAAGAGAGACCGCACATGGACGGAAGTGGGTCATCACAGGCCAGGACCTGTGGCAGAAGCGGCGTCGATCGTGAAACCCGAGGCGGGTTTCACCTAGAGGGGGGGTAATGTCATGAACCGTCTTTTCATTTTACTTCCAGAACCCGAACAACCCGAACAACCCGATCATTGATCAGATCAACTATCCGATCAATCGAACTTGGATACCGTTTTAGGATCCCAAACGGTTATGATCGGTTTCCCGACCTTCGGGTTCCCGATCACCCCTCTACGTTCCTATACCCCTTCATTTACTTCGCATTAATCTTGTCCGTTGTCATTGGACACTGTACCTTAATTTACAAACCCCTAGGGACTTTAGTATATAAACCGTAGTTATTCTCCTGTACTTTACACTATTCTAGTCTAAACTCCAGGCTTATTCATTTGGAACTCTTCGTGCTTCAGTCGCCCTCGTCACCTCAGAACCCGGAATCTGCTCTGTGCTGACAGTTACATGCATGTGGTCCGCATCTGGGTGTGACAATTGACAAAGCCCTTTGTTACAATTAACCTTTTAGTTTACAAAATGCTACTTAACATTGAGTCAGATACAATGAATATATGACATTATTTCCAAATACTTATCTTACATTTTCGGCATCTGGAACAAGTTTATGTACCCTTTCTTCTTGAGAGCCACGAGTTAGCTGCAGATGCCATCATGGCTGCAACAAGCGATGGCATGATGCAGCCGTGAAAGCCCGAGGAATCAGTCACGCCCTCGTGACTAGACAGCTGGCTTGATGCTCGCCACCGTGCTGTCATTCGTCCCGCCCACAGCTTGCACCATGGAGCTGCCTACCCCATGTGCATCCCATGCCCCACCTACAAAGACATGTTGTGCTTTATGCACATTGCTTTTGTCACTACAGTCCGACACCCGCATGCCGCCTTTGTCAAGCTACAACCGTGTTCGCACATTGCCTTTGTCAATCAAGAACCACACCTGCACATTGTCTTTGTCATTGCACAAGCTCACCTGCCCATCGCCTTGGCTGCCCCACAATCACCCCTTTGTCTGTGGGGCGGCCCGCCCTCATCTCCCACGCTGCCTTTGTTTGTGAGAACTGGTTGGCAAGTGTCGTAATTGTATAATATATCTTTGGTGGCTCGCCGAACAAAACAAGGCACTGCTGCTAATTGCACATCTGATACTGCGCCGCATTGCATACAATAACAGCACGTGATGGTGAATCTCTCTTTCAACTTACCAACTCCTCTTCATCTGGAGGACAACCAGTATCAGGCCAGGAGAAAATGCATTTCTGCTCCCCAACACATAGTTTAAGTAACCCTTATCTCACCTCAAAGAATGCGGCATTCCCAATCATGTTTCACAAAGATATAAGCATTGCTTTTCCCTTCGATTTTCGCTCTATCTCATCTCGATCACCCTCTTAATTGTATTTACAGTCCTCCCAAACCTTCATTGTTGATCAAGCCACTGAAACAGATTTCTGTGGGTCATGTTATCTGAAAAAGACCTTGCATTGACAGTTAGCAAGTGATTGATTTGGGAGTTCAAGTCAGGCTTCGACATTTCTTTGGCATACATTGTTGATCTTTTCCATTCTCTTGAACCACACATACTATTTGTGACTGCCATCCTGGCCAGACTAGGAACCTGGCCACGTGCCAATTATAAGGTTAAATACTTATTCATATGGCCCTTTTGTGTATGGGGGGTGGAATACAACCTATGCCGCCCGTCCTTGTCAATTTTCAGCCAAAAGTGACGAGTTGATGTTAAGCGGTGCCACGGATAATGTCGGGCCGCAGGGTGAGAACATCAACTTCTTATCCCCGAACCAACACTTCACTCGTTGCTCCACCAATTCTTTATCAATTCATGACTTCTGGGGCTCGTTCTTCTTCCCTGATTTCTGGCTTCCATCAGAGCCTACAAAGAACTTTATATATCCCCTCCTTCATTGATGAACTCACGAAAATGATTGCCATTCAAACATGACAACCGCAACTGGACAACGTCCATATCAAACGACCCTTTGGCCGTCCGAGTTCAGAAATTGTCAAGGTCCATCTTCACATGTAAGCCTTCGATTTAAAACGTAGCCCACAATTTTACCTGCCTGATACCTCCCCCAGGCCGCGCCGGACACCATTTCAGCCCAATATTTGTCATATCAAAGTCCAAACGTCGGGTTCTCAGGAGAATGACACAGGTGTGGATTTTGAGGTTCAGATGTGTTCATTCACTTCTTATGAACATGCCTGAAACTTATTTCGGCCAACCAAGTCCTCTGACTGGTACGCTAGTGTTGTTTCTCTGGGAAGGCCGATCTCTGTGCATATACCCCACATTAGAAGCACTTTGTCCTGCCGTTTTCATCGGTCATTCTATAATTTTTATGTATGAAATGGATGTTTAATAGCGCTTGAACCTGATTATACACTGCAAGACCACTGGCACAGTCAGAAACTCCAATTTGCACGGGTGGCCAGGTAGCCAGTCAATTCCCCTTTTGGGGAGTCCGCCAGAAATAAATTCACTGAGCGACAAGTACATATATGTCCAAAATGGCGCCAACTAGGCTCAAACTGTTCCTAGGATGCGCGCCTACGTCATTAGCCCCATACACATTGAGTGAGGTGCTTGTGACGGCCACCAGCAGGTCAAAACATCTAGGCCAGGATCCCCCTCCCAGATAGTACCCAAAAGGGATAAAACATGCAAGCATCGGCTAATATAAAAATGGCCAAACAAACTTAATGGTCCGTGCACACAGCGAGCTCGAAGGAAATACACAGCTAGGGCAACGGCGAGTATAAGAGATGGGCGGGACACGTCGACAACGGTAGGAAGGACTAAGGAGGCAAGCCAGGGTGGGGCAATATAGGGCAATATGTCATGGATAGGCATGAGCGAGGCATACAATATAGGATACGTGTACAGAGATACAGGAAATACATGTGGCGTGGTGAGCGGGTGGTCTGTGCACGCGAGAAGAATTTGGGGGTCAGCGAGGCGGTGGGCGAGAAAGGTGTGGTCACTCACCCCCCCCCCCAAAAAAAAAATCATGCACCGAAACCGTACAGGGTGCGGCCGGACCGCTTGAGGGCGTAGACGACGTCGAGGGCGGTGACGGTCTTGCTGCAGGTCGGAGAGAGAGTAATGAGCCCGAGAACAGGTAAGTAAGGATGGAAGGAGACAACGTACCGCTTGGCGTGCTCAGTGTAAGTGACCGAGTCGCGGATCACGTTCTCGAGGAAGATCTTGAGGACGCCGCGGGTCTCCTCGTAGATGAGGCCCGAGATACGCTTCACACCTCCACGGCGGGCGAGACGGCGGATGGCGGGCTTGGTGATACCTAGGTATTGGGTGAGGATGGCGCGCCAGGGGAAACGGCAGGGACAGACCCTGGATGTTGTCGCGAAGAATCTTGCGGTGGCGCTTGGCTCCGCCCTTTCCGAGTCCCTGCAGCGGCGAGGCGACTTAGAATACAGACAACTTGGGAGGGAATCCCAAGAGAGCACTAACCTTTCCACCTTTACCACGGCCAGACATGTAATGAGATGAGTGTTGGAAAGAGCCGAAGTCTTGAGGAGGTCGCTTGGTGGGCGACGGGTGGTGGTTTGAGAGAAAGAGGCGATGTCACACAACGGTGACCGTGACTCAACAAAATGGCGCGCACGCGTTGTTGATTAATGTTATCGCGTTTGCCGAATTGCCGATACGATTGTGGATTACGCCTCACATTGCTCAATTATTCCACAGGACCCAGAAATTCAGACGAGTACTCAAGCACCAGCGAGTTGACACGCGATAGGATTCAAAAGAAGAGCGTGGGAAATAAAAACTAGTACATTTCATCGACTCAGACAGCCTGCGCCTTTGTACCGCCTGCGCCTTTGTACCATGGCGGCGGTGGCGCCGGAGCCCCCGGCAAAGCCGTCTTGCGTTCTATACACCCATATGCATCCTCCTCCTCCTCTTCATCATCCTCTTGATCCTCCGCCTCCTCCTCTTGCAATTCTTTCCTTCTGATCTCCGCCGCGCCCCAATTGCGCATAACAAACGCATCTTCCAGCATCTCCACGTCCGCGCGGTCCCGCCGTCCCAGATGTATCATGACCTTGAACATGGCGAGGCGCGTCGGGTAGTCGAGGTCCGGCTCGTGCGCGGTGGGGGGCGGGGCGAAGCCCAGGTGGAGGTCATTCCAGGGCCAGGGCGTGGGATCGGAGCCGTCTGAATTCGAGTCCGAGTCCGAGTCCGAGTCCGCGTCAGCGTCGGAGTCGTGTGAGGGTGAGAGTGCACCCGCAGCTTTGTCCGCATCGTCCGCATCTCCCGCCTCATCTTCGTCCCCCGCCTCATCGGCGCCGCCATTCGCAACCGTATTCCTCGCCGTCTCCGCCTCCACCCTTGCCTCCGCCCGTGCCTCCGCGCTGGGCTCCGCCGCGGTCCGCGCGGGCACAGGCACGATCGGCCCCGCCCGAAGGCGCCGGACTTGCAGCGCGAAGTAGCGCCACTGCATGTCTGCGGTGTGCCGCGCGCGGCGCTCCGCCTCGTGTGCCCCCTGCGCGAGGTGCACCGGGGGCGAGCCCGTGCGCGCGGTGCGCGGTGCGCTGGCTGCCAGCAGGACATTGGACGCGGCGTCTGCGATTACGGTTGTTGGGGTGACTGCGCTTGGTGGGGTGGCGCTGGCGTCTTCGGCTGGGCTTTCTGACTTCATACGTGGCCCGTCTGGGCCCGGGGTCGGCGACCGCGAGCGCAGCGTCCTCGGCGGGGGGTTACAACGCTCGTGTTCGGCCCGCCACCTCGCGCCCGCGGCCTCGTCCTCGTCCTCGTGCCCCCGCAGGGTCGCACTCTCCCCCCCACCCCCACCCCCTTCCCCTCCACCTTCACGGGCAGCTCAACAGGCAACGCCCGCCGCGACGGAATCACCCGCACCTCCCCGCGCGGGTGGGGCGGCGGCGCAGCCGCCGTGAACCCGTGCAGCGGACAGAACCAGTCGCTTGCACACCGACACTGGCTCACATCTTTCGCCTCCTCCACCGCGTCCTTTGCGCGCTGCCGGATCAAGCGCGCGAGCTTCCCGAGGACGCGCGCGGTGCGGGAGATGCGCCTAAGAATGACTTGAGCGCGGCGCGAGGCGAGGAGGAGGGGGGTGGAGAGCTTGGGGTTCGGGTTCCGTTTTGTTCTGGAATTGGATGGGGGACGGGCGAAAAGCGGGCCGAGGCGATGGGATGTGGGTTTGGGTTTGGATTCGGAGTTGGAGTCGGAAGGGAGGGCGGAGGCGTCGGGTTCCAGGCGGGGTGGACTGACGAAACGGACGGCTTTGCGCGTGGGCGTGCCCAGGCGCGGGGCGGGGGGTGCGATGGCGCGGAGGGTGACCATGGTGCGAGCGGGTGAAATTGGAACAGTGGAGAATTTCATCGCCGGTCTTATATTGACCATGTCTCTGATTCTGCTTGGACCTCTAGTGCCGGGTCAATTGTCTTCTTCGGATTGGCCAGCGGAGTACCGTCGTCAAGGGTGGTTATTATGGCCGCGCGCGCATTCGCGCCAAGTAACTCGATCAGAGACAATAACGAGCCAGACAGAGCCGCGAACAAAAGACTAGCCGAGTGGTCTGTTGTCCGCAGAGTGCTCATGAGGCATTGATAGAGCTCAGCCAGGTTGGTTTCAAGCCCCCGAGATACTGAAGAGAGCGTCAAGAGTCCATAACTTGAAAAGACTTGAAAACGCAAGCACAGTTTCTACAAGAGTATCTTCGATGGTTGAGGTTAAATAGCTTAGCAGATAGTCTCGAGAGCTACAAGTAGCATTCCAGGCAATAGACCCCAAGTAAAGGTTGGGAGGGACATCCCCGAACATCACGTGCACTTGTACTGCATACATATCCCGCCATGGCGCTCGTGCAGCGGCCCCTCCGCGGCTCGCGCATCTCGACGTTCTACCCGGTCAAGAGCCTCCCGTCGCTCTCCTCGCTCGACAGCGCCTTCCAGCTGCAGGAGTACATCTCCCTCCTCATCCGCCTCGACGTGCACGACGTCGACGCGATCGTCTCCATCCCCGGACGCGCCGCCGCCAAGCAAAAAGAAAAGGAGAAGGAGGCAGACCCCGCGGAGGATGCAAAAGAGAAGACCGCCACCGTGGACGAGGCGTGCTGGAAGTACGAGCAGCTAAGGTGCGTTGCTCTCATTCCATACCCAAATAAAATCGGGAGCTAACCTGATAATGTGGGATTATCAGACGCCTAGCGCAGGACCTCTCGCACCCGCTCATCACGAGCCTGCAGCAGGTGTGCACGCGCACGACCTGCCCCGAGATGAAGGCGGGCGAATGGCTGTATCTGTGTGTCGCACACGGGAATGACGGCGCTATGGAGGTGAGTTCGCGCGTGCCAGTGTGCCTTTGGTCTTCGCGTTGTGCTTTCCTCTGGGTACCGACGCGAGAACGCCTGCTCTCGGGCCCTGTTTCTATTACACCCGCTTCCCTGCCATGAAACGGAAATAGGGCAGCATACGGCATACGTCTCGACGCCTGCTATCTTGTCACTTCGTCCGAGTCCCCTCCTCCATTTCTTCCTCCTTCGCTTTTTACACAAACTGACATTTTCTTTCGCTTCTAGCAATGCTGCGCCATCGACTACATCCTGCACACCCTCGACAGCGCCACCGCACTCCTCAACTCCCCGCGCGCGTTCCCGTCCAGGTGGGTTGCCGTCTTCGTCTCGTTCCTCTGCTTTTCCGCTTTGTGGTGGGGGTGTATCTTTGCGGCGGCGCGCGTGGGTGCGAGTGGGAGGAGATTGCGTTGAAAATGGAAGTGGAAACGGTTGTGGGAAGGGCAGTCTTGGGTGGAGTGGTGTTTCTCTGTTTGCGGGGTACGGTCTAGCGTGGGGAGGGAGGGAGAGGCTGGGGAGGCGTTCTACCGGCGTCGGGCATGAGGTGCGAGTGTGGGCGGGGTGGGGAATGGGAACGGGTGCAGTTCCGTCTAGTCGAGTTGGGAGGCGGCAGGAAGGCGCAGGAGGCGACACGCTCGTGGCACGGCAACCACTTACCTTTCGGACGGCGGTTTTGGTTTCGTTTTTTTCGGGGTGGGCGCGCGGGTACAGCGTCCAAGAGGCGTTCTTGGGCGGGTGTGTGCCGCGCGCTATCGGTTTCTAGTAGCTGGGGATGCTTGATTGGATGCGGATGCGCCGTCATTTCGGGGGCACATCTACATACTCTCGTTTCCATTTCCATTTCGCTTGACTTTGCTCGCGCCTCGTACTTCGTGTTGGCGGGTGCGTTCCCGAACCTGATGTTGTTCGGCCTTCTGCATCCCGTTTCTCAGTCCGCTCTTTTTTTTTTACTTTCGTTTTCTCCCTCCTTTGACTTTACTAGTACTCGTCTCGTACTCACCTCCTCTCCCTTTTCAGACTCCAAATCCCCCCCGCCTCGCACCCGCCACTTCACCTCCCTCGCGCGCCGCCTCGGGCGCATCTTCGCGCACGCGTACTTCCACCACCGCGAGGAATTCGAGCAGGCCGAGGCCGAGAGCAGCTTGTACGCGCGCTTCCTCGCCCTCACGGAGCGGTTCGACCTCGTCCCGGCGGACTTCCTCGTCATCCCCGCGCGCGCCACCGCGTCAAACGCCCCCACCAGACAGACCGCCGATGAACGGGGCGAGGGCGTGGGGGACGTCCCCCAGCCGACGCTCCTGGGCGCCGCGCTGCACGTCGACACCGACGCCGCGGCGCCGTCGCCCTTCTCGTCTACGCCCGCGGACGCATCGTCGACTGCCTCCACCACGAGCCCGCCTGGGCTCGAGGACGTGGTGAGCCCGCAGTCGGCGTCGAGGCGGTACGGCCGCAGCCGCACGGACACGATGATGCTCGAGGGGGAGAGCACGGGGCGCTTCCCGCTGAGCCCCGCGACGGCCGCGGCCGAGGGGGAGGGCGAGCCGACGGGCTTGGGGGCCCAACTGCGGGGTGTGTTGGCGTCTCCGCCGTCTGAGCCACAAACGGAGAAGGAGAAGGAGCAAGCGAAAGAGGAGGAGAAGCCTACTGCGGCGCAGGAGGAGGAACCGGAACCGGAGCCGCTGGTTGGCGAGCCAGAGGCGCAGTCTGAGCTCCAGCAGCCGCCCTCCCCGTCTGATCCCGAGCCCGCGCCCCCCAGCCCCACCTCCGAGCCGCCCAGCCCGTCGTCCGACGACGGCGCAGGCGCTGCGCTGGGCCCGGTGGTGTCGCCCAGCTCGTCGACCGCGCCGCAGACGGAGGGGCACGCGATCCGGAGCATGCTTGAGCGCGATCACGAGCGGCGCGAGGGCGAAAGCGAAAACGCCAGCCAGGCGGGTGCGCAGGAGGCAGGAGAGGGCGGGGGAGGGGGAGAGGCGGGGGTGCCGAACATTACGGTTGTGCCTGCGACGCCGCCTGCGGTCGATGAGGCGGGTGAGGGTGCGAGCCAGGGCAAGGAGGAGAAGGAGGAGGAGAAAGCCGCCGCGGTTGTACCTGAGGTCGAGGCGGACAAGGCGAAGGACGAGGCGCCCGCTGCTCCTGCTTCTGCCCCTGCTGCTCCCACCGAGACGGCCAGTGAGACGCCCGCGAACGCAGAAGAAGAGGTCGACGTGACGGATGCGGAGGTGTCTCCTGTTGTCGAGAAGACTGGGCCAGAGGAACCGAAACCCGACCAGGACAAGCAGGCGGAAGGGGAGAAGGCCGAGTAGGAGTAGGACTGAAGACGGGTGGAAGAGTGGGATCAAGAGCGAAGGCCCGGGGTTTTCGCTTTCGCTTTCGCTTTTGCTTTGGAATTTTGCGGATATTTTTCTTTTCTTTCTTCTAGTCGACGTAGACACTTGCTGAATAATCTTTCGACCGGATGGCTGGAGCTTCGAGCCAGAGTTGATTGCGAGCTATGCATTGGACGTTTTGTGTGATAATTGCCATAAATGGAACACGGCGGTTGTTTGCATCCCTTTGGCTAGATCTGACTCCATCCAACTTGTGCCTCGCTCAATACATCTACCCTACCGTGCAGGATGGTTCGGAGACTCACCCATGGTCCTTTCGCGAGGATTCGATGTCGCTTGATCAGCTTCACATTTCAAAACCGTTTATCCGAGTCGCTCTGACTCACTCTCCCGCTGATCATAAAACTCCGCCGAAATCCTCTTTCTTCTGGACCTGCCACGTTTCCGACGGTGACGCCCATGGCAACTCCTGCTTGCGCTGCGCGGACGCCAGCTGAATTTGTGTGCACCGTATCTGCTGGTTTCCATCGACACGGTGGCTCTTCAAGTTTGCGGCGACCGACTAGGATATCCGATACCCCACTCGGATCCCCACCTTAAACTGTCCCCGCCCTTTCCAGAGAGCACCAGTGGCCACATTACACACCGCGGCGCTCCTCGTGGTTCATTATTCACAGGACTTTGCAAATTTGTAATCACGGGCCATGGGCGCATTTTGAAAAATTTCATCAAGGGGCGGAGTCACTTAAGTTCACCTTTTTCCATCCTTCGAGTGTCCTGATCCATGGCTATCCAGGTACTTACGTTCGCTGAATGCCTTTGAGACACTCATCTTAAAACTGCTCCGTGACCAAGCGGTAGCTTTAAAACTGCTCCGGGACTGCATCGAACTGGCATACAAGGTCCTCAACTTCCGACACCCCTCGGCTATTCCAAGTTTCGTTTACCCTCAGAACCACCCTCTCCAGCTACTCCAAAGGCACCGTGGAATCCACGGAATCGGTTTTGAAGCCAGTCGAATCAGCACCTAGGGCTTCGCTCCGTGAGTCCCTCCAGCGCCAACTCCGGACTACAATCCGTCTCGTTAGATGCATGGCTCGTGGTTCTCTCCAAGAAGCCCGGAGCCTCGCCTCAGACTCACACATGCGATGAATGTGGTAAGGGGTCCCCTTCTTTTATCGTGTTGTGCTTATTCTGTGCCCGGAAAATAACGCATTGAGTTAAATAAAAGCAGCAATTGCCACATGATACGATACAGGTAAACAAGCATGAGAAAACTGGCATTTCTGGCATAGGGCCTGAGCAATCAGGATGCCCACTTCGTTGATCCATCCGGGTATTCATAGACCCAACGGAGCTGCCCGGTCTGTGGGTCCATCACTGTTGAGCGGTGAGTTCGTGTATCATGGGACTGGCAGACTCATCCACCCTGATACCTGCGGGTGCCAACCGGAGTCTGCATCTGATTCGAGTATCCCGCGGCGGCGGTGGCGGCGGCGTATCGTTGGGCCACCTGCTGCTGTTGGAAGGCGGCGTGTTGTTGGGCCATCTGCTGCTGCTGCTGGAACTGGGCGGCGGCATGTTGTTGGGCCATCTGTTGCTGCTGGTAAGCCAACTGTTGCTGAGCGTGCGCTTGCGGATGGCGCGGGGCCTGAGTGAGCTGGGGCTGGGCGTGCTGTTGCCGAGCCATGTGCTGTCGTTTGAGTCAATGTCCATTGGGAAACACCATGATGGGTGCATTACGTGTGGGGAAGGACCGGCAGGATTGTGCTGAGAAAGTTCAGATCATAGCTACGAAGTTCCGGCACAGACACTTACGGCGGCGGGGACGTATTGTTGGGCCATCCGCTGCGGCTGTAACTGCCGGAAAGCCAATTGGTGCCGAGTGTATACTTGTGGATTGAGCGGGGTCTGAGTGAGCTGAGACTGGTGGCGCTGTTGCTGAGCGGTGTGCTGTCATTTGAGTCAATATTTATTTGAGAACACCGTGATGGGTGCATTACGTGCGAGGAAGGACCGGCAGGATTGCGCTGAGAAAGTTCAGATCATAGCTACGCTACGAAGTTCCGGCATAGACACTTACGGGAAATCTTGACGCCTGGGGGATGATGGTAATTGAGTGAGGAGAATCTGATATTGTGCATGTAGAGCGGAGGAACTCACATTGCCCGCATGAATTCGAGGAGGCTGCACATGGCCTGAGAATATCATATCTCTGGATTTTGATGGACGCACCGGCGGCACACTATTATCAAAGTCGGGACCATGCGCTGAAGGGGAATCAATAGCTGGGATGGACAGTCAGGAGGGACTCGCCTTGCTCATATGCGTCATGGCGTAGGCGATAATTTCTAAGATTTTGGTCGCGGATCGGAGGGTGACTTTCCGCATGTTGTGGACACCAATACATGTTCCGTACGTCCATAAAAATCATTGGTGTGACCGCCGGTGTGCCGACCCATATGCGCGGCTTTGACCTCCCTATGAATTGAATGGGTGGTTTGATTTCAAGAGCCTCCCAGCCCGGGTGCTGAACCTGAGTGTATATGAGAAATATTCTTCCCAGCTACCAATCAGTACCTCTGTCATGCCACTCATCGGAGCCAACCACAATGTCTTTTGTGTTGTGTTGACGCCCACTACAAGGCAGGGTCGGATCTTGCCTGTTTGCTGGACATGGTTCGAGTTTTCCGATCTCGCTGTGTTGTCGATTCGCGAGTCGCCGTGGTCACAGCAGATGATCTGGCCAGCGAAGAATTCGCCCTCATTCCTGAACTCAGCCTGCGACGGTAAGGGCATCCTGGGGGGGAGCTTTGAGATCGGGGTGAAAGGACACAAGCCTGTTGTATCGTGCACAGCAGATAATGCAGGAGAGCCGTGGACGGGGGTGAGAGAGCATAGGCTGCTTTATGGTGCATACCGCTGGCGCCCACAGTCTGTTGGACCCACATTAAGGTAGCACATGATTCAGTGACTCGGGAACCATGAAAACTGTGCGAACCTGCTGCACCGGCATTGCGGTCATCTTATCTTCCAATGACCAAATGGTTGCCAAATGGTTTGGTGACTCGCGAACCGTGAGAACGGTGTGACTCGATCAAACGATGTGGGCGCAACTTGAAATGTGGGCGCCAGCCAAAGCTGTGCCAACACAGCTTCCCTTTCGCCCTGTGTGTCTCTATGGCCCATGAGGCTGTCAGATACGTTTGGGCGATAGTGTCCCCGTCTGCCCGCCTTTCTGTGGAGTACCTCAAATCGACCTTCGCAACTTCAGCTGCAGATGCCCTCGATTTGGAAAATGGGGAATATTTAGTGCTGATGTTCTGGAAGGACAGCCCCAACGACCTATCGAAGGGCATAACGATGGCATACCCGGTGCAGTCTGTCACCTATCCCTTGCCACCGACCTATCTTCCTATTCTACCCTGTCGACTTGGGTCGCGAAAGCCACTGGTTCCCGATTTTCGGTGGCCGTTCGAAGACTGCGTAGTCGATACCAGCAGAAAGTTCGTTTTCACACACGCCATATCCTCCGCCGGTGACTTTCGTGCCCTCGCCCCCGCTGTTTCGGAAGAGGTGCACACTATTTTCAAGGCCGACGCCCTGGCGAATCAAAACAGAGAGGCATCGGAGTGTTTGGCGTCCAGAAAGGCAGAACGTGACGCTGCAGGATTGGCGGACGATGGTCTCGTGTGGAGTACATTCAGCGCGCACAGTACCAGAGCGGCAGCAGTTCCTGGGGCCTTCTTTCCGCCCTCCTTAATTAGCGCCCAAGTTCGATTCGACACTGAATCCTTCAAGCTGTCCCTACCCGCCCGCAGACTTTTTGATGATGAGCGGAAGGTGAAAATGTACGTGTCCACATCTTTGGATGGGCGTCTTCCTGACCGTTCGTAGATTGAGGGCACGGTTTTCCCGCCCATCGACCGAGAGAACGATAGTTTGGACTTTGAACCAGGTATGTACGCGTCAGGCAGCCTTTCCCCTCTTACTGACTGGTCAACAGGCCCTCTTCCTCCATGAATATGCGCCCTTGCCGGAAATCGTTCCAGAAATTGAGAACCCCACCATTCTCGAGCTGTTGGCCAACTTGGACAGACCCCCGACTCCCGATCCCAGCGAGGAGCCGGAGAGCGTTGACGACGAAGAACTTGACGAAGAAGCCAGAGAAGCCAAAGAATACGAGGAATGCTACGGAGGATACGATTCTGAGGATGACTACACTATCACAGTTCCAGCGTACGAAGCAGTACCTTCACCCCGCTTTGACCCAGACGCGCTGCGAGTCGTTTATTTCCACGTTTACGGAACTCTCGTCGTATGTCTTCAGCTGCGCCAGGTCTTTCACTACTGACCTTTGAGCCAGGACCACGAGACAGGAATTTTCGATGCGCTTCAGCCCCTAATCTCTAGATCAGCGTACAGATTTGAACGCCACGAAGCGCTTTCGCTCTATTTCGATATCGAAGATGAAGTGAAGAAGCGCATCCCAAGCCTGCCATATGTCGAAATTTTGGCGCGAGCGTACGATGACCTATCCAGTCGACTTGGTCTAACCTCGACAGAGGAAGAGGCCGCCATGTTCGCCTCGTCACTCTTCACCTGGCCCCTCTTTGACGGGGCGGTGGAGTGCCTGCTTGCGTTGGGACCTTTGGTGCTGCTCGTTGGGCTCATTGATATGGGCTTGGAGATATTCGAAAAAACAGCAGCAAGGTCCCTCGGCCTGTACGTGATGTTCACCTGGGACGGCTGCCATACGTACCGCCCGGACCCAACCGCCATTTATCCTCCTCTGTTGTTTCACGACACTCATGGGATCCCAAGACACCTTCGCTGCGTGGTGTCGAATGCAGTCTATCGTGATCTGGAATCGGCCAGCACGCTTGAGATCCCAACAGTCTGGATCCGATATCCCGACAGCCTCGGTGCGAACGTGCCCACTGAGGGAACATCCTTTCTGTGGAATACATACGAAAACCTTTCCGATTTTGTCTCTGACATTTCCAAGTACAAACCGTGCTCTGCCTCCGTAGAATACAGTGGTACAGAATGTGTGTAATTGATTCAATGCTCGATCCCAACCTTCTTCTCGGCGTCTGGCCAGGTAGGTCAACATTTCAGTGACTCGAAAACTCGTCACCCTTCCCTCGTAGCGCCTTCTTACAAACACTACACATCAGTCAGGAGTGGAATGGAAGGCCAGACCCGCGTGAGTGCAATTCTGTTTCCGTCATAGACTGAGCATCTGTCGGGAAAAATGCTGATCATAGCGGACCAATCTCACCCGACGTCCTGAGAAAAGATGGCGGATAGCGGTATCACATTCAGCCTGGTGGGCATGCAACCCGTCGCGTTGGACCAGCGCTAAATAAAAAAAATGGAAGACTGCGCCCACAATAAAAAGCTGTGCTTGCTGAACACGAGGACGTCGCATGCCGGACGACTGGACCCATTATTCGCCAAATGAGAGACCGCTCCTGTATGACCAGATGAGAGATGAATGCGTGTGGCACTTCAAGAACCAAGTTCCACGTTAAACACTGCCACGCTTATGAAAAGTCCCTTTAGCGCTAGAGAGATATCTGGACGTCTACCACGCCAGATGCCCACAGGCCCGAGGCTTCAATCTGACCCGAGGCTTCAATCTGACGATCAACCCTCCACAAAATGGAAGACACAAACCGGGTGAGTGCCATTCCGCATTCTTTGATTCTATATCCTGGATGACTCGTGTGATTCTCTCCCGAGCGCCCAGATGAATTGTGAGAGAACATCATAAATGTGACTTCAAAGATAATTAGGATTCCGGTCGGCTCGCTGAATTGAATGCGTCATCACCGAGCAGAAACTCGCGATAGGTTGCGGCAAAAGTATGACGGCGAGCCAGTGACGAGTCTGCTTTAGACGCAAAAGGTATCATGTGTATATCCTCTCGGAAGCCCATGATCGTACTACCATCGACCGGAGACCTAGCAGTTCTGAGGCTGAGTGCGCCGACACATCGAGGGCAGGACCCCTAGTGCGTTGACGAGGTACAGAACCTCATCCGCATCGTATTCCCGTGACGACTGATCAAGCAATCGTCGTTGGGAACTGGCCGTGGCGCTGGCAGATAGCATCTGAGTGTCCGACGTCAGGGTCGTCGCATCGGCAGCGGTTCCCATATGTAACCCCCCCTGCACCGGAGCGCAGGGAACAGAGAGGGTGGGGAGGGTACCTCGGTAGCGCCGCCCTGGTGGCCCAAGATTAACAAGGCCACCGAAAGAAGGCTCCCCCCTCGCCGCTTCGTGGGTGAGGATATTGGAGCCTGAGCTGCACAACACGTCGGGCATGCGGCTTCTGAACGAGCAGATTATCGTTACGAGGTCGCCGAGTAAGAGCCGAGATGGTACCCAAGGCGTCCTATTGCCAGAGGCGCTCGTATTCGCTGACATGGAGTTGTCCTAGCTCCTCCAGCATCTCCATATGCCGCCGCTGCAGCTCCATCGCGCGAGCCTGCGCCGCAGCAAGGGTGGACAACGACGCGGAAGCCTGGTACCAATTAGCGCGCGATCAGACCAGGCAGGCATCAGCATGAGCAGTAGACAGAACCGATACTACGTCACCACTGCCCTTCTCCTCTTATCCCGCTGCTGACGTGTCTTCGACTACCTCCACCACGAGTCCGCCCGGGTTCGAGGACGTGGTGATCCCACAGTCGGCGTCGAGGAGATACGGCCGCAGCCGCACGGACACGATGATGCTCGAGGGGGAGAGCACGGGGCGCTTCCCGATGAGCCCCGCGACGGCCGCGGCAGAGGGGGAGGGGGAGCCGACGGGCTTGGGGGCGCAACTGCGGGGTGTGCTGGCGTCTCCGCCGTCTGATCCACAAACGGAGAAAGAACAAGCGAAAGAGGAGGAGCCTACTGCGGCGCAGGATCCGGAGCCGGAACCGGAACCGCTGGTTGGCGAGCCAGAATCTCGGTCTGAGCTCCAGCAGCCGTCCTCCCCGTCTGGTCCCGAGCCCGCACCCCCCAGCCCCACCTCCGAGCCGCCCAGCCGTCGTCCGACGACGACGCAGCGGCCGCTGCGCTGGGCCCGGTGGTGTCGCCCAGCTCGTCGACCGCGCCGCAGACGGAGGGGCACGCGATCCGGAGTATGCTTGAGCGCGATTATGAGCGGCGCGAGGGCGAAAGCGAAAACGCCAGCCGGGTGGGTGAGCAGGAGGCAGGAGAAGGCGGGGGAGTGGGAGAGGCAGGGTGCCGAGCATTGCGGTTGTGCCTGCAACGCCGCCTGCGGTCGATGAGGCGGGTGAGGGTGCGAGCCAGGACAAGGAGTAGAAGGAGGAGGCGAGAGAGGAGAAAGCCGCCGCGGTTGTGCCTGAGGTCGAGGCGGAGGAGGCGGCGCCCGCTGCTCCTGCTCCTGCTATTGCTGCTCCCACCGAGACGGCCATCGAGACGCCCGCGAACGCAGAAGAAGAGGTCGACGTGACGGATGCGGAGGTGTCTCCTGTTGTCGAGAAGACTGGGCCAGAGGAACCGAAACCCGACCAGGACAAGCAGGCGGAAGGGGAGAAGGCCGAGTAGGAGTAGGACTGAAGACTGGGGTGGAAGAGTGGGATCAAGAGCGAAGGCCCGGGGTTTTCGCTGTCGCTTTCGTTTTTGCTGTGGAATTTTGTGGATATTTTTCTTTTCTTTCTTTTAGTCGACGAGACGTAGACACTTGCTAAGTATTCTTTCGACCGGCGGGCTGGAGCTTCGAGGTGGCGCTGATTGTAAGCGATGCATTGGATGTTTTCTGAGCTTGGTCAGAGTGCGATAATTGCCATAAATGGGAACGGTCACCTGGTTTGCTTGGACCTGCCACGTTTGAAATCGTTTCCGACCTGACGCTCATGGCAATTCCTGGATCCTGCGCTGCCCGATGGCGACTTTTGAGCGCGCTGACGCGTTGCACCGGCCGAAATTGTGTACACCATATTGCTGGTTTCCCATCGGTGGCTCCCTGTCGCGACTTCGACTCGGATCCCCGGGGGGCCCGGCCCCCTAAGACTCGGATCCCCACCTTAAGCTTGTCCCCGGTCCTTCCAGAAAGCACTTGGAAAGCACTGTGGACCAATTTCAACCGCAGTGCTGCACCGCCAGTGATTCAAATCACGGAACCGTACTGGAACTGTGCAATTTGACAGGATTTGACTCAGGCCAACAGGACTTATTCTCAGACGGCCCCCCTTTTAACAGTACCACAACGAACATCGACGTGACAAACCCAACCATGTCTACCTCCCATCTTACTGCCCCGGGTAAATCTGTGGATCGCGCCGTTCGTTTGCCCTCGCAATTTCCGTTGTTCCACGTCGCCTGATATGATATCCTCGCAGCCACCCACTGTCCCTGCGGGGCTCGTCGACTTCCCCGCGCTCGGGCTCCCCGAATACGACGGCTGCTACGCCATTGTCATGGACGACCTGTACCCGCGCCCCACGCTCTCCGCCTTCCTAAGCGCCGCCGAACGCCAACCATGGAAATTCGCGCAAATCAACGCCGGGACCGAGGTGTTCACGGCGCCGGACTACCGCAACGGCGAGCGCATCATCCACGACTCCTTTCCGATTTCGGAAGAGATCTTCGCGGAGCTGCGCCCGCACCTCGGTGCGATTGAGGAGATCGAGGAGCGGACGTACATTCGCGACGTTGGGCCCGCGACGCAGAAGTGGCGCATGGTGCGCCTTAACGAGCGTCTGAGGTTCTTGCGGTATCCCAAGGGCGGGTTCTTTAGGCCACACGAGGACGGGTGCTATCTCAACGAGTACGTTTCCGGGTGCTCGACACACACACATGAATATTGATATTGTTTCGCAGAGAAACCGGACAGCGGACATTCTACACGCTGCAGCTCTACCTCCCATCAGACGCGTCCGGGTCAGAGGAGAGCTTCCGCCCAGCCCTTGGCGGGGCGACGCGTTTTGGGGAGGATATGGCGCCTACGCGGAAGACTGCCCGTACGCCGACGTGGAGGCGCTCCCCGGTCGTGCGCTGGTGTTCCAGCATGACGAGTTGCCGCATTCAGGCGAAGAGGTGTGTAGTGCTGTCTTGCGCGCTCGTTTAATCGGAGCGCTCATACGGTTGTGGATAGGTCCTCGAGGGTGTCAAGTGCACTATGCGCTCGGATATTTTGTATGAGAAAGTTGGGGAGCCGGTGCCTGTCGGAGGTCGCGTGTGATTATCAAGCGCTTTCTTCGTTTGTTACTCTTTCTAACAGGAAAAAATGCAGACTGTAATCTAAGTTGGAGGGCTCGGAGATTATTTTCTGGGATTTAATCCAAGACGTCCTTGTGTATTATCAAGTTTCTTCCGCTCAAGTGATTGCAAGTTTTCGGACGCCCAGAGTTCCTAGACCGCATTGCGATGTCCGAGGGCATTCTCGATAGTGCTCTACCCGTTCCGCAGCAACTACAATATACAGCAGGTGAGACCCTCGGGCCCTGCATCAAGCGCTACTCTGGAGCTCCATCGCCGTCATTTCTAAATTCGGGTCCTTGATTGCGTCTCGGGTTTCAGCCACAGGACCAGGAAAACCGACTTGCCCGTTGCCGGTCCAGAAAGAACGATTCGCTTAAACACGGCGAAACCCACGCTTGCTGAATTACGCCGATTATGGTGTAATTATGGGCGCCAAATTACTTAAACGCCCAGAACGCGCTATGTTGACGGGTCCAGTTTTGGAAGTACACATACAGCCCCTGTAGTGATGTCGGGCTTGTCAGCGCCCTCCGACTGAATTGGCTCTTCAACAGCTTCTGGGCGCGCCGATGCCGGACCAAAGAGTGATACGGTGGGTCAAACGAGAAATCTGAAACACAGCTAGGATAAAATTCACAAACGGTGGGTTCGTAATTCGATGGTTTGGTTCAAATTTGGTTCTGTTCTAGCTTATACTATAGTAGGCGCGATGGATATAACGCCTCCAAAAATGCTTGTTTAACTGTCTCCCCTGTGACGCGTCGAGAGCTGTTCAACACATCGGAACAAAATAATGTGCGAATCGGGTTGAGGAATTGCATGCGGTATCGATCGCGTATCTCTTCATCAGCTTTCCATTGCAGTTCTTTTGAAAAGGAAGACTCTTTTCGCTTCCCCAGGATTGCCAAGCTGTCCTATAGAGGCCTTGACTTCGAGGTGGGAACATAGAGCCAGTCAAAGTGTCAGATGGCAATTCCCGTTGTCCTGTGGCTCGAAATACCTTACCCGCACCCGCCATGGTCGGTCTGAACCTGGCTCTGGTGACTTATTGTGACTCGACGCTGTTGTTCATTGCCTCGAGCTGTGAATAGATTCGTATGTTTCCCTTAAGTTATGGCCAATGTCGGATCCCTCACTGATGCGCGCCCACACAGCTTTGAAAATGTATATAAGTAAACCCAGAGAGCATGGCGACCCCCCGCAGAGCTCATGAACACCCGACCCATCCTTGCCCACACTACGAACCAAGAATGTGAACCCGTTGCCAACCCTAGGCCTTCCGCGCGTGTTGATGGACAGAGCTACAAGGCGCTGCTCATCGGGATTCGTGGGACCAAGACCAAGAGTGCAGAATACCCTGAGCTGCAAGGGCCACACAAGGACGTCGAGAAAGTAAAGGCCCTGTTGATAGACACGTATGTTTCTGATCGCCTCCTGCGCGCTCCTGCTCACTTATATCAGTTTTGAATACCGCGACTCCGATATAACTGTCCTAATCGATGACGGGAACGCCGACCATGTGCAGCCAACTCGCGAAAATATTGTAGGTCTGCACCTCGGGTCGCTATGGGTCGCTCATCTGCCAACAGCTAGCGGCGATCAGCGATCTCGTCAAGGACGCGAAGCCGGGCGATCACTTTGTCTTCCACTGTGTGTAGACCATGCAGTCCTGCATTGCTTGCTACTAACCGGTGTCTTTCTAATAGACTGCGGGCATTCCACGCAAATCAAGAACCGCTCTAACACTGAGGAGGATGGGATGGATGAATGTACGCTGTCCGCACTGAACCTCTTCATGGATCGGTGCTAAGCTGTTGGCAGGTCTGGTCCCCGCGGACGGTGTTGATAAGCGCATTGTGGACAATGTATGTCGCCCTCCTTGTGCTTAACACGCGGGGCAACTGACCATATGTAGGAACTGAACAAGGCTCTTGTGCTACCTTTGCCTTGCGGGTGCCAGCTTGTCGCGGTCCTCGATACCTGCCATTCTGGATCCTTGCTGGGTATGGTCGCTCATTCTTCTATGTTCCTCCATACTGATTCCCACAGATCTCAAGCACGACAAATGCAATCGCGTGGTGGTCCCATGGATCTGGGGCGGGAAGAGAGGCAGCGACGAGATGCGGCGTGGAGTCCGTGAGTATCGTGTTCCTTTCGTTGGATGCTTACTTACGCATCGTCTACAGTACGGCGTGATGCACGCTGGGTGTCTCGTCTCGCCAGTAGCATCTTACCCGACCGCAAAACGATCCCACGATCCCCAACCCCGTCTACACGCCTTCTCGCCCACCCCAGTGAAATAAATATGAACCTGATGTGCCACCCGTCCGCGCTCCCCCGAGCATCCCAGCTCTTCTGACCCGGACGGTTGTGGCCCATCGGGTCGCTCAGGCTCAGGTCCACGGCGCACCATCACGTACCGCGCCGACACCTTCTCTTCCCTGTCGGCCGTGGAAGAGACGGGGGCAAAGAATGACCCATCTGAGGGGTGGCTTAGTCGACTTTCCTGCGTCTCTTCTTCGTTCTGTGGAAGCACTCAAGAGTTGGACACCGACACGCCTATAGGAGACGACAGCGTCAACGTGCCCTCAGCGCTGCCAGGCACATTCTGGGTCCTACCGGAAGACGCCCAACGGTGCGCGAGCCCCGAAGCGATATTCGCCTGCACGGGATGGTGCAGAGAACCCCATGACTCTGCAACAGAGACAGAACCCTCTTCAGACGGCGTCAGGGCCCATGTGATCTCTCTCGCTTCTTGTCAGGACTCCCAAGTAACCTACGAGGACGGCCAGGGCAACAGCATGACCTCGGTGGGTATTTGCGCTTTAGAGCGGTGGTGCACCTCTCATGCTTCTCGCAGGCTTTTGTGGAGACCCTACGCCGCAATCCTAACCAGTCGTTGAGGGATGTGCTCATCCATGTCAGGTGAGTCCTCCTCCGTCGCCCACGGGAAGCATTCGAAGCTCATCTGGGTTTCAGTCACACCACGTACACCAAGGCGGTGAAGCGGCACGAAAATGCAAAGGACTACAAGAAGGCTTACCAGAAGTACGTCGACGAAATGAAGCCGTGGGTTCTGAGGAATGGCGTAAAGCTTGCCAACCCAAACACAGTCGATACCCGCGACTTCCAGAATCCGGAGCTCTCCAGTGCAAGGCCCCTCAACATGGATTTGCGCTTCCGAATGTAATGTCACGTTTTTTTTTCTTTGTGCATCTTTGTAAGTGTTCTTCCCGGCCTGTAATATCGATGTTGATTGATCATGATTGGAGCAGACAAGGACACCTTTTTCTTTTCTTGCATATCGTATTTGAAAATTGTTTATTCAATCATGCACTTTGCTACTCGATCGCTACCCTATATCTCGCTATCCATGCCTCCATTGCTTTCCACCCTACGCTGTATTATTTGTCGGTTCGCTCTGTGTGTATTGTTATGTTTGAAATATTGTATTTACCGAGCATGCTTCTTTCCCAGCTCTTCCAGTGACCTAAGGCTATTTCCCCACAATTAGTAATAGCTAGTATCTAAGAGAATTACCGTATAGGGACGGTAGCGGTTGTTTGGCCCAAAGCTGTGCTACAGACTTGCTCTCGCCCCACAATGCAACCAACTTGACCTCTCGTGGTCGCAACGATGGATTGACAATGGGAGGCAAAATATTCTTGTCGTCAACGTCGATCACATTTGACGGCTTTATACTTAACTGAATCCAAGTAATGTCTGCGTCTTCGTTGCAGAATTGATGAGCGACGTCGCGTGCATGTACATGTATCCGCGATATTGATCGATCAACTCTGCGTTTCCTTCCCTGCTCAAGTCCGTCTTACGGAGCGATCGGCCCTGACTTTGAAGTGGGAACAGCATCGGAAGTGTCAGATGGCAACCCCCGCTGTTCTGGCGCTAAACATCTCAACCGTACCCGCCATCATGTCGTCGGTTTGAACCGGATTGGTGACTCGACGCGCTGTTGTACGCCGTATTTGGACCTCGAGCTGTGAATCTATTGCGCGTACATAAACCCAGAGGGCATGGCGATCCCCCACACATCTCATGAACGGTCGACCCCTTGACCCCGCTACAAACCAAGAATGTGAACTCATCGCCCACCCTTCCGCGCGTGTTGATGGGCAGAGTTACAAGGCGCTGCTCATCGGCATTCGCGGGACCAAGACCCAGAGTGAAGAGTACCCCGAGCTGAAAGGGCCTCACAAGGACGTCGAGAAAGTAAAGGCCCTGATAATAGACTGGTATGTTTGGGATCGTCTCCAGATCGCGCTCCTGCTCACCTCCACCAGTTATGGGTACCGCGACCCCGATATAACTATCTTAATCGATGACGGGATCGCTGGCCATGCACAACCCACTCGCGCCAATATTGTAGGTCTGCGCCTCAGGTCGCTATGTATGTGTAGCTCATCTTGTCGACAGCTGACGGCGATCCGCAATCTTGTCAAGGGTGCGAAAGCGGGGGATCATTTCTTCTTCCACTGTATGTACACCACTATGCATTCCTTCAATGCTTGCTGCTCACTGGCGTCTTCCTAACAGACTGCGGGCATTCCATGCAAATCGAGAACCGCTCTAACACTGAGGAGGACGGGATGGATGAATGTACGTCGTGCTTGTCGAACCTCTTTATACTGTAGATCGGTGCTGATCTCTCGGTAGGTCTGATCCCCTCGGACGGTGTTCACATGCACATTGTGGACAATGTACGTCTGCTTCCTTGTACTTCGTGCCGAGGGCAGCTGATCATCAAAGCAGGAACTGAACGCCGCTCTTGTGCTACCTTTGCCTTCTGGGTGTCAGCTTGTCGCAATCCTGGATACCTGCCATTCTGGATCCTTGCTCGGTATGGTCTCTCATTCTTCCATGTCCCCCTACCCTGATTTCCGTAGATCTCGAACACTACAAATGCAATCGCGTAGTGGTCCCGTGGACCTGTAACGGGAAGAAATGTAGCGACGATATGCGGCGCACAGTCGGTCAGTATCATGTTCCTTTCGTCGGATTTTCACTCATGTCATTCATCGTCACAGTACGGCGTGGCGCGCGCTGGGTCTCTCGTGTCGCCAGCAGCCTCTTGCCAGGCCGTACAGCGATCCCACCTTCCCCCTCCCCTTCCACACGACTTATCGCCCGTCGCAGTGAGATAAACATGAACCTGACGTGCCGCCCGCCACCACTCTGCGCGCCGTCCATCCCTCCCGGCCCCCTCGGTGGCGACTACGCAGCGAGCCGCTCAGCCGTAGGCCCGCAACGCACCTTCACCTACCGCGCCGGCACCTTCTCTTCCCTGCCACCCCTGAAGGAGACCGAGGCAAAGAACGACGCAGCTAAGCGGTGGCTGCGTCGACTTTCATGTGTCCCTGTTTTGCCTTGTCGAAGCACCCGAGGGGTGGGCACCGACACACTTGTGGAAGACGAAACTGGCGACGCAGAACTGCCAGGCACGTTCTATGTCCTACCGGAGGACCAACGGTGCCAAAGCCCCATTTCGATGTACGCATGCACGGGATTGTGCAGGGAACCTCATCAAGCTACGGTGGACACAGAGCCTTCTTCGGGCGGAGTCAGGGCGCACGTTATATCACTCGCCTCCTGCCAGGATTCTGAATTAAGCTACGAAGACGAGGATGGCAACAGCATGACATCGGTGGGTATTCGATTCTCGGTTTTGGTATGCCCCTCATGCTGTCGCAGGCTCTGGTGGAGATCCTGCGCCGCGATCCCGACCAGTCGCTAAAGGATATGCTCGTCTCGATCAGGTGAGTCTTGCACGTCCATCTCAGAAGGATTTGAAGCTCATCTGAGTTCCAGCCACGCCATGTACACCAAGGCGCTGAACCGGCATGTAAAGGCAATCAAATACAAGAAGAATTTCAAGGAGTTCGAGAGGCTGGCTGGCTGAACACAAGAAGCTGAATCCAAAGTTCATCTCGGGGACTTACAAGGCCGCCAAAGTCGATCTCCACGACTTTCAGAATCCGGAGCTCTCCAGTGCGAAGCCCCTCGACATGGGGTTGCGCTTCCGATTATAATGTGATCCCCCCCCTGAGTATTTTTGTAAGTATCCTTCTAGGCATGTAATATTGATGCTGATTGGTGCAGACAAGGACATTTTTTCTTTTCTTGCATATCTTTTTGACAATCTTTTTATTCAATCATGGACTTTGCTACTCGATCGCTACCCTATGTCTCGCTATCCATGTCTCCATTGCTTTCCTCTTTGCTCTGTATTGTTGTCGGTTCGCTATGTGATGTATTGCTATGTTCGAAATACTGTATTTGCCAAGCATGCTTTTTTTTCAGCTTTTTTGACCTATTTCCTCGTAAGTAATTGGTGACGGAAAATTACCATATCGGGACAGTAGCGGTTGTTTTGACCCTGGCGTCATCATCGAGCAGACTTGCTCTGAACCAACAAGTTGAACAACTCTCACCAACGAAACTTGGCCTTGATCCACACTCGGTGCCTGGGACTGCATCTCTTCTCCACAAACAGACGCTTCAAAAACAGAGATGATCTTCGTCCGCAACTCATAAGTAGTACTGTATGACACTCGGAGGCAAAACGTGTCAACGTGGACGACTCTTTTCGACTCTTTTCGACCGTTTTACCGCTTTTCTGACCGCTTTACCGCTTTACCGCTTCATCAGACAGCTTTCTCGGCTCGGGCTCGGGCTCGGGCTCGGGCTTGAACTTGTGCTGGATCGCTAATCTGGTTTCCAAAATTGACATTCCTTGTCAAAATACGAAGGATACACAGGCTGAGATCGATAGGTTCTGGTCGCGGTGTCTGCGTCGCGAGGAGGCTGCTACTATACATCGAGTGTGAGCACGATTTCTCCACTTCACAGTCCCAAATCCGCAAGCTCCTGGAGGTCCCCCACGATATCCTTCGTCTCGTAAACCTCCCACTGTTTGGTGGCGAGAGAATCGGTCAAGTCTTCGTCGTTGCCCTGGTCGCCCGATTTTTCCGGCCCACCTTTCAATCCGCCGGGAAGGCGAACGCCCTGCTCCGACTGGAAGAAGTTGTCCTTGTCCCAGATCTCCTTGACGCGGCGCAGCTCCTCGCGTTGTCGCCCCAGTATGCCCGCTCGCAGACCTCAGCCGGCAGCGCACCATCAGGGAAGTTGATGAACGCTGCTTCGCCCTGGAGCGACAGCGGCCGCAGCTCCCGCTTGGCCTCCCCCAGGAATGCCCGCATGTCCCGCTCCATCCACTTGTCCTCCCACTCGAGGGTCAGGTACATGCGGTACGTCGCCTCGCGCCAGAAGAAGGCCGAGTCGACGGGTTTGGGGGTGCTCATCTTGCCACCAGAATGAATGAAGGTGGCCAAGAACTCGACGCGCTCGCCGGGGAACGCCTTGCGGAACGCGGCCACCTTCTCGCGGTCAGGGCTGTGACCCGCTCGATGGTGGAACGGTTGTTCCGGAAGACGAAGGAGCTGTAGATGCTGTAGCTCTTGTTGGTCGGGAACGCTTTGACCGTTTCTTCGGACCACTGCGCGACGAGCGTCTCGTGCAGGAACCGCGTCGAACTCTCGGGTAGCGAGTGCCGCTTGAGCTTCTTGGCCAGCTCCGGGTGCTTGATGTACTGGTCGATGGTGGGGTCAAAGTCGTCCTTGCCGCCGCCAAAGTACGTGAGGAACCGCACACCGTTGCCCGAGCTCACCCGGAGGTCGCAGATCCATGTGCTGTCAACCGTGATGCGCTCGGGCCAGTCGGTGGTGTAGAACGTGTTCATTGTTGACATGAAGTTCTCCTGGTTGAACAGATCGGGCTCATTCTTGCTGACGAACCACTGGTAGCGCCCGGCCACCACGATACCGTCCGGTGCTCGCAGCTGCTTGACCGATCTCCACCACAACGCCGAAGTTGCCACCCCCGGCGCCGCGCCGCGCCCAGAACAGGCGGCCCTCATTGGAACTGCGACTGTCGGTGTCCTTGACCGTGAGCAGCTTGGCGTCCGCCGTCACGATCGTGATATTTTTGACGGTGTCGCTGCCCATGCCGATGTCGCGCGAGAACGGCCCGAGCCCGCCGCCTAAGAGAAACCCGCCCACCCCCACGAAGGGGCAGCGGCCGCCATTGATCACGAAGCCATTGTGTCGTCCGTTGATGAGCGTCTTGTAGACATGACCCCACTGGCAGCCCGCGCCGAAGGTTATCGTCTTGGCAGCCATGTCGAGTTTGGTCTTGTTCATTCGGCACAGGTCGAGTGATACGCCCTCAAACGCTGTCGAGTGGCCCGCATACGAGTGGCCACCGCATTTGATCGTGAGCACGAGCTTCTGCGCCCGAGCCTACTGGATGATGGCCTGGACGTGCGCGGGGCGTCTCAGGCTGCAGCACAAACTCCGGCCGCGCGAAGCGGTAGAGCAGGTTGGGCGTCGCGACGGAACGCTCGTATTCCTCGTCGCCGCGCTCGAACACTGGGATCCTGTCCGTTTTGAACGTCCGGATGGCTCTGCTCATGGTATCAAGAAGAGGACGGAAAGGATTTCATCTCAAGAAAACCTTTACCTGCCTTCGTGGAAGGTGTGTGGCAGGTTGCATGAAGCAGACCAACCATGAGGCTCGGCCAAGGCTCGACACCATCCTGTAAATACCGTCTCATGGGTGGTCATCTGCCATACCTGCATGCAGCCTACAGCGCACCTGCCGCAGAGCATCAACCCGTCCGTAATACGCCAACAGGCGTATGAATTACGCCGTGTTTTGAACGGAGAAAAGTCAAACGGGACTGTTCTCCCCGTTTAAGGCTAATTTTGTATAACTCAAGAGTAGAAATTTATATTCTTAACATGGTAATTATTCATCTTCGTCCCCGACCAGGCTAATCGCCTTGCGGGCTAACCGAAGCTTAAGAGTTTGAATGATCTCGGCCATAGTACTCGGCCTTCAAACTTGCGTGGTGAAGTCCGATCGTGTCACGGCCACCTGAGAAGACTCGCTCGACGGTAACGGCAGAATCTACACAAATGAATTGGTCATTTGGCAATCATCGATGCAGTTATCAACCAAAAAAAATATACCATGTATGCAGAAAACATTACGTGCGAGGCGATACAACTGGGGGAATTGCTGGCGACGTCTGTACCATGCCCAGGGACACTGATGAGTGAACTGAGTCTACATAAGCGAGCTTGCGAGCGGATGGGCTCAGGAGTCAGTGGGAGATAAGGTACTTAGATTAGATTTCGGGATGTGCCGCACATCATTGCTTGGTAATACTTTCCGAACGCGTCTTTTTCTTCCTCGAGCCCTGCTCTCGAATCCTAATTTCTGAGCTCGTTCCGATTGATCCCCTTTTTTTCGTAGCAGTTAGTTCATTTTATTTTCATGTCCACCCTCCCTGCAGGTAGACCGGTCACGGTGAGACCAGGTATTCAGACGACTGTCGCGCGTCTGGTGCGAGGTTGTAGTGCGACCATGGCGCTTCTAGTCCGATTGTTGACAGAGATTCCCTTTGGGATGGCATGAGGGTTTGGTCCCAGGCTAAGTCCGATATGCCATGAGGCATTCACGACGTACTTCGGGCTCAAGGTTATAATGAGGTGTTCCTAAGTTTGACGCAGCTTCGCATTCTTCTGTTCGCGCGCACCATGGGCATTCACGAAGATGCACGGCAGGGGAGGCTCGTCGGGGACACACTCACCCGTTACCTCCTGAACAACCCCAACATTCTCGACGAACAGGATCCCGCCACAGGTCGCGCGCCGCTGGCCATCGCCGCAGTAGCTGGCTTCGCAGACGAGGTCGAGCAGCTGCTCCAGAAGGGCGCCAAAGCGGACGCGCTCTCTCGGAACGGCGAGACCGCACTCCTGCTCATCACCCAAGAGACCTCCAGGAATCGGCCCAGGATTGTCCAGCTCCTCCTCAGCAAGACGCCCGCGGGCTCCGTCGACGCCACCACCGCAGCTGACGGCAACAACACACCGCTGATGCACGCCGTACTCCGCAGGGACGTCGAGTCCATCAGACTGCTCGTCAAGGCTGGGGCTAGTTTGACGGCCACCAATGACAGTGGCCTGACCGCGGAGCAGATGGCCACTGCGTCGTCAGACAAAGCTGTTGCACGCGCACTTAACCCGGAGAAGGAGCCGTCGATATTCGCAAAGCTGGCCAGCGTGGTCGGTTCTGTCCTGCTCTACACCGTCGCTTGGGTCAACAAGACGGCCAAGGGCGTCGTGCGCCGGTTGTTTCGGCTGAATCCAAAGCTGGACGAGAAAATCGACGAGGTAAGTTGAATGGTGGATGTGCACGCTGCCTCGTGCCTCCTGCCTTCTCTCAGTCCCGTCGTCTTCATTGGGTTTTGCTGATTGAGCCATGCAGGCCGTTAACACTGGCGAGACGCCGAACAAGGAGGAGTTCGTCGAAAACGTCGACAACTTCGTCAAGGAGAACCCGACACTGGAGCGCTTCTTCAAAGGGCAACCCCAACTACATACAGGAGCTCGCAAAGAAAGCCACTGAGCTAAAGGATGACCCGAGCACGCCGCTCGGACAGCCAGATCTGCTGCCCAAGACGATCAAGGTAACCTTGCACCAGCAAGTCATCTACTGCGGTATGTCTTTCAACCCGTGCTTGATTCAGTTCTGACTCGTGACACTCTGTAGACGACAGTTCCTCGATGAAGCGCGAAGGCCGTTGGGCTGCCCAGGTTCGGCTGGTCCAGAAAATCGCGCAGATTACTACGCGCATCCTTCCCGAGGGCGACGGCGTCGCGCTGCGGTTCATCAACCAGAACGTGGACAACTCGGAGAAACTTAATATCCAGGAGATTGGGACCATTATGGACAACATGTCTTGGCAGCGCAATGGCAACACCGCGATTGGCACCTACCTGAGGTCCAAGATCCTCGAGCCGCTGGTCTACAGCAAGTTGCAGCCACCGACCCTCGCGAGGCCGCTCCTCATCTCTGTCGTCACTGACGGCATGCCATCCCAGGAGAAGGACGAGGCGTTCGCTGAAGCCATCAAGGAATGTGGAGACAAGCTGAAACAGGCCGGGTACCCTCGTGAGAGTGAGTACATCCATCCTTCCATTTCTCCTTTGATATCTATGTGCTATCGGCTCACGCACGCGTGATCTCGTAGGTGTTAAGTTCATGATTGGTCAGATCGGGACGGGAAAGGCAGCGGCCGCGTTCCTCGAAGGCGTGGGGAAGAACAGGGACATCGCCGACATGGTTTTCGTGACTTCAGGTAAACCCAAACCCGCCCTTGCAGCTCTGCGCGGCCAGACATGTCGATACCTCCCTACTTACTAAACTGATTACAGACCAGCTGGACGAGAGGGTGTCTGCATTCAAGGCAAACGAGGGCGATTTAGACCGCTGGGTGAGCTGGACTCCAGCTTGCGATTCTCCTGCTAATCCGCCCTTCTCAGCTGATAGAAACGTTGTACTCGCCTATCAAAAACTGAGAGGCAAGTCACCCAAGTCGGATCCTGTCCGAGCACTTTCTAGTTTACACGGGTCTCGTAAAATCTATCGTATTTTATCTTTGCTCGTGTAATCCATGTCCTACTTACTTCAAACTGACCATTTCCTTGCCAATTGAAGAGAATCACCATATCGGGACGGTAGCGGTTGTTTGGACTCTGCTGATGTCATCATCGGCGTAAACAGACTTGCTCTTAACCAATCGCTTCACAATCCAACCAAACCTTACGGGCTGCATTTGGTCTCCCAATCATCATCATCGGCGTAAACAGACTTGCTCTTAACCAATCGCCTCACAATCCAACCAAACCTTACGGGCTGCATTTGGTCTCCCAATCAGACACTTAAAACAGAGATGATCTCGTATCTGGATGTAAGGCTGTATGACACTCGGAGGCAAACCATGTCGACGTGGAAGCCTCTTTTTTACCGCTTTACCGCTTTACCGCTTTATCAGTCAGCTTTCTCGGCTCGCGCTCGGGCTTGGACTTATGCTAGATTGTTAATCCCCAAGAGCGCGCGCTCGGAGCGTCCCGTGCTGCGAACCTCTCTTCAAATAATCTAAGGTTTCAGCTTCTCTGGTTTATAATCCCTCCGAATTTCGAAACCACCAGCATGGCCAACAACACCCTCCTCTCGTCTCTCGCAAGCCGGATCTCGCCTGGCGTCCGAATCCTGCAGGACGCGCATGTCGCCCGACTTCACAGCCTCCTTGGCGCGCTGGTCGAATTACGGCGTGAAGACGCCCTTTGCCACCGTCCGGTCCGCGAGCGGGGGGACGTCCGAGTCGTGCATATAGTGCGGGAATCTGTGGAGGCCTCCGTCCCCTTCGTCTCTGCCTCAGGCGGCCACAGCCCCTGGTCGACGATCGGCGAGGATGGCATTATCGTCGACCTGAGCCGATTCAAGGGCGTGGAGGCTGATGTGGGGAATGGCGTGGCTACTGTCAAGGGCGGCCGGCGCGGAGAATCCGCGCGGGGCAGTCCCTCGTCACGGCGCTGACGATCCGGAAGCACTCCACGCGCTCACGGGGGGCAGCGCATGTGGGCATGTACGTCTTCCTCCCGCACCAGACCGACGCGGTAGCTGTCATCGCGGCGAGCACGATACACACCTCGGCGGGGCACTTCATGATCGTGCACGCAGGCGCCCCCCGGTTTGAAGCAGCATTGGTGCTGCTCGTCGCGCCGCAGGCCTTCTGCACGCCCGACGAGGACGAGGCCGCCGCGCCGTTCCGGCCCGTGCAGCACGCGCTGCGCCCTCCCGTCGACGTTTGAGACGCACAGTGCCCACCTAAACGCGATCTGCGCGAAGCGCTTCACGCAGAACGGGCTCGCGGGGTAGATGCGCACCCAGACCCCGAACTTCAAGAGGCTTCTTTGAGCTGCACGCGGAGCTGGTTGCCGGGGCGCTCGGGGTATACAGTCGAGTGGCACGCGCCGACTAAGGCGCCGCGGGCGTCTACCGTCTACGTCTACCAAGACGGCTTCGGGGAGTCAACGACTATTGGCTGTGCGCTGCCTTGCCTTGCGCTTCCTTTCCGGCTTTGTGATGCTGATGCTTATGGGTCCTAATGGCAGCACCGTCCCGAGCTGGTACTCGGACGCCGCGGACGCCGCCCACCATGACTTCGTCGTCTCGATGGATCGGAAGGCGCAGGCCGCGGCGCGGGCGGGCACCGCAGAGGATGCGTTTGTCCGAATCGTACACCAACACGAGCCGTAGAGTACCGGTACAAGGGCGCGGACAGGATTGCGAGGCTCGGGGCGTCGAAGAGGCAGTGCGTGTTTACGAGGGGTTTTTTGTAAAGAAAAGAAAACGATTGTGCGACGCGACGCGACTCGTGTCCTCTATTATCACCCGCTCCCCGCTACAATAACGTAAACTGTACCCAACTGTCCGTCCGTGCGTGCGTGCGTCATGAATGTGAAGCATAAATGAAAGAAAACAGTCCGTGTCTCATCATCTCCCCACACCCTACACCCTACACACCCGCGCCGCAGCACCCTCACGCCCGATACGAGCACGAGCAGCAGCGCGAGGAGGACGCCCGCGAACGCGGGGCGGTTGGCGAGCGCGGAGGAGCAGCCTGTGCAGGACCAGCCTAGATGAGAGGGGAGTGCGTGAGAAGTAGGTTATGGAGGGAAGAGAGAGGGAGGTAGGGAAAAGAGGGAGGGAGAGAGGCGGGAAGGGCGGGGGAAGAGAGGAGTGGAGACGGAGAGGAAGTCGAGGTGGGGAGGAAAGAGGATTAGACGGGCTGGGAGGAGGCGGAGGTGGAGTGGGTGGGTGGAGGGACAGGGAGAAGGCAGCAGGGAGCGGGGAGGGAGATGGAGCGGGACGAGGTGGAGAGCTGGGAGGCGGGGAGGTACGGGAAATGGACGGAAAGAATGATGGGACAGGAAGCGGGGTAGAGGGAAGGGGAGATGCAGGGAAGGAGGACCGGGACCGGAGTAAGGACGAGAGCCCGGGACGGGGTTTGCACGCCGCGCCAGTGCTAACGCCGTGCCGTGCGGACGGTGTGGATGGATGGGGCAAGGTAAAAAAAGAAAAGCAGCACGAGAGCGGGAAGGGAGGGAGGAGTGGAAGAAGGACGTCAGGGAGGGGGGACCGGACGCGTATGCGGTGAATAGACGAGAAGTGGTGTGTGGGACGACAGGTAACCCATTCGGAGGTTACACGCCGCCCGTGGGTAACGCGGCGCCATGCCACGAAGCACAGCAGAGAGCAGAGTCCAGTACAGTAAAGTAGAAACGAGCAAGCCGACTCACCACTAGACAACGGGGTGTACGCCTGCGGTGTGTACATGGCAAACGAGAGGGCAGTATTGGGGCTCATGAACCCCGCGCGGGCGGCCGCGGTGGGGCCGCGGTCGTCCCACATGTGCAGCGTGTACGACGCCTGTGCGAGCTTGGTCCCGGGGTTTGCCTGCGCGTTGTCGTTAGTATCATCGCCACCAAATATTCAGAAAGCGCACCTGGTTATACGAATAGATATCCCACACGACGCTCGCCGCTGTCCCAGGAACATGCCCCGACGGGTGGCCCCACGGGGTACGTGTTCCCGTTGTCGCACACGGCGCTGAGCGTGAGGCTCGTGGGCGTCGCGAGGACGCTGGTGAGGTTCCACGCAATGGTGATCATCTGGTTCTCCGCGATCTTGAAGAAGCTCGTGACCGTCTGCGGCGGCTGCGTGATGCTCGCGAAGCCGGGCGGGTTCGTCTGTGTGATCGAGGGCATGTTGGAGGCTGGAGGGGGGGTGGGAGTTGATGCGGAGGCGCCAGGTGCGCCGGGTGCGCCGGAAGGTGCACCAGAGAGGGGGCTGGAGGCGGACATGGCGCCGTCAACGGAAAATTGGAGTCGTACAAGACAGAAAAGCACAGCCACCGCTCATATCGCCGTGTTGGCTGCGTTTCACACGGTTTCATTCGACTTTCTGTATCTTCCTTTCTGACCGTTTCGCCAGTGAATCACACCTATTGCAGATCTAAACCAAGTCATACATTGGACATGGTGAAGGGCAAGAGTGCCCGTTTTGTAATTTATGGAGAGTTGTGGTAAGTTGCGTGTACTGGAGATTTGTTCCGTGAATGAGCTCGAGGTGTAGTTCAACTCAAGCTTCACAGTCAATGACCTGATTAGGGCATTAAACCGTCCCGTATTTTTATGGAGATACATCTCGTAAAAACGGTTACAGCCCCGTACCATTGGCGAGGTTGATTCAACCCTAATGGTACGGCTTCTACATTTAGTTTACTTTCAATTAGATAAATTCCGCACCGAGCTTAAAGTTGCCCTTACAGCAGAAGAAAGGATCTAATGGATCAACCAGTTGAGATTGGGAAGTTTGGAGTAGAGATGGACTCGGACTGCTACTCCAGCGCTCCAGCCTCCCCCACTTCCAATCTTGACCCCTCTTCCTCCATTCCGATGGATATGGATGCTCTGTCACCCGACCCTGCAGCTGCACAACCCAAGGTCCCAGATGTTTGCATCCCAGACCTGGCTTCTGACTCCGAGGCCTGGTGTGATGGTGTACAATGATGGACATTGTTACAAGACAAGCTCCGGGTTGAACTCTGGCGAGGCAGAAGGGTTCGGTGGTCCGTTTGGTATGAGGCTCGTAAATGAAATCGAATAAAACACTAGGAGAGGTACAAAATATCTACGACTAGTCTACGACTAGTCTACGACTATATACTGTTCTGTGTATCTAATCATTGTACTATCGTTAAGTTCAACCGTGAGCTATACCTTCCTAATAAGTAAACGTGAGTGAATGCTATGATCCGAGCATAAGGCTTCGTCGTGGTAAACGACCGTAAGTAATGCGGTACTACTATATATAAACTGAAATGAAGTGTCTATGCGTTGCTTCCATCTGTTAGGCGTGTGTTCTTACCAAGAACATGCCATAGTCCGCAAGGCTATTAGTAAACACCACATGTATACCTTGTGGTTTTGTAAATATAACCGTTCATGCACATAGCATGTGTTCCTGTTCGATCGTACCAACCGATCGTGAATCCGAGTCTTCGGTGGCTTCCTCGATCGTTCATGTAAATATATCCATCTATGCATGCGGCATAGGTTTGTTCCAACGATCATTGTATCCGATTGTTCCGTCTTCAGTTATACTTGTGTCGAGTTAATAATATCTTCCCATGCTGTCCTGCATGTGTTCTTCGTTGAGTATTGTAAGGACTCCTCCTGGTACCGTGGAACCGAGTGTATATCCTCATGGTGTTCCATATGTCCTTCCACGTATGTGTGGGTGTTTGTTATCCAGCCTTCGTCTGTCGTAACTCATGTCCGAGTTCGTACTGGCGATCGAAAGCCTTGATCCGTGAATGTGTCCGTACTCATGTTATTCTGTTGGTACGCTTCCTTTTATGTATATCTTCTTAAGCATCTATCGTCTTGATGCTTCTTCGATCGTGTGACTTAACACCTTGATCGGTATTCGTGTGAGGTCTTGGCCTTGACTGCCTTAACCCTCGTGGTTCCTTGTCGTTTAGCTTACAGCAGTGTCATTCTGCGTCCTGTGGTTCTTCCGTGATCCGGGGTCTAGGATCTTATCCTGATCTCTTGATCTAAGGTCCGTCAACGTTCTTGATAATGTTTCCACTATCTCATCTGTATGCATCTATTATGCTACGCTCTCAGATAGATCCTTATCTGTATGTGCTTGTTGTGCTGCACTCTTAGATAGGTGTTGGAACGATAAGATTTGCATCGAATCGTGACAGACATGGCTGAGCACCACTACCTAATGACCCCTAGTTTGCCTCTAGTATAAGGTGGACTTGTATATAATTCGTTCTAGCACTAGTTGATCTGCGATCAGTAATTACATAATACAATTGTCTTTCTGCTACTCGCTGCTACATGTGAACCCTGGAAGATTAGGTGGCTTATCACCCCAGACCTGCTGAATAGCTGAGTACCTGTATAACTGCTCTTGCTGCCCTCAAGGTACTCTACCAATGGTGCCCCGGACTCAGGTTACAAGTCCCTTAGCTAATGGGTTTACAACAGCGGGGAGGGCCTGAGTTAGCACCTCCCACCTACATTAGCCAGACTTAACATCTGTGTGGGCTTGCCTCCAGCCTGGGGAGGCCTAAAAGATCCACATCACAATGGAGCCCACTGTGAGGGCTTCACCAGGGCTGGAGAAGCAGGAGGGGGCAGAAGCACTCAGCTCTAATGAGAGTGAGCTGCTGGATGTCCCACCTTGAAGGGCAGGGGAGGCACTGAAATCCCCCACTGCCCTCATGCACATTAGACATGATGAGAGGGGTGGAAGGGCAGTCGAGCACTGAGGTACCCCCGACCCCCACATGCACTATGAAGCCTGCTGCTGTGGTAGTGGGAGACTCGCAGTCGAGAGAGGGCGCTGCGGCGGGTCCAGGGTCCCTGATGGGAACTCATGTATGATGAAGCAAGGCACCTTTTGTTTCATAAGAAGCAGAACTCCCAGCTCACGCATGCCGTTGACCCAGAGTCTGATACGGTTGTCATTGGCAGCTGGTAAGGTGGCTTCTCGGAGGTTGCAAACATCCACCAACAGATGCTTTCTCTGTAGTTCCACCATTGTGATCCAAGCCTCCATTTCTCTGAGGCCTCTCTGAAAAGCCACCCCTAGGTCTACAGTGTCATCCCACCGGCGTACCCCTAGCAGCGATTGGAGACGTGCTTCGGAGCAGTAGGCCGGTCACAATGCCCATGTAGTCGAACCCTCTCGGAAGCCGGATTGGAGACGGCGAAGTTGAATCTCCTGGAGGGCTAGAACTGCCCTCAGTCCCTGCACAAAGGCTGGGTCCCAGATGCCCTCGGAGGTGTTCTGAGGGGAGCAGTTCCATCCTTCTGTCAGCAGCCAGAACACTGGGTACACAAGGTTGTTCAAGGCCACGGTTGACACGTGCTGGATGAACGGCCAGTGCGAAGGGGCTTCCAAGAAATATTGTGGGCTGTATAGGCAGTTGTGCTTGCCGGTGTGCCCATCATATCTCCTTTGCGAGATGTCTTGGGCTGTCTTGGTCACCAGCTCAGGAAGGCACTCACCTGGGAGAAAGGGAAGCTGCCCTGAGCTCAGCAACCACAGCTTGAAAGTTCAATCACCAATCTTCACAATCCTTGCGGACAAGCAAGGAACTGCTTCAGGTCAAAGGTCATGGCGGAGTTGATGTTGGGGAAGTCGTAGTATCCTGTGGCGCAGGACAACTGAGAGTGGCTGTAGTGAGGGGCGTTGGAGGACGACATTATACCAATAGTAGTACACCACCAACCCGTTGGGACAAGAATTTGACATCAAGATTGAAAGTCAAGAGAGGTCTTCAGTCGAGTTCAATTTACTGTACCTTTGATATCAAACACGAAAGCAAACAGCCAATCAATAATGGATCGTTCTGACGCACGACCTCACATTGAGGTCAATATGGAACATCAAATACACTCTGCACCTGATTTCAAATTCGGACATTCCTCAGGTCAGCCGCCGTTCATTCCACTTCAAATAATGGATCTCTTCGCAGTCAAGCCGCAAGTAAACAAGTATGTGAATGTGATTGAAAGTTCGGTGTCTGAACAGGTTTCCTCCTTGAATATTCTTTGGGTCAAGTTACGAATGGAATTGGGGAATAAGAGAGGCATAAATGGTGAATAAAATCAAAGTTTACAATGCACGCAATAAATCTACTCAGGGGTCGGTATCACCGTTGTTTCCTCCCACACCATTCCCATGCTCCTCGGGCTCTTCCTGCTCGCGCATCTCTGGCTCCTCGCCCTCCTCGTCATCTGCCTGCGCCCGCCGCTTTCTCTTTGTGCCCTGCTTCTTGACCCACTGAACTTGAGTTGCTGCGGTTGACAGGTACCGGAGCCATTGTGGACTGCTGTCACTGACAGGGTCACCGGTCTTGAATGTCGAGCCCACCGGAGTGACATAGAGCTCAATGTCGTCATTGTAAATCAGTTCCAAAGCCCTATGTAACATTTACGAATTAATTCACGCCAAATGAATAAACAACAGAGATACACGCACACTACGAATTCCTGCGGAGTCTCGGAGTGAAGCTCCTCGAGTTGATCGTCGACTTTGGTCCAGAATTCGTTTGCTGCATGGTTTGTCTTGATGTGCGCACACTGAAGACCCCAATTCATCAGCAAGCAGGGATGGTGGAACCAGAAAGAGCTAAACTCACAATGAAGGCTAGTCGAAAATATAGTCCAAGTGTGGCGTTGACAGCCGTGGTGTGGGTGAGAAGTTCCGCTGCCAACGCTCCAATATATCCAGTGTCCGCGTCTTTCTCAACAGAAGATGTGATCTAAGTGAATGCAAGGTCAAGACTCAAGAAATCCGTAGAAGAAAGCAAAGCCATACCGTCTTCTTCATGCTGTATCGAGCAATACTGAACTCACGCGCAACAAACTTTGTCAATGTATCACAGTCGAAGCTGCCGGGTGCAGGCAACTCTTTGACATTGCTGTCCCGCATGGCTTTCTGTTCAGAATATGGGGCAAACACAAAGTGGCAGAAGATCATGACTCACGATAACAGCATTCTCGACAGTGCCCGAGTAATACTGGATGTTTGGAAGTAAGAGAAGCGCCCAAATAAACTTTCGGATCACTTTCTGCGAGAAGCCTGAATGAACGGAGAGAGAAGATGTGTTGTAAACCGACTCACAGCCAGTTTGTTTGATGGAGCCCAGTTCTCGACACGTACTTCAGTCGACTTTGCAAGCATATCCTTGAGCTCCAGGGTGTGGACGAACTGCAGTGCATTGCGCTCTTCAATGTTGGTGGTCTGTAAGAGTTGAGTGGAAACCATTAGCAAGGTGGTGTCGAACTTGCCTCGATATAATGTTTGAATTCGGCCTCGCTATCATCTGTGAGTTTGATCCGCTTCAGAGTACGGTCTCCGAAGCTCTTCAACTGGATTGTGGAAGTGCGGAGGACAGGTGCATTGGATGAGGAGCCAACACCGCACAGATTTGGGCTGGAGTTAAGATCAAGTGGTGACAATACCGGAGAACTTGGAGCGGCAGGAGTCTGATTCTCTTGATGAAGTCTATTACGCTGTCGAGCATGTTCCAGGAGGGCGGCGGTGGAAGATGCCATTTCGATGAAGGTTCCAGTGTGGTGGAGAGAAGGAAGAAAGCTGGTGGCATTGTCGCGCACCGGAGACTTAAATAACAATAAAATCACAAGTCCCAAAATGGAAATTGTGAAAGTGGAAAAGCGTTCTCAAAGCGTTCACATTGTTCACGCGACGGCATTGACGAAAGCCATCTTTTCCAAATCCCATCTTGCTGAATGCCATGCCACCTCCGACATGGACACCACCCACCGGTACACGACCTGAGTAATGTGTTGGATGTTAGCTCACCTTGTTATCAGGCATCGAGCCATTTCTGGTGTACTCAGCAGACAAGACCCAAGTTCAATGCACATTATGTCATCAAGAGGGGAAGGCCAATGTGGGCTGCTGGATTTCGCGTAAAAATCTGAAGGCGCATCTCAAAACAACGACTCATCTTGCCTGTTATAACAACCACTTGGCCAGAGTACAGGCCCGCAGTGAACAGCTGGAAGAACTCGCCGATGCATATGGTGCCGAAGGGCTTGCTGATTATCCTGCTTTCCCACAAATCGAACCATCCTATGTTCCACCTATGTTTTCTGAGTCTGATCCTGGCGGCGACATACCACTGCACTCACCCAGAGCCAATGTCTCACACCTTATTGAGGAATTGGGCCAGGCAGAGCGACCAGTGCCTCCGAGTCCAGAAGAAACTCGAGCACTTCTACGACGGGAGTATGAGCAGATGCTCGAGGATGTGTCTGCTCAAGCACATCTTGATGAAGACACCGGTGTGGAGGGATTTTTCGGCGATGATATGCCGAAAGAGACAGAAGAGGATGAGGACAAAGACTGCTTTGATTTTGCTCTCTTCGGCAGTGCTGAATATCATCCCTATCCAAGTAAAACTGTAATTATAGCTTCCGAAATTCGAATCAGACTTACGCTGACAATTTACCAGGCGATGCTCCTGGATGTTATGGACAATCTACCACGTTGTCGCTTCACTAGTGCCCAAATGTCGCTCATAATTCATTTCGCAAATCAGCTTGGCGCCGCGGATGTCCCCTCGCTGAAAGGCCTGCGCAAGATTCAGCAGAATTTACAACTGAACTGCAGGCAGTAAACCCGTTAAAACACAGTCGCACCTTGGCAATATCTTCTATATGAATGATATCCGAGAATCCATCTCCCGCGATATGGCCAATCCATTGGTTGCACCCCACGTACATTTTGATCCTGAGGAGAACACCAGGGCCTATCTCAGAAACATACCAGGCGGCCCGATGGATGGAATATACACCTGCACAACTCACGCCGATGTTGTCCCACGGGTTCAAGCGCTTTTGGATCGAGGAACTTGCGCGCCTGAGCGATGGGACATATGTCATTCCCCATACTTGGATTGTTCGGGATGGCATTCTCACCTCCGACACGACAGTCGTGACGCTGAGTCCAGATGGACGATGGGAACATCACATTGAAGTCGATAAATTAATCGAAGCCGACGATCTTGAGCTCGATTACACGGACATCAGAGCAGAGTACAGGGGAAACATTGGTCTGGGTGAATGAACCGGACATACCCGTCATGCCGAATGCAATGCGGAGCCTCGTAGGTGACGACGAAGATTTATTCGTCATCATGGTGTCTCTGTGGGCAGATGATGTCTCCGGAAACAAGTCCAAGCAGTACAACAAACACATGAATATGTACACGGGAAATGGATGCCTGCCGGGACTGACTTCTTCAGCAGGAATTTCACATTCACTATGTCTCGACCTCACCTCATGCCTCCTCCGCTGAACAATTTGCGACCTTTTGCGATCATGTCCTAAAGCACCGAAAAAAATCCGGTCAAGTGTTACAATGCAGTGACAAAACGCACCTGCCAGGTTCATCCTGCGAACCCCTGGACTCCCGGCTGATAATCCACAACAGTCCGAAGAGTGCAGCCATATGGGGAGCAATGCCAACTTCCCTTGTCGGAAATGCCATTGGGGCAGGACCAAAGTTGAGAAGGAATCCGATGCGTGGTATCATGCTGGCCATCTCACTGGTGTTGCGAGAAATGCACAAGAGATACGCGAAAGTCTCGAAGAGCAGCTGCGTTTAGCAATGCTCGGTGATCCGAAACCTGTTGAGGAACATCAGCAGAAGAGCGGCACAAAGGACAAAGTTGCACAGTACTGGGTGGAGACCCTCATTCGGCAAAGCCAAAGCCATGAAGGCCAACAACCCACGGCGTTCGGGCACCAATATTGCGTCTGAACTGAAGACTTGGCTTGATGAACAGCCGGGGGATAAAATGAACCCCTTGCTTGACATTGTCGGCCTGGACCCTTCCCAGGATACACCAGTCGAGCTACTTCACACAATTTTATTGGGGGTCATGAAGTATATTTGGCACCTGCTCAACACAAGTCAGTGGTCAGATACAGATCAGCCATTTGTTTGCCATTTGATTGCAAACGACAGATCTCAGTGGACTGACAGTCCCAGCCTTCGATGTAGCCACAATGCATTGTACCCAGCCGTGACAGGGGGGTACAATGCATGGTGGGCACTGCATAGATGGCCCATCAATGGTCGCCCACAATGCATTGGACCCTGATCCGAGAGATCAGGCCGCACAGGACAGCCGGAACATCAAACCCGGATACCCGGACATTTTGGCCGTATACCCGGACATTTTGGCTATATACCGGACATTTTAAGTGTATATAGGTCCCTGTTTTAATACATCCATTGCAACGTTCGTCCCACTTAATACCAAACCCACCGGCACCTCGGCACACAGCAGAAACCTGTACGGCTCGTGGAAAAAGTGTATTTACACGTCTTAAAAATACATGCCGTTACCCTTGTCTACTGCCCCTCGGGCAGGGCCCCCTCCTCTTCCTCCTCACCCTCCAGTCTCGCCTCCTCCTCCTCGGCATCCAGCTCATCCGCAATATCCACCTCAACTGTCACCGGTGCCGCAAGATCCACCAGATTACGCCCCTCCAGGTACGCATCCGCCCTCATTAAAAGGCCTGTCCAGCTGTCGTTCCAGATCGGTGCAGCTGTGCACGTTCAGTTGCAGCCTGCTCTGCAGTGTATGTGCACCGGCCCTCGGTGACCTCCGCCGAAGCACCAGGGAGCTCTGCTACCGCCAAAGCATCCCACTGCATTGCTGCAGTTTGCCCGTATGCGATCGTGCGGCGCATTTCTTCCCGGAGCAACATTACCTCTTTGGTGTACCGGGAGGACTGGGCTAATGCCTTGCACCATTCAACCCGCAATGCTATAGACGCACAAATTAGCAATTCTGTTTGTAAATAGATGAATGGAAAGATTGATGTACCTTCCTCCAGACACTTGTCGTTCTCGCCCTCCCCGGCTCTTACCTGGTACCAGATCCAGGAGAGGGTGTGCGAGCCCTCTCTGCTTGCGACACCTGCTGCCGCGTGTAATCCCCCCCTCAATTATGGGCCCCCAATATCGGCCCATTGCTTGTTTTGAGCTTTCTCCTCGGCAGTGAGGGCGCGCTCGTTCAAGCCACGGATGTCGTCATCGTTGAGCATATGGAGGCGCTCCTCCCAATCTCCATGTCCCCGAAGTGCTACCAGCGCCGCCCGGGAGTATCGGTAGCGCAATTTGGCGATGTGGATGCGGATGTTGATCTGGCGCAATATTCCCTGGCCTTTTCGTCATCAGCCCCTGGCCAGTATAATTGCGCAGCTTGTATCTGTTGGTTCGTGGTGCGCAGTGCGAAGGCCCGCACTGAACACTTTCCAGTGCCTCCATTGCCTCCACCTCGCGCAGGCATGCCTCCAGCGTGGGAAGGCCTATGGCGCACACCCTCTCCCGGCTTCTCAGGTCCGCGATCTCGGACGGCATGAAGAGCCAGTGACACCTCGGGTAATTCGTCCCCACCTCCATCGTACATCTGCTTTTGGACATTGGTGAGTACTGCGCGAACCGAAGGCATGTACACTGTTTGCAACTCGCGAAATTTATGGATACGTTTGAGGAGGGCAATGCAATGTTTGGTGAAGTCCAGCTTCTGGCTCGGAGAGGGATTGCGCAGTGCGCGCACTGGAAACCTCTAGGCGTCGCCTACATGACATCAAAATGTCACCAGCTATCCGCTTTGCCAGCAGAAAAAAAAAGACACACTGGCTCTCTTCGATGTGAAGGCCCATGATGATAAAGGTGCTCGGGGTGTGCTCGCGCTCGATCTCGATGCCCTCAGAAGTACAGACAAATTCTTCTATCGCAATCTCAAGTTGGATTTGCCGAAGACTGGTTACTGTGGCGATATCAGATTTGCATCCCCATATTATTTCAGATCCACGAACCTTCCTCTGGCATGTCGAACGGAGAGTCTTCTGGAGTTGTATGCTGCGTGGACTCCCATCTCTTCACCCACACCCTCCATTCCTTAATTTGCTCCGGGCGCGCCTCTTCCAACCCCGTTGAAAATGCATCGAACGCAACTCGGTGCTGGTTTCCATCTTTGATGGCGACTGCAAGCCGCTTTGGGAGAATGCGATCTACACAGACACTGTCACATGGCCATCCGAGATTCTCGGCTGTCCACTTATGCATTGCCAGCAGCCTATCATAATTGTGAAACCCAAACACATCCTCGAGCGTCGCCTGACGTGACCCAGGGCCCATCAACCTTGTTGAAGGCGCTGCCCCATTGGAAAATGCCCAGTTCTGTTCTATACCCTCACATGTTGTCATCCCAGCGCCCCGCATCCAATGAAAAGAGAATGGGGAGCGACATTTGGTGAGGTGATCGGGGAGGTGAAAGTTGGGGACCATCCACCAAACATCCGCCGGCGGAAGCTTGAGATGCATGGCTTCCAGCATCTTTGCCATGCGCTCCCAGAACTTGATCGTGTACTGGCAAGCAATGTCATATGAGAAAACTAGCCAGGCCATGGCAAATGTCATGAGGGCTGACAAAACAACGAAGTCGATGTTGCATTGACTGTCAATAAATCAATATTTTGCATCCTATGTCTCCAAAATGACTTACCGCTCCCCCACCTGCAGGTCACCGATGCCATTGGCACGCCACATGTTGTGTCTTGAGCATGTTACACCCCCGACTCCCGTTGTCCGCAATCCCCGCACGCGCTTGAGTTCGCAAGAAACATGGCTCGAAATCCGGAGCAGTTGGAGATTTCTTCCTCGTCAACATGCTTAGCAATATGAGCATAGTAACCATCCTCCCCGTGTCGGCGACAGAAGTAGCCGAACCCATCCCCAAGGATGGGATCCGATGCTTCCGAGGAGACACAATGGTTTCCCAGCCGAAAATTCGCATCCACCGCCAAAAACACAATGTATATGAACCTATAATCGAACTTGAGGTACTGCCTGGCTGACATCGTGCAGCGCACGTACCGGTAGAAAGGATTGATGTTTTCCCAATTCGGAGGCAGGTTCCAGCCTGGCTGGGGGCATGCCCGACACGGTATCACCAACTCACCCTGCTTCGTTGCCGCTATACCCCCTTCGTTGTGTCCTCGCTTAGCCCTTTTGTGGTGTTTCACCTCCCGCCACTGGCGTACGATGTGCATGAAGGGTTATCGACGGTCCTAGCAATTTATTAGTCTAGCCTACATCTAGAGGATGTGCGTGCACTCACTGGAGGTTTATCGAGCCCATTGTGATTTGTGCACATTTCGAGACCCCGGAGAAAGTCGTACGCAGAGAGCTTTCCCAGACAGTTTATGATCTGGAAATGACGCAGCAGCACGGAATGTTGCGCATGTATTTGGTGCTGTGATCGTTGCTGGCCACCAACACGCGCGCAACAACTGTGTGCGCCGTTCCTCCGGCGGACTATCAGGCTGCTGCATCCTTTGGACATCCACAGAAGTTGACATTCATCTCATGGACACCCGTGAGATCGTACAGAACAAAATCATGGGCCTGCCGCCTGCCGGTAAGGGCAGATAACACCAGGGGGATGTCCGAGCTGTACGTGGAGACCCAGTTCCTGAAGCCACCTTCGCCCGCGAACAAAATTCGACCCATTCCACTTCTGAATCAATGAGTTAGCGGTCGCAACCCGGGTGGTAGCTGTAGATCAAACAACACACCTCCAAAAAATGTGTGGGGTGCTGAACGTGTGCAGGCCACAATACACTGCGAACAGTACATGCCTTCCCCAAGGCACGCTTGATCCACACAACACCAAACTGCTGGGCCCTCGCATTGGTGAATCGGACATTGTCGTCGGGGATCCACACATGGACCACCAGCGCACCGAGCGTAATTTTTTGGGGAACCTCGTCCCTCGCGGCGTAGGTTCTCCAACAGATACTCGTCCCTATGCGGAAGCCAATTTTGCAGCGGACGGTCCTGGATAAATATATGTTAGTACTCTTCCTGCGCTGGAAGAGGAAATGAATACTTACCGACTTTGTGTTTCTCCCGGCTGACTTGACAACCACGACATTGATCCCATCGTCTACAGGCTCATCTGGCTGCGATTCCAGAGAAGTGTCCCCGAGCTGGTAGGAGAAGTCCTCAGAATGCCTCGCCATATTCGTTGCCAGATTGTCTGCCCAAAAATGGTCCGTTGCTGTCGCATCAGCGACTCCCGCTCCTTGCTCAACCACACTCATCCTTGTGCGCTGTCTCCTGTTGTCCTGGGTGCGATGCGACACTGATGCTGCTGTTCCCGCAATTACCAGCGAGTGCGGTTTGATCTTGTGTTTGTGAGACATCGAGCAGGTAGGCAGGGTTTGGTTAATTCGATGTTGTAGAAGACAGAACTGGAAAATGGATCGTGATTTGACAATACGGATACGTGATCTTATCGGTACGGCACACAAATCTGCGAGAGTCAAAGCGATGTCATTATACGGCAGTGGGTCAAACTTTTTTACTTGTGCATACACTAGAGATCGCCATCTCTGCGTGCCTTCTGGGACGCAGAGCGGCGAACCAACCGTAATAAAGTCAAGGGGTGCGCATTTGCCTCGCGGAGCCGGGACCTTCCACAGTCGCAACTCATCATTGACCGACAAGCAGCGCCGAGGCGATGTAGGGAATCCCCTTGCGGCAGCGAGCCAATGTGGCGACCTCCTTGCGGTAGTGGGGCGATGTGGAAATCTCCTTGCGCGCGCGCCGGATGAGAGTAGTATTGTGCTCGCACCCCCTGCTATCGGTTCAACTGCCTGTTGAAATCCTGCAACGTACGAAGAACACGTGACAACGGAGGTGTTTTCGGTACATCGGGCCGGGTAGTGAATGGCGCAGGAGATCCCTGGACAACGGCTGGTGTAAGCGGGCGGAAGAGATCCGATGGCGTGTTGGACAGAGGGCGATGCGCAGATCCTGATAGATTTTTCAGAATGCAGGGCTGCACCCAGGTGCGTGCACATGCACCTGCCGCTTTGTGTTCGTCACCAGAGCATTGCTCCCCGGTGCCATCTGCATAGAGAGGTCAGCCTCATCGTCGCAATGTGTTCAGTAAGCAACGTACCTTGTAAATCCAGCCCATCCTTTGTCAACACCGAGCCGCGATACTCATTCATAGAACGAGACCAACTTGAGCGCTGTGTAGTGGATGTCTCTGAAATGCGTTAGTTCTTGAGCCGGCACAGCTGGTTGGTCTGCTCCATCACGTACCCGAGTCGAGTGCGTGCGGGCTGTTCATGGTTGCTGGCAAGAGCAGCTAGAAGTGCAAATACCAGACAGGCAACTCGAAGAGAGAAACAGCCGCTTGCCGGCCTCCTGCTATCATAGTTGCCGGCAAGAGCAAAGAAGTGCACGTGATTGTCTGGACTCGTAAATAACTTGTAGCAGCCAGCCTAGGGCCTATCCTTATCCTTCGTCAACATCGATCTATCCCTCGAGGCCTGGGCTATTCTGGAACTGGACATTCGGTGTGCACCTCTACCTTCCTGCCCCAATTAACATCATTATGCAGGTTTATTCGGCATTTTTTTTTGCACTCATCTACATCTACGCTACTGACTGAATGGATTCGAGGTGGTATTTGGTTTGTAGAGATGCTCTGATTCTTGGCTCAATCTGGATTTGGATTCTTGGTGCACACCTCTATTTATCTTGTCTAACGAACGTCATTACAGGTTTCTTTGCGCTCATTTACACCATACCGATTCCGAGGACCCTGCTCCTTTACGCCGGAACCCCAGCGACTCTCCCAGGTTGGGAATTGAGTCGAGTCGCCTTTCAAAGAGTTAGTAATAGTTTTGATGACATCTTGGGTCGGGGGTGACCATGTTCGGGCAGTTCAACTTTACGGTTGAACTGGCCAAAAATATATCATGCCGTCCTCCATACCTTCTTCCAAGCCTCGAAATTATTTGTGAGTATATTTTACATCGCTATTCATTGCTAGGATTATGCTTCAGGCTGAGGCACCCCATGTCTTGACTGATATGGCGTGCTTTCAATGGAGTGGCGCACTCCTCGGTTAGTTTTATGATGCATATTTCGAAGTTTATAAATTGAGGCTCAGCGGTTATTCAGTTCTGGCTGCAGGAGAGGTTTTCTAGGAAGTACGGATAACTTTAGACAGCAAACCGGAATCAGTTACAATATCTCAGCTTAGTCCACGCTCAAAATATTGTACACTCTTGGAGCCAATATGGGGTCGCAACATGAATCTCAGTTCGACCAAATCAAATTTTTATTGAGGCCAGAATTGGGTGTGATTTTGATATTCAACTACTCCCCAATACTCGTACGCTGCCCACTGGGACCAGTTTGCCCCCAAAGCTAGAAGAAATGAGAATGCGAGTACTTACGTTACCTCATTAGGCCCAATAAAGCTGGCGTCTATTTGCGATAACGACAAGCGCTCGTCAGATAAGATATCCACAGATAAGATATCCATCACATCATTCCAATCACAATCAATATGTCTCCCTCCGCCCACCAACGATGTGGAGATGACGAGGAGCGTCACCTCCGACGCCTCGCTACCTATCGCAAGTACCGGCAAACATTTGTTCGTTCTTTTTTTTCTTGAAATGCTGTATATATATTCTCGCAGACATCTTGAGGAAAGCCGCAAAAAAACCCGAGAAAGAATGGCACGAGTCCGTGCCGCTCTGACAGAGGAGCAGCGGGAAAGGCACCGCGAGGCTCAGCGGCGTTATCGGGAACGGTAAATTTGCCGGCCTGTTGTTTTCTATATCTGACAATGTGTGTGTACTATACAGGTATCGCGAAAGAATTGCGCACCGTGCAAGGCGTGCACCACGGTCCAGAAAAACGCTGAGGCAGGGTGCACAACCAAACCTTGGCCGAAGGCACGTCACTACTGGTCAGATCTGGACTTGGTTTCATCAGACGAGGAAGAGGACAGATGATGGTGATTCCTGCTAGCACACAAGTACATTGGTCGATGTGATCTATGTACCTATGCACATGCAATTTCCCATTGCTCCTCAAGTTGGTTTGAAGCAGCAGCAGCAGCTGCTGCCGCCGCTGCCTTGGCCTGCGCCTCCGCCACTAACCACCGCCTGTGCCTGCGTTGGCACTGACATCTTTTCTCACCGTGGGTTTTGGGAACCATGGTGATGCCGTCCCAGGGAGGTCCGTCGTCCTGAGGTAGTGTCGCTCCATCCATCGTTGTGGCCCCATCCTGTGGCTGTTGCCCCATACTCCGTCAGTGCCCCACACTGTTCCGGTGGTCCAGCCATAAGCATTGCCCCAGCCAACGGCCGCGGCTGTTGGCGCCGTTATCGGATAGGGCGCTATCCGTTTCTGGAGCCATACGCAAAACAGCGGGGGCCAGCCGATTGAAGCGCGTCGACTCGCGATGGCTTTGGAACAAGCTGCTGGCCGAATCAACTTCTCATAAATCATATTGAAGCAGGAGCTACTGACCGAGACTGCCGTCCTTCCATCCTCGCAACTTGAGGAACTCCTGGTACGACTTCACCTTCTCCTTCCGCTGCCAAAACACGGTGAGAACAACCTTGCACTCGGCCTCGGAATCTAATGCTGGTAATTTTTCATTTCTTTGACGGAGAGTCATGAAATGATGCTAGAGATACTGACCTTCCTTGCTGGACCCATCCAGAATCGGCCAGGCTCCCATGGCGTGTCAGAATGAACGGTTAGCAAGACACGTGGCGCACTCACCCAATATGTTATTTGTTACGTGGCGCACTCACCACATGGACAATCAATCAAGAGATCGCCTTTCTTCCTTGCCACCATGTCGCAGCAGCTTGTATCCACCAACCTCCGCGCTGAAGACCTGATCATGGACATTCGGGGAGGAGGGAACGACTCTCGTTATTATTGCTTGCCTCCCATTCCGCGGGAGCACAGATGGCGTGGAGAAGACTGGGCGGGGGTTTCCATTCTACCTGGTCTCGCAGGGCCATGTTGTGGGGATCTTCGACAACTGGTAAGTCGTCGTACCATTGTACCGTAACTTGAGATGAATTTTTTTCCATTGCAGGCACGAGACCAAGGCTAGTGTTTCTGGTTTCCCGGACAACAGCTACCGAGGCTACAACACCGTGGAGGAGTGCATCGAGGGCTGGCAGGCACTCTGCCGGTGGGGTATCCATCCCCATCCCGTGGATCCGGCGCACACAGTGAACACCTCACCACGGAAGTGGGCCAAAGCCTCTGCCGCACCAGCGCAAGGGGCCTCTGCCGCACCAGAGCAGAAAGTATATGATTTGTAAGTCTTTGATTATACGCTCCTGCAGATACTTGATCTGTCCGGCAGGAAAGTCCTATGTACGCCACAGCGCTCACTGGTGGCGCCACCACGCTCACCAGCAGCGCCACCTCCACCCCAGAAGGCTGGACGGCACGAGGCAGGTGACCAGGACTTTGTGAATTTCGCAATCCGGGGGGCAGGTGTCGTTTCCAGCAGCGCGTATGTGATATTCTTGTCTAGCTCATTGTTAGCTCATGATTTGCGAACAAGGGCGCGCACAGAGCAACGGTACTGCAAAATGCAACTTCGGGGCGAGGAACCTGAGCTCTTGGTCACACGGAGTTTGGAGGCAGCCACGAGCTTCGCGCTGGAGGAGCCCGAATTCATTTAGGTTGTTTATTGTTGTACCGCTTGGAATAGAAAATATTTGCGAGACCCTAAGTCAATATGAGTTGCTGGAGCAACCAGTCCTTTAGTGTACTCCTGTAAGGGTGCTGTTTGGTTACGCGCTCGCAGAAAAACCGACGACAGAACTCAGCAGTTACCCATGCCTCGCAAGGTGCAGCAGCTAGAAAACGGGCTCGAGAGGGCAAGCCACCCGTGAAACCTGGGAAGCAGAGCTGGGTTCATGGCACCAAACTAGACTTCTTCACTGCGTACAAGGAGGACTTCATTGCCGTGGCGGAAATCAAAGAGACTGGCGCATTTTACACACGCATCGCGAAGCTGTACTTGAAGAAGTATGGCTACAATACGGCCTGGGGCGGGGACCTGGAGGAAGGCCAAGACACTGCGGACGACGTCGACGAAGACGAAGACGTCGATACCCTTCTGCCAGAGGTCGCCGAAGCATGGTCAGCATACTACACAAAGCTGCACAACAAGATAGCGGTCTGGTATCATGCGCAGTATGGGGGGAACGTACGGACAAAACAGGTGCCCAAGACCTTCAAGCAGCTGTTTGATAGGGCGGAGCTGGAGCCGTCGGAGCCTATGAGAAAGCGGGAGCTCCATTACTACTTGACCAATTTTTATGCCGAGAGGATCAAGCTGTGTTTCATCACACGATTGGCCGCCGCCACTCGAGCGGCGGCAGAACGGGGAGAGAAACCTCCAGCAGAGGTGGCCTTGCACCAGCAAGTGATGAAGGAGGCGTGGCTGGCGGAGACACCAGCATTCCGGGCAGAGATATCACAGACCATCAACAAGCTGCACGCGGCCGCGCTTGAAACGTACAAGGTAGCGCTCGCAAACGACACTCCATCGACAGCCGAGGAGTATAGCATGTAAGTCATTCATCAATGATCTGAGTGACGACGTTAATCTTTGCATTAGCGCTTTGAATAATGCGGCCTTTTACCTTACGCCGTTTGCAGAGGCTGCCCAACAGCAATTTGGGATGAACATCAGTATCCTGCTTTGCGGTCCAGTTCCCGATCGCGGGGGGAGGATCGAAGTAAGAAGGTGTGTATTTTCAGACGTTGATCGGTCATAAGTGATCTCAAAAAAATTGCAGCGTGCATGCCGGATTCTCTAATGGCCTCGTTCCAGGATCTGGAGCGATTTCGACCGTGGCGGCTTCGATGCTGCACAGCGCAGCTTTGTGAATTTTGCACATCATTGTTTCAGTAAGTGATATTTATTCAGTCAAAAGGAATGATAACATATTGGTACTTAGTGGAAGAGGAATGTCGTGCAAGAGCTTTGCAGGCGATCCCATCAGCATCGGTCTCCGACAGCGATGTCGACGTCAATGCTCACGGTACCTCCGCTCGTTCCCCTAATCCCATACCCGCTGCAATTACTGCACCCAATACTCCTACCCCCACTGCTACGGCTACACCCCATACTCCAATCCTCACCCCAACCCCCACCCCCGATGCCGAACCCAACACTACCCAGTTCCAAAGCTTCCGGAACCCGAGTTACGGGATGGACAACCTGTTCCCGATGTGGGATACGGATATGGAAGATGCTGGGTACACAGGCCCAGCGGTGGGTGCTGCACTTCGATGGGAAATGTCGCTGATGTCGCCAGCGGAGTGCATGGAATATATGGAGAAATTGGGGACCATGATGCCGGAGATGCTGAATTTGGCCAACGAAAGGGCGGAGGCTCAGCGCAGAGCGGAGCGTGCGAGCAATGAGGCGGCAGCGGCGGCGGCGGCGCATGCCCGCAATGAGTGCGATAAGGCGGCGGCAGCAGCAACGGCGGGCGCGCATGGTGAGGCAGCACCAGAGGGTGCGGGCGATGAGGGCGATAAGGTGGCGGCAGCAGTGACGATGCGCACGCACGGTGAGGCGGCACCGGAGGGTGCAGGCGATGAGGGCGATAAGGCAGCGGCAAGCAGCGACAGCGGGGAACGAGGTGGGCGCGCGTGGTGAAGCAGCACCGGAGGGAGCGGCGGCGGTGGAGCACACACGACCCAAACCCAAGCCAGCCTGGCGTGGAGTCCAGTCCGGTGGTGTCATAGCTTTGGAGTGACCCGAGGCAAGCAGGGAGGAGGAGAACGAGGGACAGGGGAACGGGGAGGGTGGATGGAAGGACCACGACAAGTCGGGCTGGCCGCAGGAGCTGATAAACACGTTTAGGGCCTTCGAGCAGGGCAAGACCTGGGGGGGGGGCAGAATGGGCGTCATGTGTGGCGGACTTCGTTGCGCTCGAGCAAGCATCTGGCTACCCTGTCAAGGGAGATGTTCTCGTGCAACAAGGGGAAAAGAACGTACGTCCAGAAGAGATTCCGACGTTCATGCAGCGCCGGCGGAAGTGAGAGAAGGGAGTGACATTGACTTCGGGGATTGGGCCGGCCAGTGCGCAAGGCTCATTCGCCGATCGGTGGTGGGCTTGGTGGATGAGGGCACAGCCTGCAGCCCGTGTGAAAGCGAACGGGAAGTTGGGCCCCGCTGATGCGATCCCGATGGAAGAGTGGGTGAAGTTTTCGAAAATGGCTGGCAAGAATGGCCTTCTACTGTACATGGGCGGGTTGTTGTGGTGGGGAGAAGCTGCTGCTGCCGTAACGGACTCGAAGATGCTGTTGGGAGATTGGCGCGTAGCTGTGCTCGACATGGTGTGTGCTCTGAGAGTTGCAGTGGCGGCAAAAGACAAGTACGTGGTGCTTCGACTTGCCGTGAGAACGAGAGGCTGATTTTCATGATAGTGGTCTCGACTTGAATGCGGAGGCGGAGAATGAGGCAGTTGCTGAGCCAACCACCCGCACGAAACGCAAAAAGCCTGAGGGAGTCGAAGACGAAGAAGACAAAGAGAATGAGTGGCCCAAGTACGTCAATGGCCCAATTGGGAAATAATCTTTGATAACACCCGAATAGGAAACACCATCCAGCCAGGAGGTAAAAGGACCACCAGGTAATAGACCGTCATCTTGTGTGTTGTGTTGGTAGTCGTAGTTAAAGTAGAATTTGGTACATCATTATGATTGTTGAATGAAAAAAATATTTATAAAAGAAAAGAGACAGCCAGTAAGGTTTAAACTGAGATATCAAGATGAAATCAGGCCTTATTTAGGGGGTTGGACTTGAAGTTCGTGAGGAAAGCGGAAGGGTTGGAGACGATATGGGTGTTTCCGGTGATGTGATGGGTGATACTGTAAGGAGAGGTAAGTTAAGCCGGGTAGCTGGGAGTGATGGGCTAGGAATATGTGGTGATGGGTAATAATAGCGGTTTAAATAATGCGCTAGCGGGGAGCCGGTGCAATATTAGGATTTATCACAATTAATACGGGGCCAAATTGGCGTGGGAACGGCAGGAATATGGCATTTTTTGGCTGCAAACCAAATGGAGGGAGGTGCAGGTACATTGCATTATGGGCAGCCATTGATGGGCTGTCTATGCAATGTCCACCATGCAATGTACCCCCCGGCCATGGCCAGGGTACATTGCATTAAAGGTACAGATGTTCCTGACAGTCCCATCTCTCCGTGCTGGATACATGATCCAATATAAAAACAACTTGATTGGGAAGCACTTCAAGACGTTAATGCAAACACTCACCTTCCACATTCACTCCATTTGCACGCCAGAGCAGTTCGCATTGGTCAAGGCAGCAGGCGAACTTGGTGCACTGCTCTGGGTCCCGGAAATTGACATCATGGAAGATTACTTGGCACAGCTGACAACAGCCGTGGCCAACGTCCTCGATGCATTTGATGCCGTGGATCCTTTATGAATTCTCGTCAAAATCAAACTTCATTTATTGGCCCACATACCGGATGATGTACGACGTTTCGGACCACTTATCCGCTCCGCCACCGAGATATACGAGGCCTACAATGGAGTTTTTCGCCTCTGTTCCTTGTACAGCAACCGTCTCGCCCCAAGTCATGATATTTCTCAAAAGTTTGCTTCCATAGACCGGGTGAAGCACTTGCTTTCAGGCGGGTACTGGTGGGACGCGTTGGCGAAGGAGTGGATTCAAGCGGAGAATGGAGTACAGCAGATCTTACTAAAAGGTCCGGTTCTTCAGCGTCACTTGGGTTGGACATCTCCAGGCCAAGCCAAGCCTGGTATCATCAAACCAGCTCCAACAACAGTCCCGTCGTTGGAATGGAGCCAGACGAAGGCTTCAACCCACTGGCATTTCGAAAATTCACCACTACCAGGGAGCCATTGGAGGCTGAGTCGAGTTCTTACCACGCAAAGTGGCGACCAAGTCAAGGTTAATTCCTGGGTACTTGCATTAAATTCTGTGGGGGAAGCAGTCTTCGGACGCATTCAGGAACTTCTCGTCGGTGAAAAATCCCTCGTGGCATTGGAACAGTTTGTTTGTAGCCAGCAGGCTCACCCTGAGCTCGACTGGCCCATCCTGCGCCGTCCTAACGGGGTAGAGATCACTCAGAAACACATTACTTTCTTTCCTTGTCTTGCCATCCTCTTTGGTGCAGTTCGTAATGTCCGTGCAACATGACTGTCGTAAAGGCGACTGTCAGCCCACCATCATTCGCAAAGAGTATAAAGAGCACGAGGAGACAAATAGGAACATCAGCTTAATCCACCATAGCGACAATGATCACTTCATTGTCAATATGTCGGCACTGCACAACTCGGTCAAGCTTCGACGTGTGCTTCCCAGATCTTTCACACAGGTCAAGCCACTAGTGGCAGATCGTGTTGCATTCCACAAGATAGCGGCTGAAAAGCCAGAGTTCTTCGGACCAAAGGACGTAACAAGACAGCCGAAAAGTGGAGGGCAAATGCAGCGGCAAAGAAGCGAGAAGCCGAATTAGCTGCAGAGGCTGCAGCAGAGGCCCAGGCGGTAGCAGCTGCGGCCGAGGCAGCTGCAGCTGCAGCAGAACTAGCTGCAGCAGTCGGTGTAGAAGAAGGGGTCGGTCACGCGGTGGACCAGAGAGAGAAGGTCGGCGGTTATACCCTAGGCTGCAACGTTGGAGTAGATAAAGTGTAACTCAAGACAATATGAAACTTAGCTTTGAAATGACTCGCGTCTCGAATCAGGTCGCTCTCTGGACCTCTCGTACTCGTATTCTTGATGACTGGTGTGCTCGGACTCGTACTCAGAACTCGGGAAGATAATGGGGGAAAAACAAGAGGGAAGACCCCTTTCCGTTGCCAGGAGCGTCCTTAAATACATGATCGGGATAGCTGACACACGTGCTCTCGTGTCACCAGAGCCCGGCGTGTAACGACCACGAAGAAAGGCGCATACAACGAATCAGGTAAGTAAATGTCCATGATAAGAAATATTAGAAAAGAACTCCTCAGCTAATTCCACCTTCAGCCAACGGACAGACCGGGACGTGCGCAAAGACGAAATAGGGAGACTCGACTGCCGCCTCAGCCGTTGTTGATAGGGGGACCAAGCCTTCAACATGTCAATCCCAAGCGCACGCCGAGTCTGCCGTGACTTCGGGACAGAACTTCGCTTTGGAAATTGGTGAGACAGTGGGTGTGGAATGGGATGAGGTAGAAAGGTAAGAGTGACGGGAGGTATATATGTACTCGCCAGCCGATCCTTCCATCACGAGAATAACGCGTTTGCGCGCTCGAAACGAACTTGAACACGCGATCACATGACATACTGATGCGCAATAGAAACGGACCCCGCTGGTGGGGTAGGGCGTCGAAGTACTTGGGCAACTCGAACCTGGTGAAAGGGAAGTAATGGAGTAGAGAGTAAAGGTTAGAGATATCAAGGTTGAAGGAATAAGAGGGTGGCTGTTATCGCCCGGATAGGAACTCGTGCGCAATGCCTAGATGCTCAGAAGCGACGAGCGTGTCAGTGGACACTTCCACATCGGCGAAGAGTTGGATGAGAGCGACCACAAGCAAGATCCCCTTGTTTCGGGCCCAGGGACAGAGCCAGATTCCGATGCATCAGAAGAAGACCCAGATGATGACGAGGACAATTATTTGCCCCCAGGTGCTCCTGCGAGAAAGCAGACTAGGAAGAGGAAGAGACCGAGACACTGATAGTATTTGTATTAGTATTAAATCAAATCTCGACCGATGTTGATGCCAGAGACACCAGACTGGGGGCGGCCACAAAGAACAATCATTGTAAATTGACTTTGTTAATTGATCCAGACAAGGTGCAAGCTGTAAAACGGCTGGCAGCTCGAGAAAGAGTATGTCATGACGACGTGAGGTGTCATATCATCAAAATGTCAGGGTAAATTACTAATATCTGTTCCGTGTTTGCTTCGGTGATTTTGCATCATTTGACTCAGCCCAACCACAAGTCGAGAATGATATCAGCTACGCAATATAGAATTGACGTGTCCGTTGAGAATTATTTGAAAGATATTCAGGATCCATTTTGCTGTCATTCGGTCGACAACAAAAATGACTCTCATTGACATCAATATGACTTGAGCACACAACATCATTTCAAATTCACATGCGAACATCAATTCCAAATCGGGATGGGTTAGTGGTCTAGTAGATAGGTGCTTCGAGGTTAGTTACACGCTCGAAGGAGGAGCAGCGGTAGTTAGTCTTGAGGCAGATGGGGGAAGGAAGAAAGAAATGAAATAGTTGAGTCATCGCACATATGTCCTTTTCACATGCACGGTCCAGCACACACAGACCACAGCTATGCATGACTTCGCACGTGTTCAAGCCTGCCTGATCGGAGTTTGTCAGCTGACCAGCTTGCAACTCTCAAGTCAACTTATGGAGTTGGAGATATTCCCGTTTCAACGCAGGTGTGTTCCGCAAGTCCCACTCGGAAACCCAAGTATTGTCGGCTGGCCCGTACCCTTCCCAGAAAAAATACAGAACATCCTCTGATTGCCATCCTTCCGGGGGCGCACTGTGTGTCCCAGGATAGCTTCTACCATATACTCCTCTGAGGCCTTCAGATACTCCTGAGTATCTGGAAGCTTGGTCCATTCCACTCTTCCTTGGGCATATGGTACTTGCGCAAGTGCTCCAAATTGAAGACCGGGTGTATGGAGTAAGTGTCCAGCAGCTGCAAGCGGTATACAACCAGATTTATCTTCTCCATGACTTTGAATGGACCAATAGTGCACTGCACTAGCTTATGGCCTGTGCCCTGCACATCCACTGGCTCCAGCGAGTGGGGGTTCACCAGGACATAGTCCCCTTCCTCAATGCTCTCCACAGGACACCTGCTCTTGTTATAAGCACAAGCCTGTCTTCCCTGCGCCAGCACAACAGTGTCCCAAGCCGCTCTCATGTGGCTCTCCATAGCCTCTATATGTTGGAACTAGATACACGGTAAGCGAATATCCTCAAGTGCACCGTGATGGTAGCAAGTCGTTATTACCTAGATACACGGTAAGCGAATATCTAGGGATGCTGTGAGTCTACAGTTGTAGGAATAGATGGAGCGCACATACCCTCAAGTGCACCGTGATGGTAGCAAGTAAGGGCATGGCGCGTCCGCGTCACACGTATATACTGTTTGGGTCACACTCTTTCCGTAACGCTGCAGGACTGTAACCAACACACCCCCTCAGTTCCTGCTGCGGTATACACCCCCTCACGCTTGATCACCAGTAATGCCCAGAGCGGCGCGATGGCGGACGAAGTCGGTATTGGGCAGGGCCTTCGTGAGCATGTCGGCAACGTTGTCGCGGGAAGGGATGTGGGGGAGGAAGATTTTCTTCTTCTCAACGCAGTCCCGTATGTGGTGGTAACGGTTATCGATGTGCTTGGCGCGCGCATGGTAGGCTTGGTCGGCGGCGAGGATACGGGCGGCGTTGTTGTTGCAGAGCAGAGGCGTCGGAGTGTCAACGGGAATGGTGAGGCCTCGGAGTAGCATGCGTAGCCAGCAGGATTCTTTGGCAGCCTCGGACGCACCAATATATTCAGCTTCCGTTGATGAAAGAGTGACGACCTTTTGCTTCCGCGATGCCCACAAGATGGCGCCCGAGCCGAGAGAGAAGGGGTACCCCATGACCGATTTCCGTCTGTCGGAGTCGTTGGCGAAGTCGGTGTCCGAATAACCCGTTAGGAATATGTCGGTACGTCCGCCGAGGATAAGGGCGAGAGTACGAGTCCCTTTCAGGGTATCGTAAGACACGAATTGCGGCACACCAGTGCTCGAACCCGTAACAGTCCAAGAAGCCGGAGAGGTGGTTAACGGCGAATGCGATGTCTGCTCGGGTCCCGAGTGCGAGGTACATCAGACCGCCGACGAGAGAGTGGTACGGGGTCTGGGCGAGGCGATCAACTGTCGAGGCGAGACAGCTTGGGATCGTCGGGGGATGGACGAGTGAGGCGAAGGCCGGTTTCTATGGGAGTGGGAGCGGGATGGGCGTCACATTGGTAGAACTGGGATATGAGACGGTCGATCAGCGCAGTTTGGGAAAGAGCGATGGTACGTCGTTCGGGATCGCGAACGATACCTATCCCAAGGCAGAATTTCACGTCGCCCAGGTCCGAGATCTCCCACCGTGAGCGCAACTGGTCCTTGAAGGACGCGTTGGCGGCGGAAGTCGATGCAGCGCATACCATGTCGTCGACGTGGACAGCGACGAGGTTCGTGACATCGCCGTCGACGCGGACGTACACACACCATTCGCATAGGAGCCGTCGGAATCCCCACGATATCATGGCATCGTTCATCTCACGATTCCAGATACGTCCGCTCTGCTTCAAACCGTACAGGCTCTTCAGCAGTTTCCACACCCACCCCTCCTTCCCAATTTCCTCGAAATGTTTGGGTTGGCGAGCATATTGGACTTCGTCGGCGGGGAGGGTGGCGTTGAGGAAAGCGGTCTTCACGTCGACCTGCTGAATGTCCCAACCGCGAGCTGCGGTGATGTGGAGGATCGCGCGGAAAGATTCAAGACGCGCCGTAGGTGAGGTCGTGTCCGTGTAGTCCCGGCCATAAACCTGGCGGAAACCCTTCACGCAGTATCGCACCTTGTTGCGGACGACGTTGCCGGCCATGTCTCGCTTGCGCGTGTATACGGCGCGCAAGTCGAGGATGGTTTTGTTGGTCGGTACATCGCCGGCGGGGACGAGACAATACACCCCCTTGTCTCGCGGCCCATTGAGTTTCTCATGTGTCCCTTCGATCCACTTGTCAGCGTCGGGGGAAGCCATTGCCTTGGCGTGATTTCGTGGGTCGTCGGGATATTTGACGTCGATCGGGTTCTCGCTGAGGTACGCGTTGAGGTGTGCGAGGAGGTCGGTTTCTTCACCATCATCATCCTTGGGGGTGGCTGCGATGGTGGCGGTCCAGTCGTCCAAGATGCCCTGTTCTCCTTGATCCTCGCAGCGCTGGCGTCAGCGGCTAGAGCGTCGCGACGTGGTGGGGGTCGTCGTGCGCGTTCGGAGCGGCGGAGGGCAGGTGGGCCAGGATCGAGGACGGGGATGGGAACGGTGGTTGACAGGTCGGTGTCATCTGGTGGATCAGACGTGGTCAGACGTGAGTCATCAGAAGATTGATCATCAGAGACGGTGGGTATAGAGGGGGGGGTAGGATTGGGAGGGTGCGTAGCCAACGCATCCTTCCGAATCCATACTCGAACCGTCTCGTCCGATTCAATGAAGCGGACGTCGATGGAATTGTAGACCTTCCCGGTCGAATGCTCCCAACAGCGATATGCCTTCGCTTGTGGTGCGTACCCAATGAGCACGCATTCGACGGACCTCGCGTGGAGCTTAGGGTTGTGTCCGCGGATGAGCACGAAGGCCCTGCAGCCAATCTCCCGGAGGTGGGATATGTTGGGTTTCTTACTCTCAAAACACTCGAAGGGAGTCCGCCCAGACTGCGACTTCGAGGGTGATCGAGCGTGCAGATACGCAGCAGTGACGACGAACTCGTCCCATAGGAACAGAGGCGCGTTGCATGAGACCATCATGGCGCGAGCCTTGTTGAGCGTGGTAAGATGGAAACGTTCCACCTTGCCGTTCTGCACAGAGGTCTCGGGTGACGTGTAACGGATTTCAACACCGCGGGATGTGCAGAAAGCTTGGAACTCGTTGGATTTCAGCTCGCCATTGTCGATGTTGTACGCCTTGATGCGTTCTCCGGTCCGATTTTCGATTGCGATGTGCCACAACATGAGTTGGGACAAAGCTTTCGTTTTATCAGAGACAGGGATAGACCACCCCTCGAGGTGGCGTCATCGACAATGTCCAACGTATAGTAGTTCCCGCTCCGCGACCGCGTGTCGAATGCACCGCACATGTCCACGTACACCAGATCCAGCCTCCCCGTCGACTTCTCCTCCTCGCGCAGCTTAGGAATCGCGGCTTTGACCTGTTTACCACAAAAACAAGTGTCACAAGGTGTCACCTTGGTAGAGGTGTCAAGGTCCATACCGTCGACGAAATCGTTCTGGTACAGATCCACTACAGCCTGGGGATGGGCGTGGCCGAGGCGACAATGATAGCGGTCGAGGCTCGCGGTGGCGACAGTGGGGGAAGGGTGGATGGAGGTGGAGGTGCAGTCAAGGCGGTAGAGGTCGCGGGATGGCTGAAGCGACCCGGTGCAGACAGTGGTGCCCTTGGGGTTCGTTATCCAGGTGGAGGATCCGTCGAAATGGCATGTGTAGGCGTTTGATTTGCAGAGGCGTGAGACGGACATTAAATGGATCGCTGCATCCGGGATGTATAAGGCATGGTAGAGGACGAACTTGTCGGTGATGATGGTACCGACGCCGAGAGCGTTGATAGAACTCCCTTGGAATCCTTTGATGGGGCGGGGAGCGATGGGTGTGAATGTAGCAAAGTCTTCACGGAACGGGGAAATATGGATGTTCGCCCCGGTGTCCGAGTAAAGGACAAAGGTGTCCGACGGTGGAGGTGACCCGTGCGCTGCGTTCGCGGTATAGTCGCCCCAATTGAAAGAGACGTTGGGTTTATCGTTGGTGAAGTACGCTTTGAAGTCGTAAATGTCCTCCGAGGCGAGTACGTTGGCTGCAGTGGGCAGGTCATCTGTTTTCAGGTCGATGAAGTTGGCGACCGGCGGAGGAGGCGCAGCTGGTGCCGGCAGCGCGGGCGCAGCTGGTGTGAGGTGGTAGGACTCCCCTCCAATGGATACGCATGCGAAGCCCTGAGCATCGCGCGTCACCTTGGGACCATCGTGCCTCTTCTTTCCACGGTTGCCACCCCCTTTCTTGCCCTCGTCGTCTTGTTTCTTCGCGCGAGCGTCATCAAGAGACTTCCCCGCCATCCCACCCCCCTTCGAAATGCAGTAAGGGTACGTGTGGCCCGCAGGGGAGCGACACGTCGGGTTGTTGCAGAAATCGCGGCTCCCTTTGGAATTCGGCTGCGACGCGGCATACGCGGACGGACCCGATGAACCAGACTTGGGGAGTTGCTGTTTCGTGCGAAGGCGGGCGTTGATGTAAGCGGCGTCAAGGGTAGGAACACCCATTAATGAATCGATGAACACAGGGAAGGCTTGGAGGGCGTGGACGAGGAGGACGGTGTGGATACTGTCGGCAGTGGGAGCAGAGCCCGCAAAAACTGCCTTGTTAAGTTCGGTGATCTGCTCAGACGTCGCAGCCCAGGTGTTGGCGTCGTCAGAGAAACGGATGTCCATAGCGGCACGCAAGTTGTTGACCTGGTCGAGGGGACCCTGCTGGGTGTGGCGAACACGGAGGGCAGTCCAGATTGCGGCAGCGGACTTGTGATGCTCGAAGTGTTCGTGCTCGGTGGAGACGGTCGACGAGGAGATGTAAGCGCAGATGGCGATATCATTGTCACACCAAGTGCGGTAAGCACGGGGATAGCGCGCTTCGGACAGGTGGCTCCTCCGTTGGGTCGAGATAACGCGTGGCGCCTGAGTTCATGGCGATGTTGTTCCACAATGTCTTGGACCAAGTGCAATAGTTGGCCTTGTTAAGGTCGAGCTTCGCTTCCTCCTTCCAAGTCCCGGTGAGCGATAGCGGTTTGATCTGGGGACCACCACGACCATCACGGGAGCGCAGCGCGGCGACGAGGTTGGCGAGACCCCGAGCTGCGGGAGCAGGGAAGAGGAGTCGTCCTCAGAGGAATGGTGGCGGCGGCGAGGTTGGCGAGACCTCGAGCGCCGGTCCACAGGAGCCTCCTGGGGTGCGGCTGCGTGCTGGGAATGGTGGCGGCAGGGGTTGGCGAGACCCAGACCGCGGCATCCGAGCATGCAAGTCCTCCATCGGTACAAAATTGCCAGTTGTCGTCAATGACCAATTGGTGGGCGACCACGGGACGCGTAGTCGGCGGCGAAACAACGTTCCCAGCATCGTCAATGTAGTGTGCACCGGGGTAGTAAGGGCGTACGGCGGGTGGCACATTAATGTGGATGAAGGTAGGCGGGAACTCGGGGGTCATGATGGGAGGAGGAGAGGACGTGGCGGCCTGTCGCATGTTGTCGAACCACGGGTTCGAGACTGACTGGGACGGCCGGAAAGGGTTCCGCGAGGAGAGCGAGGGAGGCAGAGTGCTTGTAGCCATATCGGGTGTCGCGATGAGCGAATGTAAAGATGTCGACAAGAAGGTGATGTGCGCACGGTGCGAGACAAGAAGATGGTATAGACAAGCTGCCAAGGGGGAGGCGAGGAAACTCCGCAAGGTATCTGGTTTCAGTGTTCGTGTTGTCAACAACGAACTCAAAAGCCCATAACCTGTTGGAACTAGATACACGGTAAGTGAATATCCTCAAGTGCACCATGATAGTAGCAAGTCGTTATTACCTAGATACAGAGCCAAAACCCGGATCCGAAAAAGACCCGGATCCGAAAAAATTCCATTTTGAGCGGCATCCATGGGGTCTCTCAGGTGGGTCTTTTTTTGTAGAATACCTTTGAGGACTAGAAGTATTGTGGTGCAAAAAAACTGGGGCCATCCCACTGGTTGCGCACACAAAAAATCGAACAATTGCCAAAAATGGGTCAAATTTTGTCAGTTGCAGTTAAGGCTTGAATGCTTCACACCAAAACCATTGTCATTCATATGTATGAGATGTTGTAGATGGTCAGCCCACGGGTTTGCGTGAGAGAGGCATCTGTGCATGTATGGTTGGTGCGTGGTGTATTAGACCTCACTGTGATCTCGCATCACCGGCATTTTTCGGATCTAGGGCAAACTCAGAATTTGGCCAAATAAGTACAGGCGCTGTGCCATACAACTACTTAATCAAAAATCTTGAAAATATTCGAGAGTACACTTCAAGCTATATACTATACCCTAGCACACTCGGAACTTTGAAATTACCTTCCACGGCCGTAAAACAGAGGGTCAACTTCTTTTTTTCAGATCCGGGTTTTGGCTCTGTACACGGTAAGCGAATATCTAGGGATGCTGTGAGTCTACGGTTGTAGGAATAGATGGAGCGCACATACCCTCAAGTGCACCGTGATGGTAGCAAGTAAGGGCATGGCGCGTCCGCATCACACGTATATACTGTTTGGGTCACACTTTTTCCGTAACGCTGCAGGACTGTAACCAACACTATAAAGTTCTCACCCTTCTGGCTAGGCAGAAAAGGGCGGAATACAGGGTCTCCTCCAGGGTTGAGTATTCCAGCAGCTCCTCTAGGGTGATATCCGAATAGAAGGAAATTGGGACTATATCCAGTAGACCTGTGAACATTCAAATTATATGCAAAGGTAATCTCCACCAGCCACTTCGCCCACAAAGAACAATCTGTAGCGAGGTAGGCGCACAACATCTGTTCTATTGTAGTGTTGAGTATCTCTGTCTGCCCGTCCGTTTGAGGGTGGTGTGCAGAAGACAGCGCCAGCATGCTTCCATATTGTAAAGTGACTGATCACCAGATAGCCGTAGACCAATATTTATTGTGATCGGATATGATATGTTCCGGCATGCCAAAGACATTCACGACCCTTTCCACAAAGAAAGTTGTGAACCCTTCCTGCCTTAAGTTGGTATGGGTCGGGATCATGACTGAGAACCTGGTCAACTTGTCCATGATGACCAGAATGGCTGTTAACTTGTCCTTCCCGGAAGGAGGTAGGCTAGTGATCAAGTCCAATGATACTGTGGTGAAAGGGCAAGGAGGTATGTGCAGAGGCCTCAACCTGCCCATCTTCTGTCAATGATCCACCTTGATTTTCTGGCAAATGTTGCATGTGGATGCAAATTCATCCGCTGACAGACCTGGGGCACCTGGGCATTTATTCAAATCATAAAACTCGCCTTGAAGGAAATATTGGGAAGATAGGGACGCGAGACCTACGGGTCGTTGGGGACAATGACCTTGAAGAGGGGGGGTGATGTCATGAATTGCCCGGGTTCTACTTTTTCGCGCGACGCGTCCGTATGGATACAGACTACGTCTTAGCGGCACGGGACTCTCATGACGCCACCACGTGACCTTCTCACAGGTTGAAACCCAGCCTCGGATTCTAAAGCTGCAGACTCAGGGGAGTCTGCGCCACGGGATACAGAAGACGTTAGGGACTAGGAACCCCTACAGACGGACTCTAGTCCCTGGATACACCAAGGGCTGACATAGAAGCGTACACGAAGTACAGGAGTGGTTGCAAACCCGATCGGGGTTTGAACCACTGGATACGATGACACTTAGGACTAGGAAACCCGAACATCGGGTCTCCTAGGTACACCGACGCCACGGAAAACCAACACAGAGGAGTCCAGGAGCATCAGCATTAATGCTCCATAATGCTACGGTGCAGGAACGGATCGCGATTGACCGCGATCACTTTGATTTATTAGAAGCCTATATAAGTACGGTAGAATCTCCATGTACAGTAGATTCTACCTCGTCTAATCTCAGGCTTCTACCTTGGCTTGACACAGGCGTTGTCTCCACCCTGCTCCGCTTCCTTCACATCGTACTACGGGTTGTATCTAGCGCCCTGGGTTTTGTACCTGGGTGGATACCACACCCTCTTCGACTCGTTCCGGGTTCCACCTTGCATCCCGACCTACGACATACAGCCTTCTAGGGAGGACACCGTACAGACTGGTCCTACTGCTTGGGGAACACACAAGTTATTAGTGTCTATCGGGTTTATCCTGGTTGGGGTTCTCATCGGGTTACTCGCTGTTTAGCCGACCTAGAGGCCGTTGCTGACAGAAGGTAGAATCTCTTCTGCCAGCCCCGACAAACTGATACACGCTTGGAACGAGAAGATGGCACCCACAAACATTATGGTTGCTGGAAGCACGAATGGGCAGGGTGTTGGAGAGTGGGTGGGAAACCTACTCTGGTGGGGAGGCACATTCGTGGGAATCGCTGCGCTGGGCGCTGGGTGTCGCCTTAGTATGGGCAACCCATGAGGGACGAGTCGCTCGTCCCTCGGGTGGGCACAGGCGGGTTCCGAGGCGTGAACCTCACAACCCCTGGATGGAGAGGATCCGGCGAACGACTGGAAAGTGTTGGGACCTGGTTGATGAGGATTTCGGTTCCACAGGCGGAACCAGACCAAGGAGCAGGGAGGAGGAGAAACTGCGCCGACCCCGAAGGGCGAAGCGGCTCCTTGACGTACAGAGAAACTGCGCCCCAACAGGGATGCCAGAATGAAACCCGGTCGCATGGAGGTTCGGCGCCTAGACAGGGGCGCCAACGCGGAGCCGGATCCCAGGGGAGCCTGTGTTCATACCCACATGGCAGAGCGGAACCCGAGGATCCCGCTCCAATCCTAGTGGACAATCTTATGTCGTCAGGATGGGCAACACCAACAGGGCGGCACTCTCCGTGTTTATGAATGGATTGGAAGCCGCTCGAGCGCAGGGAGACCAACTGGCTCCCCCCTACGCGACCTCCGATGTCCCAGACCTGGTGCAGATTGAAGAACCCAAGGCGGGTCTCCCCTTTGAAGAAGGCCTCAGCCCTAGCGCAAGGGCCCGGCTGGAACAAGTGCGCTCGGAAATAGCGCGAAGCCAGCAATAAGGGAAGGAACGGCGGTGGCAACGAAAAACCCGTTGAATGGGTTATACCCATACCCTTCGCTCTCGAATCTGTCTACAACTTGTCGATCCTTTGGCGAGAAATCTTAATGAAATCTAATCTTATCACGCCGAAAAGGGACAACACTACGCTCGCTTCCGGATTTGGAACAAAACTACATAAAAGCACAAAAACACGACTACAACCCGGCACAACCCTTCTCTTTCCTGTTCACGCCGACGATGACCTAGCGTGTTACCTGCCTGGCTAAAGATAGCCGACATAAACAACAGGGCACTTTATACGCGTTCCTCACCCGCGCCGCTTTGGTCGGCCCAGTCAACTATTTCGTCGACAAAAGCCATACTGCAAAGAGGGAGACAGGGCCTCCATGGGACGCAGACGGAACCCGAGGAAATGAGAGTACGGGGCGTTGGACGGCGGATCGTCCAGTGTAGATCGTGAAGAAGAAGTGTGCTGTTCCAGGGGAACAGCCGCTGGGGCGGGCTCCAGAGTGGGGTCATAATTGCGAGGATCCACCCCGATGGGAGGGCCAGGTGGATACGTGGACACATTGAAACACTGACTATGGGGCTGGCGGTGAAATAACCACAACACAAACCTTGTAAATGAATACGCGGTTCGATAATGCAACTACAACAACTCAAACACTATAGTCCTCGTGCAAGTTCGGGGTTCCAATCCAGTATAGATTGTGGCAATTTGAACTTTAGTTCTCTTTGAGAAGCAAGACTTTACAGGTCTACAAGTTGTATAGATAAACTTGCTCGAATCCGTTCTAGGCGCAATCGCGATAGACAGACGAAGATTTTATGTTCAACGGTTTTGTATGATGTTGTGAAGTCTCTGTGCTTCGGCGCGGAGCTCCTCACAAGACGGTATCGGATTGGGGGCTCCAGAGGAGCCTCACCATGATCGCGAACCCAATCGTGGTCTTCTTGCTGATATGCAAGGCGAGTCCGCGCCATTGCGGGACTCTAGCCTGTGATCCTGGCGAAGGACCGGTATCACCCTCCGAAGGGCTCGTGTAACCTGGAGAGGTGGGCAGATGTATGGGTGCCCAGCCGGCGAGGGTTATATACTAGGTATCACACCGTACACTCTAGCCTCTAGTTGATAGGCGTAGCATGTCGTGGTGTGTGGTTAAGATTATATTGCTTATCTAATACATGTGGCAATGAGTTCCGCGGAATCGTGACTAATCAACCTAATTGGTAAATGGCCTCTGGGCATGCTACAAAGTGGACACTCCCATGTCACAGATGTGGGTCTAGGTTTGGAGATAATACTCCGATGCGTAAAGCAAGTGATTCTTATGAATTCCGATTCCAAATAGTATCCGCGATTGCTAATCCTTGCGAGATTACAACCAATTGTCAAGTCTGATCCGTTTCCTTATATTCCACGCGTCCGTTCCGTTTATCCAATATGTTCACGCTGTCATTTATAAAGATCCAAATCCAACACAGATAATATTCAAACAGGGAAAACAAACGAAACTTGGTATAGCTTCTGGGTGTCTCCGAATGAATGACTACTCTACCGGTTAAGCGTGAAGTCTAGTAACTTCGCGTCCAACAGGTGGGGTGAGATTCACTAGTGTTCCTCCCATAACCATCCACTTAAATACTGTTACAGGATTCTAAATATAAACGAGACTGATACAACGAGCAATAGGGTTCAGGGTATATGACTAGTGGTATGGCAGCTAGCCGATGAACTCCTGTCAGATATCAAGCGATTAGTAAAATTGAGAGAGATTTATAAGAAACATCAACGAGCCGAGCTTAGCGATGAGTCAAGATCTACATCGCTTAGAACAATCGTGATGGAATATTGTTGATATGTCAACTTTTAGCCGACCTCCTCGTCAGCACTCTGCTACCCTCCTTGGTAACCGTACGCTCAAATGGTTCCGCCTTGAACCGCTTAAGTGATTTGTCTGAAAATCGTGATAGCCGCCGCTTCCTAGTACCCTGAGTACGGTTTCTTAGTCAATTGGTAGATCGACCAAGTCCAGTCCTCTCTTGGCAGTTCTGGAGATGTCAGATGATGCTCAACAATGATCCCTCTGGTTCAGAAGGATGTTCCCTCGTAATACACCCTTAGTCAGGGATGTGCAGTAGCCCCAATCCGTTTCCAGGATGGTAAGGCACTTTCCGTGAATTGCTCCATTAGTGACTTCCCACTCCAACCCTTTACCAGGATTGTTGTCCAGTGCCCTTCTAATGGTTCGAGACACATTATATCCCTCTTAGCTAACTGCTCAGGCCAGCATTAGCCCTTGTGAGATGACGTCGTAATGTAGTGAAGTACATTATAGTATGTTGCAACTCGAGCAGATTTGAATAAATGCCCGGGTGCCCCAATACCAGGTCTGTCAACGTCCTCGTCTTCACCCTCCGGATGTCGCAAGTCCCCGTCCTCGTCCATCGCCACAAACATCTCCGGGGAAGACACTACACAGGGAGAGGTCTTATGCCTCTTCAAAGGCGGAGTATCGTCCGCTGACTCTGAGGATATGGCGACAATGGGGTCCGAGGTCCGGGTTGCAGCTGCAGCAGCGCGACGACACGCCTCAGCCGTGTACCGTATGCTGGGCCGGGCACAGTTCGCTGAGAAACTCTCTATAGGTATAAGAAAGACCCATGAAGGGAGTATCTGTCAGACAAAGCAATTCGGGACGAGGGGCTTTACGCACGAGTTCGCATTAGATCCCTGGAACGGGGGTCGGAATGCAACGGCTGGAAGGAACCTGACCCTAGGTGTTCCCAAAAGGCCACTCGGAAACCCTGCAACACCGTGTCATTCCCATCCTCATAGGCATTGGAGAACTTTGTCCAAGAACTGCACATTGCGTGTGCGGACTTACACGGAGAGCAACACCGTGGGGTCTCCCGGGTAGCCCTCTTGCGATCTCCAGCACACACAACCAACCAGAGTTGTTACAACAGTCGGCAAGGGGGAACAGGGTGTGCACAACGGCCCCCTGCAGACGGAACCCCTCCAGCGGGAAGGAGCGAGGAGGCTGGGAGGTGTCTGGAGTTGCGACGAAGGAAGACCGGGGGGGAAGAGCCGACATGGCAGGAGGAGTTGCAGGACACGGGGAACTAGGGCGCCAGTGCTCTGTTCGCCTCGCGGTCTGCTCGCGGTTCGGTGGGTGTCGGAAGAGCCGATGCGGCGGGAGGAGTTTCAGGACGCAGGGGACTAGGGTGTCGTGCTCTGTTCGCCTCGCAGTCTGCTCGCAGTTCGGTGGGTGTCCGCCTGACGAGGCCTCTTTTGCATGCGAGGTGGTACGTTGGAAGGCATAGACATCCTCTCTTCAACGGCGGGTGCGAGCGGAAGTGTGGTGCCCAGGAATTCACTCAGTGCCAACCCTGCGGTGGCGATTTCCCGGTCCAATTCTTGCCCACGAAAAAACGCCCAGGAGGTGCCCGTTCCTCTGTAGGAACCCGACGCCCATCCAGAGACACCAACTCTGCGGAAAACCTTTAGCGACCAACGGTTCCATGGGACGGACAAGCAATTCACCGTCCAGGTATTCCAAGACTCTGCTGAACGAAAACCTCACGGTAGCACCTTGCGCCGAGGCCACGTTAGAGGAAAGGTCGGGTTGGAACCTGGACCGTATATCGGGACTGGAGCCATCCCAGGGGATGAGGCGAAGACGGGTGATACCCGTCGGAGCGTCTAACGGGTTTATACCGGATTGAACGCCCTCCAGAGATGTCGAAGACGGATTCCGAGAGAAGAAGAGGTGGGCACGGAGTCGATTGAACTCCGCCTGGTGTTGGGCAAGAGGGAAGTCCGAGAGGACTGTCGGAAACAACCGTTTGAGGAGTTGGTTATAGTAGATGGACCATGCAACCCAGAAACCGAGACAGCTTATCCAGAACAAGGCATATTCCATGTTGAGCTACACGCGAGGGTTTAGCACTGATGGTCCCGGGTTCCGTAAAGGGGTGCGAAAACTCTCCACACCATACCCGAGCGAGAGACGGGTTCCATCCGCATTACAATGGTTCCAGTCCAACAGAAAACGGGGAGATGTTGACGGGTTAAGAAAGAAACGGAAGCCGATATTCCAGGCCAGGGCGAAGTTGCGGAAGGAAGAGGACATGACAGTAGAAAAAACAAGAGAGTCTGAGGCCGGGAAAGGAGAAGAACCCGAGACAGGGGCAGGGTTCTGAATTAGGTCAGAACCCACAAAAACCCCGACATTGGGAGGAGCTCAAGGGGAATCCGCAAAGATCACTTGATTGAAGACATTCTACTTCGGGAAGTAGATCAAGGGCAATTTCCATTTTCGGCCCGAAGACGACCTAGGGGGTGGGGGCGGGTTGCATAACCCGAGCAACCTCATCAGGGTCGAACCACAGAGGAAAGGAAATACCACAACATGGGGAGTCGAGCACCAAAGACATTGGGGACGCCGGCACGACAATAACCGATAGGCAGTGACAATAAGCGCTACAACCATGCCGTGGTATCTACAATCCGGATAACGGGACCACCACAAAGGGAGAACACTGGATAATTTGGATTGCGGGTTCCCAAACGGAGAAGACAGAAGGACGCCTTCGCGGGTATTAATCAATGAGCAGTGACAATAAGCCCCACGATGCAGGAAAATTTTGAAAGATAAAACTCGCCTTGAAGGAAATATTGGGAAGATGGGGACGCAGGACCTACGGGTCGTGCGGCGCAAGTGCACTGGTTCCTCCATATGGATGCGCTACAATCTGGCTGTCCCCAGCTGAACTTTCGGGTGGATGATCTTGACTACACCTGCCTCGCGCATCTACAGCTATGCTCGGGTTCCTCCGCATACCATGAATCTGGTCCACCACTCGAAGGAATATATATTCATGAAGTTTACTTTTTCGGCCTCATTGCTGGATTCCTTCACAGCTAGGAGGATGAATATTCCTTTCCCAGGCCGATGTAACATCAGCGCGTAGGACCATGGCTAGGCTCTCCATTTGCGACGAGTTCTGGTTGTGATCCCTGTGCTCCACTGTCGGCGTTGAGCTCGGGGATGGAGATTTGGGCCAATTTTTTTTCCACATTGTGGATCTTCCTCGGTTCTTCTTCATTCGTTCTGCACCGACCTCCAAAATTTGCCACATGGGGGGCCTTCTTTTCTCTCCATGTGTTTTGGTAATTCTTTGCCACACATCCAGACATATGTCTCGGTTGCACATCAAAGAAGTGGGGGGCTGTATGGGGGATAGGTAGGGTCTGTGAAGTGGACCCACCGTTCCCAGCCTCGCCTGTCGCATTTTCGAACGCTTGGCCTGGAAGCCCTCCACCCGAAACAAGAGTAACTGCGACATCAAGAGGCATCCTCTCAGACCTCAGGAAGGAACCAGCAGCCACGCAGCTGGGTTTGATGTGTCTCTGTTACACAGTCCGCCTCAAGAGTCCAGATCATCGGTTGCAGGAAGGAACCAGCAGCCACACAGCTGGGTTTGATGTGTCTCTGTTACACAGTCTGCCCCAGGAGTCGAGATCATCGGTTGTTGGAATACAGAGGAGCTCACCGCAGTGGCTTTAGCTGCAGGGGCTTGGGTCAGAATGCAAAACCTTGATGAGCTTCAAAATTATTGGGCAAATTTTTCTTTCAGGCAACTGAACACTTGCACAACAAATATTCAGTCAGGAACTCGAACAGAGGAACTGGCAGCAGTGCATGCCCTCTGGCCATGCGGGGGGCTCTGTGACACCGCTATATTGTGTTTTCACTCATTTGCATGCCCAGGGAACATTTACTGATTAGGTGGTACTGATTAGATAGTGATTACGTAGCGAACCGCAGAATGCTCCACCACATGTATTAGATAATCATTATACTTTTTACCCACACCCATGACAAGCTTCCTTCGATAGAGGACTGAGTGTCTGTGCGGCTCCCGTATATCCCCTCGCGGGCTGGGCATCCAGACATCTGCCCACCTCTCCAGGTTACACGAGCCCTTTGGAGGGTGACACCGGTCCTTCGCCAGGATCACAGGCTAGAGTCCCACAATGGTGTGGACTCGCCTTGCTAATCAGCAAGAAGACTACAATTGGGTTCGCGATCGTGGTGAGGCTCCTCTGGAGCCCCCAATCTGATACCGTCTTGTGAGGAGCTCCGCGCCGAAGCACAGAGGCTTCACACAGTGCCGTGTATCCCATTACCATTCCCAAGTCCAAACCGCCATTGTGACCCTATGCTTCCACCCATGCACCCCTCCCCCTCCTCAATCTTACTATATTCCCCACCTTACTTACTCGCATTAATACCCTAGCTTTCAGTGCGCCTCTGGGCCGTGCTCACGGGACTTTCCCCCCGCTTCGAGTCTTCGACTCCTAGTCATGCCAAATTCACAGTATAGAGCAGAACGAGCACATTAGCCTAGATATTTAAGGTGTAAGAGGGGTCCCTAACATACTGTACACGGGGAGGGGGAAATAAATTTGATTCAAAAAAAAAAAAAAAAAGAAGCCTATACTGTAATCTGACTATTCCTGCAACGCGCAAAATGTGCAGTGTTTAGGTATAGTCAGATTCCAGACAGTTCAGCACTATGAAGCCTGCTGCTGTGGTAGCGGGAGACTTGCAGTGGAGAGAGGGTGCTGCGCAGGAGTCTACTAACTTAGACTCCTGCGCTAAATTTGCTGATCGGCTCCAAGAGCCAATCACGTGTGGGTTTCACACACTGCACTTCTGCCTTCTACTCTCTCACCCTCTGCCATCAATATTGATGGTGGGGCAGGATTTCCTTTTGCTGCACCATGCGGGTGGGGCACAAGTGTGCATGAGAAGGCCCTTGGGGCTGGGTGGGGGTGACAGATTGTCGCCAAGGAGGTGTAGCTGAGATCACAGGGACGGGATGGCTGAGCAGAATATATTTGCTGCTCACCCACCCCTTCCTGCACTCTTCCCCCTTGTTAGATAGCTCAACAGCCCAAGTATCCCCGGGTGTCCATTTGACTACGAGAATCTGAACCCGACCATCAATCAGGCAGCCTCGACTCATCAAGCCAGCTGCATGGAAATGGCCACCCCAATAAACAACCCCTCAGCCCCTTCCTTGAGCTCAGGCTCCTCACCCCATCGCAGCACTCTTGGAAACCTGAAGATGCTCTCGGATAGGTCCAAAACCATTGGACTTGCCTCGGCCAAACCTTTGACTTCTGCTCATTCCTCTGTCTTGGCTCCTCTGACTGCTCATATGAGCCTACATTATCCCACTGCAGCCTCTGCTGTTTGGGGTGTAGCTGCCCCTGCTTCTAAGGGTGCCCTTTTGACAGCATTACCCCTCAAATGCCCTCCCATATGGCAGATGGAGGTAGACAAGGGCTGCTGCCTCATTTCGCTCTGAAGACAGGAATGAGTGAGAGTCCCTCCAGGTGTGCTTCGCTCAAAGCTGTGCCAGGAGTGGATTCCTCTTCCCTCGCAGGCACAGACACTGCTCTCCCTGAGTGCATGCAACTCACCAGAGCTGTCATCTGGAGCACCTCCTCCTCCCTTGGTATCCAAGGAGCTATCAGAAGAGTCCCATCTTGACCCTTTCAGCACAGAGAATGTAACTGAGGTGGGGAGCGGTATAGACCAGGAAAGCATAATTGCTGTGCTCGAGTTGAAGCAGCCCATGGAGACCAAGATTTTCAATGGAGCAGGTCGCTCCATCGAGGTCTACAAGGAGGTGTTCATAACTTCTGTGGCATGCTACCATGATATCGGCTACCCTGAGGATCCTACACAGGAGGATCCCTTGGCAGAATTTGGTGCAGTGAACAGAGAGCTCCCAGACAGAGACCCAGCATGTAGAGCAGGTGTAAATGTACAGAATAAAAGGGGGAGTGAGGAGGTGGTTGGGAGGGTGCAGGTGCAAGCACAGTGAATAAAAGGGGGTGCATACATGATTTCTGGCTAGAATAATAGCCTCAAAATGCAGCTTTCAGGATCACTGTGGACAGTGCAAAATAGCTCACAAATGAGCCCAAAAAAACTTTTTCTGGCAGGACTGGTATCAGGGGTCCTACTCAAAAGAGGGGCAAGTGGGGAACCCCACAAATTTTTCGGTTCTGCCCGCAGCGGGAGGGGCTCCCCACTTGAAAGAAGTGTGGGGAGGGCCACATCCAGTTTTCGCAAAATGTGGGCTGCCCCACTGGGAGTGGGGCACCCAATGAAATTAGGTACCGCTAGGGTCATTTAACTCTAGGAAAAAGAGACGCGTGACTTTTTTGGTGGAGGGATCGTATGTTGCGAGGTAGTCCAATTCTGTACGCGTCTGAACTCGTTTCTGGGCGTCATGGGGCGAGTTGAAGATTCCCGCTCGGTTGTGGGGGTTTGAGCATGCAAAGTAGATGACACCGGTTGCTTGTTGAAGGACCGCTTCTACGAAGCCATTCAGAAGCATTGTCAAGATTGAACTAACGGATGCAACAAAACCGAGTATACTCACTCTCACAGGTCTGAAGCTCCTCGACCTTGTAACAATCCCGTGTTCCGATGTTCTGCACTTGACCGTCAAAGATGCCATAGAGTTTCAGCAGAGGGTGAATGTAGATCTGGTAGAAGCCTCCCAATGCCGCTAGGATGAGGATAAATAGATTCACGAGCATCGAAGGCATCGTGATCGGTGCCAGGTGGAAGAAGAAGAAGATGATTGCGATCTCGAAGGCGGTGCTGATTGCCGAAGGACATTTGGTCCAGATTCCTGTGCCTCCTGTGCGCGCGACCTTTCCGCACCACTGTGCTTGCTGCCACCGCATTACACGACTGCTTCTACATCCACGCTCCCACCACCTCTGCCACACCCCAGACGGCGGTGCATGCACGCCCTTTGGCGAGCTCGGAACCCTATGGGTACCCAAAAAGGGTAGCCTGAGGTGACCCAGACCTGATATTGGTATAGCCGATACTGTCTCAATATGTAGGGGAGCAACGGCCCAGGGACCGTAACAAACCCGTTGCCTTTTTTTTCAGGCAATGGAGCCGGTGACCGTGACCGTTGCCTTTGAACGCAACCAGAAATTCACTGTCCCTCTTTGGCTTAGCTGGATTGGTCTTTCGCCTGTACTCCGACTCCGACCCAACGGTCTCCCGTTTGATTCTGGATGCCCTCAACCATTTTTTTTCATGATTTTTAAAGATTTTTTTCAATGTCACAAATTTTTTGGGCAACCATTTCTACCCTTACCGTGACAAAGGCAACGCAACAGGCGGTCCGTTACCGTGACCGTTGCTCCCCTACATATTGAGACAGTACCAGTCGCCCCAATCCCTAACTCATGCTATCCCAACCTGAAGAAGTCACTAACTAGACTTTGGTGTGGCATCTTGCCTTTGGATTTCCACTGCTGAAAGTACATCTACTAACAAAGTACATCAAAGTTGCCCAGAAAATATCTAGCACCTAATAGAGGGTATATGAGAGACCAAGGTCAGACTCACTACTGTTCATATCTTTAGTTTTCCACTACTGCTCTGACCCTGGCACCCCTCTCAATCAGCATGCTGACAATCTCTGTGTGGCCCCCTTCGGTGGCAGCCTGCAAGGGGCGCCCATATCTTCCCCCTGCTGCATTGACATCAGCACCCTTGTCAAGGAGGATGCTGACAATCTCTGTGTGGCCCCCTTGGACAGCAGCCAGCAAGGAGCTCCCATACAATTCCCTTGCTGCATTAACATCAGCACCCTTGTCAATGAGGATGCTGACAATCTCTGGGTAGCCCCCTTGGACAGCAGCCTGCAAGGAGCTCCCATAGAGTCCCCCTGCTGCATTGACATCAGCACCCTTGTCAAGGAGGATGCCGACAATCTCTGTGTGGCCGCTTTGAGCAGCGGCCTGCAAGGAGCTCCCGTGTCTTCCCCCTGCTGCATTGATGTCAGCGCCCTTGTCAAGGAGGATGCCGACAATCTCTGTGTGGCCCTCTTGGGCAGCAGCCTGCAAGGAGCTCCCACATCTGCCCCCTGCTGCATTGACGTCAGCACCCTGGTCAAGGAGGATGCTGACAATCTCTGTGTGGTCCCTTTGGGCAGCAGCCTGCAAGGAGCTCCCATAGAATCCCCCTTCTGCATTGATATCAGCACCCTTGTCAAGGAGGATGCCGACAATCTCTGTGTGGCCCCTTGGGCAGCAGCCTGCAAGGAGCTCCCATATTCTCCCCCTGCCGCATTGACGTCAGCGCCCTTGTCAAGGAGGATGCTGACAATCTCTGTGTGGCCCTCTTGGGCAGCAGCCTGCAAGGAGCTCCCATATTCTCCCCCTGCTGCATTAATGTCAGCACCCTTATCAAGGAGGATGCCGACAATCTCTGTGTGGCCCTCTTGGGCAGCAGCCTGCAAGGAGCTCCCATACAATCCCCCTGCTGCATTGATGTCAGCACCCTTGTCAAGGAGGATGCCGACAATCTCTGTATGGCCCCCTTGGGCAGCAGCCTGCAAGGAGCTCCCATAGAGTCCCCCTGCTGCATTGACGTCAGCACCCTTGTCAAGGAGAATGCTGACAATCTCTGTGTGGTCTCCTTGGGCAGCAGCCTGCAAGGAGCTCCCATATCCTCCCCCTGCTGCATTAACATCAGCACCCTTGTCAAGGAGGATGCCGACAATCCCCGTGTGGCCCCCTTGGGCAGCAGCCTGCAAGGAGCTCCCATACAATCCCCCTGCTGCATTGTCATCAGCACCCTTGTCAAGGAGGATGCTGACAATCTCTGTGTGGCCCCCTTTGGCAGCAGCCTGCAAGGAGGTCCCATATCTTCCCCCTGCTGCATTGACATCAGCACCCATGTCAAGGAGGATGCTGAAAATCTCTGTGTGGCCCCCTTGGGCAGCAGCCTGCAAGGAGCTCCCATATCTCCATCTTGCTGCATTGACATCAGCACCTTTATTGAGGAGGATGTGGACAATCTCTGTATGGCCATAATGTGATGCTACAATTATTGCTTGGTTGGCTGAATGTTGTGGCAAAGCTGCTCCCTCCAGCAAAGACTTTGCAGTGTCTACAAGGCTTGTTGCTGCTGCAATCCATAATGCAGAGACCTGTGATGGCCAATCTTCATAATTCCATGGCAGAGAGTTCCATTTCCGCTTCCAGGGGTCATTTGCATTCATTGTTCTTTTCCATTGAGAACCCCGACCAAGAAACTGTACAAGACTTTCCCTGAGTTGAACTTCAGGCTGTCCAGCAGCATGTGCAAGGCAATATTGGGAATACTCAACAAGAGGGGGTATAGTAGCCCTGTCACCAGTCCAAGACAAATCTGGGTATCCATCAAAGGCAAGGCATGTAAGCAGAGTCCGTGTTATCTCTGTTTGTGCATCTGGAAATAGCTGGGCCTGAATACTGTCCAAATATTCCTGTGTGGTATAGTGCACAAGTCGCACCACCTTAAGGTTTTCATCCACAATGACAAGCCCAGCACAGACAGCAAGAATAGTCTCAATGTCCATAACATTGTCCTCATCTAGCTTTCGTGAATCTGGCTCAACAGCCAGTGCAGTCTGTATTTCTGAGACTGTTAATGGCCTCTTTGCATTCAGAACCCAAGTAAGAGTTGAGTAGGCAATCTGCTTGTTTTTGCTCCCTTGGTCTTCAATACGTGTCATTGCACTATCATAGGTTGCCTTCAAGCCCTCTGGTAGATGTTCAAGAGCCTCTCTAACTGCCTTTATGGTGGCCTCTTCACGGAGGGATTCAATGTGGAGTCTGGCAAGTAGGAACCTGGTAATATGTGTCAGCCATTTCGAAGTAGTCAATGATTGCAACTTACATTCCAGCCACGGTATCAGTGATCTTTGCATGGATTTGCTCTCGTAACACAGGTTTCTTCTGAATGTGCTTGGACAGGCGTGGAGACAACTTGATCTGTGCATTGATGTATGCTTGAATATCCTCTTGTGCTGCCTGAATATCTAGTGTTTCAAGATTGGGCAAGGAGGAGGGCTCTGGAGAAATATTTGGCCGTGAAGTGATCATCAAGTTCACATTGCTACCCATTGCTGCCAGTTCTTGGAGTAGAATTTCCCGTTGAAGCTCAGGATATTCATCCATAGCATCAACAATAATGAAGACCTGTGAAAACTCCTTCAGAATAGAGCTGAGCACATTGACCACTTCTTCCAGCAATGGTACAGTGCCCTTCTCCCGGTGCTGCTTGTATACATTTTCTGCAGTGGAGCTGATGCCCCTGTCAAGTACAAGCTGTCTCCAGAGACCTGCCAGAAGTTTTCATGGTGGTTGCTGGTCAGCTTCCTTGTGGTTCAAATAAATGCAAGCTACACCAATATCCTTGTTGTTTCTGAATGCAGCACTGAGATAATCCACAACCATTGATCTAGGATTGTCATAATTAGTGGTAGCCACTTGATGTGAAGAATAGACGCACACAAGGACTGTTTTCCCAGCGCCAGCTGGAAATTTCAGCTTGGTTAGTCTGGGGAGCATATAAAAGTGATGAATCACATACGAATTCCACGGCACCAAAGGGTGGTTCCAGAACTAGATTCCCATTTTTTAAAGACAGGATCTGCAAGCAGCCATCCACCAGTTCCCTTCTCCCGCAGCTGTGAGATATCTGCATGTTGTAGAAAGAAATTGATTGGTGAAAGCCAACTAATGATGATGTCTCGCTGTCGAATATTTATTTCTGCCCCCTCCGGAATGTGCACAGTGGCACTTCCAATATTCACAGTAGGACCATATCCAGGACCTCCAGGACCGCCCTGTCCCTGTCCAATGCCCAATCCACCAGGGCCTCCTTCGCCTCCTAGGTAAAATAAATATTGATGTTGGTATCCTAATGGATTCTCTCGTACCGCGGATGGGGATGGTAAGGTGGGGTTCACTGGGTTGGAGAGACATAGCCATTCTCAGTAAGTGTGGATCTTATGTATGAGAGACAGAACTGTATCAGCCAGTGTCAAAGTTCACCTGGAAGACAGAACTGACCAAAGAGAATCAATTGCTGCAGTAGACTTAGAGGTCGTAGCACGAAGGATGTATTGGGGCAAAGAGAAGTATAAGAGGAAGGGTCGGGAACATGCACACGTTGCGCTTTAAATTAGATAGAAGGCTGTGACGGGAGATCCGGGGAAGTGCTCGGCCTCATTGTTCTGATCCAGTACGTTACGAACGTTGAACTTAGATTGATGTGGCGCTTGGACGATGACAACCAGCTGACAGCGATGCTTCCATATCGGGCTCCCGAATGAACTGCTGCAGTCCCGCTCGAACTGTAGATCAGTCAATTCTGCAGCTCAGTGTTGATGGGATAATTCTATTCAGAAACCCGGGCTTCCACTATCCTTGTTTGGAAACCCGGGTTTGAGAAACCCTCCCAAATGCGGCAGCTGCGGCCGAAGAGTGCCGAACTGATCCCTCTTCAGGAAAACTGTCTGCAACATCCCCCAGCTTGAGATTTACCGGACAGCGAATGTAATATGCTCTCTTGAGTATTTCTACCTTTGATTGGGTGCCCCATTGAGTCAATTGCCGATCCACCATCGGGCGGCTGCATGGAACAAATACTACCGTTTTCGAGGTGCTATTGTATGACCAAGAGCAAGTCTCTGCTCCACATATGGAAAATCAACTCTGAATGACTCTAAAAGGGTGGTTTATGCGACTCTACGCAAGTCCATGCCCCCCAGAATTGTGTGTTATGGATGCCGGAGCCATCAAGAGCTGCCGAAATGTCGGCACAGCTCGGCTGGTCAGCCCCAATGACCGAAGCGAAGCGCGCGGGACCACAGCCGGGACAGATGAGAGCCGGACGTTCAACATACACTTTATTTCTTAACTTCACAGATACATTCCACCTCAATGCATGCTTGAAACTCCGCGCGCCGGGTGTAACTGCCGTAAGTGGGTTTCTTATTAAGAGTTTGGGTGGGTTTCCGCAAAATTTCCTTATTTGGGAGGGTTTCTGTCTGCAGCCCGGGTTTCTCAATAGAATTATCCGTGTTGATGGGCTGGAGGGAAGTAGCTGCGGTGCCCAGAGTGAGGACTTGAGGATGTTGTGTGATCGCCGTATTGTTCGGGTGTAGTACTTACGTGGGTGCCAAACTTGGATTGACAGCATCTCGCACAGTGATGATTCAATATGGAGCTCCGGTTCAAGGATAGAAAAGAAAAAATCGGGGAATGCAGGCAATGAACTGGACTCGTGTTGGAAATGCAGTCTAACCTGTGAGATGAGGATAATTCTATTCAGAAACCCCGGTTGCAGACAGAAACCCCCTCCTTATTCGGAAGCCCAGCGTTTATTGAACTTTTGGGGGGTTTCTCCGTGATCCGGGTCCCCGGCCGAACGAACATGTTCATTCAAGACCTTGTCCTGAGTGTGCGTAAATGGTCTCGCACTCTTCGCTTTGTTCCGTGGCCCCATCGGCAGAGCTGGGTTTATGTTTGTGGCTTGGCACCAATCGGGAGGCCCACAAACTCTGCTGGCAGTGCTCTGGAACGGACTTTCGTTGCTGTTCATTTCCTCTGCCTGCTGGAAAGCCTGGCATAGCTTGGTTCTTCTTGCCTCTGGAGTCACAAGTGACCGCGTAGGGTCTCCGAACGCAGGGGAGTGAATGACACTGATTGTGGATCAACTGAAGTTTTTGGCCGCGGTTCGGCTTGGCTTCTGTCGGAGCAGTTTCCAAGCGGCTCAGATTACCAGCGCATATTTTGCCGTCGACCCTCCAGAGGACATCGGCTTGCCCCGAGATTTTTTTCCCCTTGTACACTGAGAACGGGCTGCGGCTGAGCCGGCCGCGCGTTGCCGAGCCACGGCAACTACCGGCGAGTTCCCATTCTGATGAGTATGGGTTAACAAACCTCAAGGTCATGCACGCTGCCGCCGGAACAGTTCAAACGGCCGCCGATGCACTTTCAAAGATTCGATCCCCACATTGTTGAGCTGCCACAAAAATTCCAAATTGGGCAACTTCCGGCCAGCGCCTCCGGCAGAAACCTGGGTTTCTGTATAGAACCTATTTTTGGACGGGGGGTTTCTGCCTGCAACCGGGGTTTCTGAATAGAATTATCCGTGAGATGAGGAGGCGCCAACAACTTCCTCTTCAACCGGATCGGCGGCCGTACTGTTAATAACGTAGTAGTCGCCGACGTTGATCGGACTCCGACCAAATCTAGCTCCACATGCACCCCAGCTCCCCGCATAGGTATTCCCGTCTCGGTCCCTGCGACTGCCCCCGGCTCTCTTCCACGGCCAAGAGGACCACGACGGCGATGTGTACCGGCTTCGATGGTATCGAGCGCCGAGCTGCTCTGATGCGTCGCAATCCGATCTTAGCTGATATCTTCTCGGTTCTTACTGGCTCTCACCAGCGTCCTCCTTTTCTCAGTACTTATTCGCCCTTTTCCCTGGGACCTGGCGCCTTTCTTGCAGACAAAGATCATTGTCGTGCTCGCGATACACCTCCCTACGGACAGCTGTCCACGGCATAGGTTTTAACGAGGTACGTCTACAGTTTGTGTTTCCCCTTCGTCCCGCCCGGCCTTTTCCCTTCGTGCTCTCATTTTAATATTTGCTCCCTTACTGACTCTCTTACAGCCTTGTCCCTTGCCCCTACAAGCGCCGCATGCCATGCGCATACGCACCATGTCCGTCAGCGCCCACGGACATCGACGCAGCCTACGCCCCCGCCATACACATCTGCCTCCTCTCGCGCCTACTTGTCTCGGATGCGCGAAGCAACGACGTCGTTCCCCGCGGAACTGGGCGGCCTGGGCACCGGCGGCGATGCGATTCACCCGCGTCGTGCTCGTAATCTACGGTCTACGGCGCTCGCGCCCGTCTCCTTGGCGTCTCTCCGACGGGTCCACTTCGCGTACGCCGTCAGCATCACGGTACTTTTCCTTGAGGATGTCCTCAGGGCTGTCGTCTTCGCCGACAGATTGAGACCTGGAACGCGTCTTGAGCGCCATTAGGGCCTCGGTCTTGGAGGCCCCAGCGAACCCAGGAATGGGAACAAGGTGCATACACCTTCACGTCCTCCTTTTACCAGATAACTTACACCGACACAATAGGTTCGTTGCTGCTTAGACCACCGCGGAATGCACGAGAGCGCGCACGTTTGGGAAGGTACGTCGCTCCCATTCCTTTGCTTTCTACCAACGCCCTCATCTTGTGCAAAAAAACTCAGGCCAAGGCTTCCACTGTCGCCATTCGATGCCCTGCTCAATGCGCAACAATACATGGCGGTTAGTCTTCGGCCGCCTCCATATCGTCAGGCATCGGGTAGCACAGCACCCCGCCCGTTCATCAACGACACCCTCCGTACGCGTGGCGGCCTCGTCAGTGGACGATACGAGCCCCTGACGACCGGCACACGCGTCCCCCCCGTGCTGAGCCCAAGGCACGTCGCCTCCCTCTCCCCCCTCCCTCCCTCTGGTTCTCTGGCCCTCGATCTACCTTCGCTGACCGTCTACAGCCCCGTCACCTCCGTCTCTCCACCATGTTATCTCCATCCATGTGTCGATTTCCCCGCATGTCGCGTCTCCACCTACGCGCCTCGGCTCTAGCAACCCCTCTCCCCCATCCAACGACGCTTCTCCCACAGCACCTTCAGCGGGCCCCCGCGCATTCGCCTTTGGAGCCCGCAAGCTACAATACGTTTCCGAAGCGGTCCACGCGCGGGCAAAATACGCACGCTGCGTACAACGAGCTGGTCGTATCCGCCACGCCCACCACGTCCCGCCCACATCCACCGCCGCGTTCTCGCCCACGTCCCGCGCTGGGCTATCACCATCTTGCGACCCAAGCCCTCGCCACGCGCAGGCGACTGCGCACCAGGCGAAGACGTTGCGCAAGCACAGAATTGCGTGGATGGGTATCGAGTGACCGGTGAGAAGTCGCGGGGAGGTGCGCGGGTCATGCAGGTGTGGAAGAAGCAATCGCGAAGGAACCGGACGCTCGTAGAAATGGGGCGGGCTCTCTTTCACCATGCTTCCCCCGCGCTCGACGGCAGCCCCCAAGGGATACCGCGTGACCGGCAGCAGAGCGAATCCCATTACCAATGGAGCGTGTCGCATCTGCCCTCCATCTTCCTTATCTAGGACCACCTACATGTTTCTTCTTAGATTGCCGTGTCGAACACTCTCCCTCCTGAATTCTCACTTGATCTGTCGTAGTTAGTGATTTCTTCTTATACTTAGGACCATCTTTTGAGCGTATACAGGCCTCAATAAATGAATTCCGGCTTTGAGGCGCTCTCGGCCGACGTTCACCGCCTTCCCCTTGCTGCGCTACTCACCTAACAACACCATCCATGATCCCTTCGTATTATCCACAAACTCTAATCCTGCCAGTCCAAGGTTTGACCTGAGTTCTGCGATTCCTTGCGCCTGCTGTGCACGGCGGCCCAGTACAGTACTCGATAATTCGCAAAAAATCAGTGTACTACAGTACTATTGGCATTTTCCTGTCCCCCGTCGGTCCATCTCTCCCCGGCGAGGCCTCCAAAAGCTATCAAACAGTCCCAGGCTTGGAGGACGCCTAAACTTTTACGTCCCTGAAATCCATCCGATGCGCAAATTGAAGCCCTTAGCCGGCGCGCTTCCTTGCATATGTCGACTATTGGCTGTCCGCTGCCTTTCAGGCTTTGTGATGCGTATGGGTCCTAATGGCAGCAACGTCCGAGCTGGGACTCGGACGCCTCGGACGCCGCCCACCATGGCTTGGTACGCGAGATGGATCGGACGGCGCGGGCGGGCACCGCAGAGGATGCGTCTGTCCGAATCGTAGACCAACACGAGCCGGAGATGCTGTGGACCGGTACAAGGGCGAGGGCGCGGACGGGATTGCGAGGCTCGTGGCGTCGAAGAGGCAGTGGGTCCCGCAGGGGGAGTTTTTGTAAAGACAGGAAAACGATTGTGCGACGCGACGCGACTCGTCTCGTGTCCTCTATTATCACCCGCCCCGTCTCACAATAATGTAAACTGTACCTCTGTACCTAACTGTCTGTCCGTGCGTGCGATGTACCAAGCATAAATGCATAAATGAAAGAAAACAGTCCGTGTCCCGTCGTCTCCCACCTCCCCGCCTACACCCACAGCCCACCAACCCCCGTGCACAAACGAAACAACGAATGCGCAAGAACTAAGCGTCAAGAACGACGCCCGCCCTACACACCCGCGCGCCGCAGCACCCGCACGCCCGACACGAGCACGAGCAGCAGCGCGAGGAGGACGCCCGCGAGCGCGGGGCGGTTGGCGAGCGCGGAGGAGCAGCCTGTGCAGGACCAGCCTAGAAGGGAGGGGGGAGTGGGTGAGTGAGGATTAGGTTATGGAGAGAAGAGAGGGAGGGAAGGAGGGAAAAGAGGGAGGGAAGAGAGGCGGGAGGGGCGGGGAAGAGAGGGGGTGGGGACGGAGGTGGGGAGGAAAGAGGATCAGACGGGCTGGGAGGGAGGGGGACAGGAAGAAGGCAGCAGGGAGCGGGGAGGGAGATGGAGCGGGACGAGATGGAGAGCTGAGAGGCGGGAAGGTACAAAAAATGGATGGAAAGAATGATGGGACAGGAAGCGGGGTCGAAGGAAGGGTAGATGCAGGGGGATGAAGACCGGTCCGGGGTGAGGACGAGAGCCCGGCACGGAGTTTGCACGCCGCGCCGGTGCTAACGGCGTGCGGTACGGTGTGGATGGATGGGGCAAGGTAAGAAAAGAAAAGCAGGACGAGAGCGGGAAGGGAGGGAGGAGTGGAAGAAGGACGTCAGGGAGGGGGGGACCGGACGCGTGTGCGGTGAATATAAATATAGGGAGGAGAATGGACGACAGGTAACCCGTTCGGAGGTTACACGCCGCCCGTGGGTAACGCGGCGGCGTCCCTCCCCCGTGCCACGAAGCAACGCAGAGAGCAGAGTCCAGTACAGTACAGTAAAGTAGAGTCGAGAAGCCGACTCACCACTAGACAACGGGGTGTACGCCTGCGGTGTGTACATGGCAAACGAGAGGGCGGTATTGGGGCTCATGTACCCCGCACGGGCGGTCGCGCTGGGGCCGCGGTCGTCCCACATGTGCAGCGTATACGATCCCTGTGCGAGCGGGGTCCCAGGGTGTGCCTGCAGGTTGTCGTTAGCATCATCACCACCTCGATCACAAATCCCAAATATTCAAGAAATGGGGGAAAGTGCACCTGGTTATACGAATAGATATCCCACACGACGCTCGTCGCTGTCCCAGGAACATGCCCCGACGGGTCTGACCCCACGGGGTACGTGTTCCCGTTGTCGCCCACGGCGTTGAGCGTGAGGCTCGTGGGGATCGCGATGACGCTGGTGAGGTTCCACGCAATGGTGATCATCTGGTTCTCCGCGATCTTGAAGAAGCTCGTGGCCGTCTGCGGCGGCTGCGTGAAGCTCGCGAAGCCGGGCGGGTTCGTCTGTGCGATGGAGGGCGCGTTGGGGACGGAGTTGGAGGCTGGAGGGGGGGTGGGAGCTGAGGCTGAGGCACCGGATGCGCCAGATGCGCCGGATGCGCCGGATGGTGCGCCAGAAGCGCCAGAAGCGCCGGATGCGCCAGAGGGGGCGGAGGCGGACATGGCGGCGTCAACGGAAAATTGGAGTCGTCGTACAAGAGATAAAAGCACAGCCACCGCTCATGACGTGCACTCGCCGTGTTGGCCGCGTTTCACACGGTTTCCAACGAATTCTGCAGTCATGATCTTCCTTTCGGACCGTTTCGCCAGTGAATCACACCTTTTGCAGTTCCAAACCAAGTCATACATCGGACATGGTGTACGGTACACGGCCTCTTAAACTTTGCATAGTTCCAGATAGTTCCTCTAAGGAAGCATTCGGAGGCAGCGCGGGGTTCGACTCCCCGTGTCTGAATGGCGAGTCTCGTATGGATTTTTCTCTCTCCATTTTTGCTTCCAAAAATGCACACTCAGAACTGTTCACAACTAGGCAATAAATCGGACATGGTGTACGGTACACCGCCTCTATCTTTGTACCCGAGGTTGTGTGAATTCGGAGGTAGTCTGGGGTTCGACTCCCCGTGTCCGAATGGGTTACTAGGTGTCAGCGTTTTTCTCTCTCCATTTTTGCTTCCAAAAATGCGCACCCATAACGGTTCTCAATCAGGTCATAAATCGGACATGGTGTATGGGACATGCCTCTATCTTTGCAAGAGAGTTCCAGCTGAACTCGGAGGTAGCTCGGGGTTCGACTCCCCGCGTCTGAGTAATTCGAACAGGAGACTTTTTTCCCTCTCCAATTCTGCTTCAAGAAGATCCACACTCGGAACTGTTCTCAGCCAGGCAATAAATCAGACATTGTGTACGGCACACCGTCTCACTCCCTGGAGGTCAACTTTGCATGTCAGAGGCTGCCTGGGGTTCGACTCCCCGTGTCTGAGTAGCTCGAGCAGAGAAGATTCTTTTTCTTTCTATTCCTGCTTCAAGTAATCCGCACTCATAACAGTTCTCACCCAGGTCATAAATCGGACATCGTGTACGGTACACCGCCTCTATCTTTCCATGAGTTCCCCCCAATAAACTCGGAGGCACCTCGGGGTTCGACTCCCCGTGTCTGAATGGCCTGAACGTCGAACGACTTTTTCACTCCAGTTCTGCCTCAAGACATCCACACTCGTACCAATTCTCAACCAGGTGATGAATCAGACATCGTGTACGGTACACCGCCTCTATCTTTTCAGTATGGCTCTGGGAGAATTCGGAGGCAGCCCGGGGTTCGACTCCCCGTGTCTGAATATCGTCGACAGCCGAGAACGTTTTTTGTCTCCTGTTCTGCTCCAACAATGCACACCCATAACAGTTTTCAACCAGGCAGTAAATCGGACATGGTGTACGGTACACGGCCTCTTTGCATGTCTCTTTCTGAACCATTCGGAGGCAGCCCAGGGTTCGACTCCCCGTGTCTGAATGAGATTTCGGTTGAACTCCTTTTTTCTCTCCATTTCTGCCTCAAAACGCACACTCAGAACAATTCTCTACCCAGGTGATAAATCAGACATGGTGTACAGTATACACCGCCTCGATTGTGGTATCTTCAGGCAAAACATCGGAGTGCAGTCTGGGGTTCGATTCCCTATGTCTGAATAGGCGGTCTCGAATTTTTTTTTCTTTTTTCTTCCCATTTCTGCTTCCAAAAATGCCCACCCATAACAGCTTTCAACCAGGCAATAAATCGGACATGGTGTAAGGTACACGGCCTCCTGTATTGACTGTTCACTGGAAACCAAGCATTCGGAGGCAGCTCGGGGTTCGACTCCCCGTGTCCGAGTAGCTCGCTCGGAGGGCATGAAGATTCTTTTTCTTTCTATTCCTGCTTCAAGTAATCCGCATCCATGACAGTTCTCAACCAGGCCATAAATCGGACATGGTGTACGGTACATCGCCTCCTCCTTTGGATAGCTCGTCGCCCGCAGGCGGAGGCATTCGGGGTTCAATTCCCCGTGTCTGAATAACAATGGTAAATTTGAACTACTTTTTTTCTGTCCGTTTGTACTCTAAAGGAATTGCACACCCACTGGAGTTCTAAACCAGGCCATAGATCGAACATGGTGCATGGTACACGGTCTTGTTGAGAATGAAGTGCTAACACAAAAAGTGATTGGCAATTGTCTAAAGTACATACAAGAGTATATATACTAGAGCAGGATAATCCTCGGAATAACTCCGGCTACGGAAATGAATAGAAACGAGTCATAGTGAGTCAGTACGAGTCAGAATGAGTCACAACAAGATGTAGGCATGTGGAGAAAAGATTAAATATCACTGCGGACGCAAATCTGCACATGAAAGAAGCCTCGGACTTGGAATAGTCCGGTTGCCAACAGTTGGCACAGTAAAACCATGTGCTAACTTCAACAGGTCTCTTTGCATATCATGATGAAATGTATAAGTAGTTGGATGCAGTTCGGGGTTCGACTCCCGTGTCTGAATGATTTCGAAAGCATTTTTTATCTCCAGTTCTGCTTCAAGAAATGCGCATTCATGATAGTTCTCAACCAGACAATAAATCGAACATCATATACGGATCATGGTATACCGCCTCAGTGCTTCCGCTTGTTCAGAGGCAGCTTAGGAGCTTAGGGTTCGAGTCGTCGACTCCCTGTGCCCGAATGGTACCAGGTTGTCACAGTTTTTCTTTCCGTTCGCAGTATCAAACAACTCGCACCCTTACTGAAGTTTTCAACCAGGTTGATAAATCGGACATGGTGTGCGGTACACCGCCTCTTTACATGCGCCTCCTAACAGCATTCAGAGGCAGCTCGGGGTTCGACTCCCTGTGTCCGAATAGTTCTGAATCGGTTTAACCTTTTTTCTCTACATTTTTGCTTTCAAAAATGCACACTCTGAACAGTTCCCAACCAGGCAATAAATCGGACATGGTGTGCGGCACACCGTCTCTTTGCATTCAGTTTCTTGCGCAGCATTCGGAGGCAGCTTGGGGTTCGACTCCACGTGTCTGAATAGAGTAGCGAGTAGCTTTTTTCTCCTTATTTCTGCTTTCAAAAATGCACACTTAGAATTGTTCTCAACAAGGCAATAAATCGGACATGGTGTACGGTACACGGCCTCTTTCCATCATCTTTCTAATGAAGCATTCGGAGGCAGCTCGGGGTTCGACTCCCCGTGTCTGAATGCGTCCGTTTGTCTCTTGTTTTCTCTCCATTTCTGCCTCAAAACACACACTAAGAACAATTCTCTACAAGGCGATAACTCAGACCATGGTGTACAGTATACACCGCCTCGATTGTTGTATCCTCAGGCAAAACATCAGAGTGCAGTCTGGGGTTCGATTCCCCATGTCTGAATATTATGGCAGTCTCGGAGAAAGTTTTTTTTTTCCTCCCATTTCTGCTTCCAAAAAATGCCCACCCATAACAGTGCTCAACCGGCCATAAATTGGATATCGTGTACCGTAAGCTCTTTGCATGCAGTCATTCTTTCACAAAGCATTCGGAGGTTCGACTCCCTAAGTCTGAGTAGCTCGAGGGCATGAAGTTTCTTTTTCTTTCTATTCCTGCTTCAAGTAATCCGCAGTTCTCAACCAGGCAATAAATCGGACATCGTGTACGGTACATCGCCTCTTTCTTTGGATAGCTCGTCGCCCGCAGGCGGAGGCAGTTCGGGGTCCAATTCCCTGTGTCTGAATTACAATCATTTCCAAGCTGGCTTTTTTCTGCCGTTTGTACTCCAAAGGAATTGCACACCCACTGGAGTTCTCAAGCAGGCCATAGATCGGACATGGTGTACGGTACACGGCTTCTTTGCATAATCTCTCCAGCGAAGTATTCGGAGGCAGCTCGGGGTTCGACTCCCCGTGTCTGAATGATTTCGAAGGCTTTTTTTATCTCCAGTTCTGCTCCAAGAAATGCACATTCATGATGGTTCTCAACCAGACAATAAATCGAACATCGTATACGGACCATGGTATACCGCCTCAGTGGTTCCGTTTGTAGCAGATGGTGAGAGTGATATGCCCCACTGCCCCTGCTGAGCCGCCTAGTACCACCACATCAAGTCCGCGTGCCCGTTGCATTCGGGAAGATGCACGACGGTAAAATGCCGTTCACCCGCGTGCTGCGGGGCTCGTTCTGGTCGCCGTCGCCGTTGTGGGGCGCGAACGCTGAAGCGCGCGAGATGAGCCTGTTCGTCGTGGTCGGCTGCTGCTGGTGCTTGGCGGATCCAGCGTGATGAATGACGGGCCGAGGAAGGAGGCGGGCCGCTACTCTTCAGCGTCGTCGTTTCAGAGCGTCGGGACCATAACGTAGGCAGAGTGCGTGGAGAGGGAAGAAGATGACCAGCGCGAGCGGCGCACAGGAATAGGGCCAACGGCGAAGGGGTCCATTCCCGCCGGGGGTACTTGGCGGAGGGGTACACGAGGAAGGTGCATGCGAGGGCGAACGAGCGGAGTGGGAAGAGGCCCGCGGAGAAGGCAGCAGCGAGGTAGTGGGACGCGCGCGCCTTGGCTGTCCAACAATAAGCACGTCGGCGATAAATATGCACCGGAAGTGAAATGGGACGCGTGATCTACGGCATGCTTCGTGACCGGGACACACATCGCCGCAGGCACCGAAGGGGAGCTATGTAGATTCGTCAATGTCGACGGTAATCACGGTACGACCGTCGATCTGGAAGAGGAAGTCGTTGGCGCCTCCTCATCAGAGGTTGAAGTCCATTTCCAACAAGAGCTAATTTAATGCAGGTCATAGCCTACATTCGCAGATTTTTCTTTTGTATCTTTGACTAGGTTCCCAATATTGATTCCTGGCCGTCAGTGCAAATCTTGCTGCCATGCCGATACGCCACTGTCAATCCAAGTTCGACACCAACGTAAGTACGGCACACTAATAATGCGACGACCACGCGTCACCTTCAAGTCCTCGTTCAGGGCATGTGGCTATTATCCTCCAGCTCACTGAAACTGAGGTAAAAATCCGACTGATCTGCATTGCGAGCGGACTACAACAGTGCATTCGGAAGCCCAATATGGAAGCGTCACTGTCAGCTGCCTGTCATCGTCGAAGCGCCACATCAATCCAAGTTTGATGTTCCCGTAAGTACTGGGCGGGAACAGTGAGGCCAACTACTTCGCCGGATCTGCCGCTACGGTCTTGTGTCTAATTTAAAGCGCAACAAGCGGTCGCCGGCCCCCCACTTGCTCAGCTCATTTATTGTGACTTTTTGTAGAGCAAGCTGAGAAAGTTGTTTTGAAATGTTCCGCAATTTGCAGACTCAGAAATGTGGTGTAAAGCTGGGGTTAACGACAACTAACTCTAGTGGATATTGCATGCGAAGCCGAGGAGGGAACAGTCTGTCAAGTGAATAACTTCCAAAAAATAATTGATCCGCCCAAAACGGCATCTCGACTATGGCAGACATCAAGCTCTTCTCAAGTTCTCTGGAGCCTGTAGCTCGGCATGTGAGTGGGGCTGACTATAAGGATCACTTTCCGCATGTTGGTAGGATGGCGCTAATCTGCCGTGCCAGTGTGTTGGTCATGCTGCGCAATTTAACCATACGGGGATACGGCTTTGCCTAATCTTATAAAGAGAGTGAAGTGATGTGGCCTGTCCATTTTTTCTCGGACCCCTCATCTTATACTTGTCTTTGCCCAATACATTACCACCCCCAAGTGTACTGCAACACTCCATTCTCTTCAGTCAGTTCTGTTTACCATCTGACTTTCAGCACTGGCTGATATACTCATATATAGACTCTGCACTTATGCAGAATGGCCATGCCTCGTGAACCAAGTAGTTCCTATGTAGTTAACATGAAAGGTGTGTGTCAATGCACTAGGATACTGACATCTGTAATTATTTTACCCAGGAGGGACAGGAGGCAATGGTGGAACAGGTGGGCAACAGGGTGGCGATGGAGGTCCTGGGCTTGGCCCCATTCTGAATGCTACTGCTGAAATCATACATATTGCGATAAACCAAGGCACCGAGAAAGAGGAAATAAGGAATATTCTGCGCCAAGACTTCCTTAACTGGCTTTCACCTATCAATTTTTTTCCACAACAGGCAGATATTTCACAGTTGCGGGTGAAAGGAACTGGTGGGTGGCTGCTTGAAAATCCTCTCTTTAAGCAATGGGAATCTGGTTCCAGAAGGACACTTTGGTGCCGTGGAATTCGTATGTAACTCATTGCCCTCATGAATCCTGGACTAACAAAGCTGAAATATACAGCTGGTGCAGGGAAAACTGTCCTTGCGTGTGTCAATTGTAGACATTGAGTGGCTGCTACTAATTATGATGTCTTTAGATCAATGGTTGTGGATCACCTCAATGCTGCATGCAGAAACAACAAGGACCTTGGTGTGGCTTGCATGTATTTGAACCACAAGGAAGCTGACAACCAAACACCATCTAAGCTTCTGGCAGGTCTCTGGAGACAGCTTGTACATGGCAGGGATGTCGGCTCTGTAGCAAAGGAGTTGTATCAGCAGCACCAAGAGAAGAACACTGCACCATTGCTGGAAGAAGTTGCTGATGTTCTCAGCTCTAGCCTCAAGGAGTTTTCAAAGGTCTTCATTATTGTTGATGCCATGGATGAATATCCTGAACTTCAACGAGAAGTTTTACTCTCACATCTAGCAGCAATGGGTAGCAATGTGAACTTGATGATCACTTCACGGCCGAACATTTCTCCAGAGCCTTCCTGCTTTCCTGAGCTTGAAATACTAGATATTCAGGCGGCACTGGAGGATATTCAAGGATATATTGATACACAGATCAAGTTGTCTCCCTGCCTGTCCAAGCATGTTCAGAAGCAACCTGAGTTACGAGAAGAAATACATGCAAAGATCACCGATGCTGCAGATGGAATGTAAGCAGAACCACCTATGTCCAAAAGCAACTAACATAAATTCTGACTAGGTTCCTGTTGGCCAAGCTTCACATGGAGTCTCTCAGCATAAGGAACACTATAAAGGCTGTTAGGGAAGCTTTGAAGGAGCTACCAAAAAGTCTTAATGACAGCTATGATATTGCAATGCAGCGAATCGAGGCCCAGAGTGAGGAAGACAGAAGGACTGCTCAATCCACCCTCGTTTGGGTTGCTAATGCAAAGCGGCCATTGAAAGTCTCCGAAATAACAGTTGCTCTGGCTATTGAGCCAGAAGCCTGGAAACTTGATGAAGACAATGTTCTGGACATCCAGATTATTCTGTCTGTCTGTGCTGGGCTTGTCATTGTAGACAAGGGCTCTTCTGTGGTACGACTCGTCCACTACACCACACAGGAATATTTGGATAGCATTCAGGCTGTGCTATTCCCACATGCACAAACAGAGATAACACGCACTCTGCTCACAGTCCTAGCCTTTGAGGGATATCCAAATCCCTTCTGGATGAGGAGTGATCTGCCCCCTGTTGTTGAGTATTCTCAATATTGTCTTGCACATGTTGCTGGACAGCCTGAATCCCAACTCCAGGAAATCCTTCTAGAATTTGTTGGTAGGGCATTTCAATGGAAGAAAGCAATGGGGCAGAAATGGAATTCCCCACCATGGGATTATCCAGACTGGCCATCAGAACCCTCTGCATTGTGGATTGCAGCAGCTACAAACCTTGTGGACACTGCAAATTTTCTGCTGGAGCTAGCACCATCACCACAGCAGTCAATGGAACAAGAGATCATTGTAGCATCACACTATGGTCACAAAGAGATTGTCTATATCCTTCTTGAAAAGGGTGTCAATGTCAATGCAGCAAGAGGAGAGTATCAGAGTGCATTGCAAGCTGCTGCTGCCTCTGACAGAGACAACACAGAGATGGTCTGTATCCTGCTTGAAAAGGGTGCTAATGTCAATGCGGCAGGGGGAAAATATGGGAGTCCATTACAGGCTGCTTCCTATTGGGGCCACACAGAGATAGTCCAGATCCTTCTCAAAAGTGGTGCTGATGCCAATGCAGCATGGGGAAAATATGGGAGTGCATTGCACATTGCTTCCTTCCAGGGCCACACACAGATTGTCCAGATCCTTGTTGAAGCGGGTGCTGATGTCAATGCAGCAGGAGGAAGATATGGGAGTGCACTGCAGGATGCCTCCTGCAGAGGCCATACAGAGATTGTCCATATCTTGCTTGAACAGGGTGCTGATGTCAGTGCAGTAGGAGGAGAATATGGGAGTGCATTGCAGGCTGCCTCCTATTGGGGCCACATACAGATTGTCCAAATCCTTCTTGAAAGTGGTGCCAATGTCAATGCAGCCAGAGGAGAATATGGGAGCTCCTTTCAGGCTGCCTCCTACAGAGGCCATGCAGAGATTGTCCGTATCCTGCTTGAAAAGGGTGCTGATGTCAATGCCACAAGGGGTGAATATGGGAGCGCATTGCAGGCTGCCTCCTACTGGGGACATACAGAGGTTGTCCAGATCCTTCTTGAAAGCGGTGCCAATGTCAATGCAGCTGGGGGAGAATATGGGAGTTCCTTGCAGGCTGCCTCCTACCAGGGTTACACAGAGATTGTCCAGATCCTTGTTCAAAAGGGTGCTGATGTCAATGCAGCGGAGGAAACATATGGGAGCTTGTTGCAGGCTGCCTCCTACAAAGGCCTTACAGAGGTTGTCCAGATCCTTGTTGAAGAGGGTGCTGATATCAATGCAGCAGGGGGGAAATATGGGAGTGCACTGCAGGCTGCTTACTACCATGGTCACACAAAGATTGCCCACATCCTTGTTGAAAAGGGTGCCAATGTCAATGCATCATGGGTTAAATCCAAGGACTTCTGGGAAGACAAAGAATATGGGAGCTTCTTGCAGGCTGCCTCCTCCAGAGGCCACACAAAACTTGTAGCTTTCCTTCTTGAAAAGGGTGCCGATGTCAATGCCACACGGGGTGAATATGGGAGTGCATTGCAGGCTGCCTCCTACTGTGGACATATAGAGATTGTCCAGATCCTTCTGGAAAGTGGTGCTAATGTCAATGCAGCCAGTGGAAAATATGGAAGCTCATTGCAGGCCGCATCCCACAGTGGCCACACAGAGATTGTCTGTATCCTGCTTGAAAAGGGTGCTGATGTCAATGCAGTAGGGGGAACATATGGGAGTGCATTGCAGGCTGCCTCATTCTTGGGCCACACAGAGATTGTCCAAATCCTTGCTGAAAAGGGTGCTGATGTTACTGCAGCAGACGGAAAACATGGGAGTGCATTGCAGGCCGCCTCCTACCAGGGCCACACAGAGATTGTCTCTATCCTTCTTCAAAAGGGTGCTGATGCCAATACATCATATGCAGTAGTTGAGGACCTCTGGCCAGTCAGCACTGACTATGGGAGCTTGTTGCAGTGTGCTTGCTACAGTGGCCACACAGCAATTGTCTCTTTCCTTCTTGAAAATGGTGCTGATGCCAATGCAGCAGGGGGAGAGTATGGGAGTGCTTTGCAGGCTGCCTCCTACTGGGGCCACACAGAGATAGTCCAGATACTTCTTGAAAGTGGTGCCAATGTCAATGCAGCCAGGGGAGAATATGGGAGCTCCTTGCAGGCTGCCTCTTACAGAGGCCACACAGAGATTGTCTGTATCCTGCTTGAAAAGGGTGCTGTTGTCAATGTGGCAGGGGGAGCATATGGGAGTGCATTGCAGGCTGCCTCCTATTGGGGCCACACACAGATTGTCCAGATCCTTGTTCAAAGGGGGCTGATGTCAATGCATCATGGACAAAATTTGAGCACTTCTTGCCAAAACACACTGAATATGGGAGTGTGTTGCAGGCTGCCTCCTACAGAGGCCACATAAAGATTGTCTCTTTCCTCCTTGAAAAGGGTGCTAATGTCAACATAGCAGGGGGAATATACGGGAGTGCATTACAGGCTGCCTCCCACCAGGGCCACACAGAGATTGTCTCTATCCTTCTTGGAAAGGGTGCTGATGCCAATGCAGCATGGGGTACATATGGGAGTGCATTATGGGCTGCCTCCCACCAGGGCCATACAGAGATTGTCTCTATGCTTCTTGGAAAGGGTGCTGATGCCAATGCAGCGTGGGGAACATATGGGAGTGCATTGCACATTGCTTCCTACCGGGGCCAGACAAAGATTGTCCAGATCCTTGTTGAAGAGGGTGCCAATGTCAATTCAGCAGGGGGGAAATATGGGAGTGCATTGCAGGCTGCTGCCTACAAAGGTCACACACAGATTGTCCAGATCCTTGTTGAGGAGGGTGCTGATATCAATGCAGCAGGGGGAAAATATGGGAGTGCATTGCAGGCTGCCTACTGCCAGGGCCACACAGAGATTGTCCACATCCTTGTTGAAAGCAGTGTTTACCAATGTCAATGCAGCAGCAGGATAATATGGGAGCTCCTTACGGGCTGCTGCTGCCTTCTACACAAGCTACACAGACATTCTGAAAGATGAACAGTAGTGAGTCTGTCTTTAAATATGATTTTGGCTACTCATATACCCTATTATCAGGTGTTGTATATTTTCTGTGTTAAGTAGACTTACTTTGATCATTTAAATTTAAAAGAAAGTTAGTTGTCGGATGCAGTTCGGGGTTTGACTCCCGTGTCTGAATGATTTCGAAAGCATTTTTTATCTCCAGTTCTGCTCTAAGAAATGCACATTCATGATATATAGTTCTCAACCAGACAATGAATTGAACATCATATACGGACCATGGTATACCGCCTCGGTGCTTCCGGTTGTTCAGAGGCAGCTTAGGAGCTTAGGGTTTGACTTCCTGTGCCCGAATGGTACTAGGTTCTCACAGTTTTTCTTTCCATTCGCAGTTTCAAACAAATCACACCCTTACTGAAGTTTTCCACCAGGTTGATAAATCGGACATGGTGTGCGGTGCACCGCCTCTTTGGATGCGCTTCCTAACAGCATTCAGAGGCAGCTCGGGGTTCGACTCCCTGTGTCCGAATAATTCGGTTCGAACAACCTTTTTTCTCGACATTTTCGCTTTCAAAAATGCACACTCAGAACTGTTCTCAACCAGGCAATAAATCAGACATGGTGTGCGGCACACCGTCTCTTTGCATGCCATTCCTCGTGCAGCATTCGGAGGCAGCTTGGGGCTCGACTCCCCATGTCTGAATAGATGAGCGACCAGCTTTTTTTTCTCCTTATTTCTGCTTCCAAAAATGCACACTTAGAACTGTTCTCAACAAGGCAATAAATCTGACATTATGTGCTTGCGGTATACCACCTCTATCTTTGCAACAGGGCTCGAGTCCGGATGAGTTCGGAGACAGCTCGGGGTTCGACTGTCTGAATAGAGTAGGGACTGGCATTTTCCTTAGTCTCTGTTACAGACCTCTATACAGATGACAATCAAGATGTATCCGTATATCATTTTTCTCCTCATTCTGCTTCCAAATATGCACACTTAGAACTGTTCTCAACAAGGCAACAAATCGGACATCGTGTACGGTACACCACCTCTAAGTATCTTTGCAACAGGGCTCCGGGTGAATTCGGAGGCTTCGGGGCTCGACTCCCTGTGTCTGGTTGTATCAGCAGCTTTTTTCTCTTCGTTTCTGCTCTAAGAAAATGCAAAGTGGATTTCCTCTGATTTTCTACTAGTACGTTGCCTCATGGACACAACAGCCCCAACCGATGCGTGATGATTGCCGAATTTGCACCTCTCCTTTCGCTCTCATCCACATCTCCAGAAAAACCTCTGTCCCTGACTCCTACTCTCTTTCGCACACCTCATTGGTCTCCTACCTGAAACTGGACTTGAGCTTTCTAACCCTCGGCCTGTTGCCACTCACCTGTAATTGGAAGGGCTGCTTCGGAATTTGGATGCCGCCGCATCAGGCATCAGCTCGGTGGCCAAATTCATCGCAGCCGCCGAGAATTCTTCATTAGGTACGGTCAGAGTAGAATTTAAATGGGCGATTCTGACAACGATTCTGGACACGATTCTGGCTGTAATTTGATTACAGCTAATAACAGTACCGAAGGCACGAACGAAAAATTTCCATTTTTAGCTGTTTTTGATCTCTTCGAAAGAATTGCTTGTATCTCTGTCAGTTCTGCACGGATTCACTCGAAAGATAGCTAGAACTTTCAGGCTAATTGAGGCGTAATTAGTGATAGAGCCAAATCCGGAATAATATCTTATTTTGGCATGCTTCCAAAATCCGGCTCCCGGCCAAAATTTCTGTCTACCTAGCTCAAATCATGTTGGTTGGCTCTGAAATTTTGTGAGGAGCAGTTCCTATGCATTAGGAAGATTATCATAGAGCCAAAAATAATTATCTGCTTTTCCTAACATGTGTACCGTGCTTTAGAGATATTTTGAGCAGCAATACATGCATTGCTCTAATTATTTCAGTTCTCGACCAAATAGACTGTTCAAGCGAGCCAACACGACGTCAATCACCTCTCCCAATGTTCACCTTGTTGATTCCGCATCATATGCTGGTTGAACATTACTAATTACTAATTAGGTCGCGTGGTGTCGTGGTGCAGTAACCATCAAGTTGCCGTGACAGTCCCAGCCAGCCTCGATTCTTTTTCCCTTCCACTTCCATAAGTGAACCATCTGTGACCATAGTTCAACTGCTCACATTCCCCCAGACTGATACTGTCGCAACTGCAACAGGCCTTGTTATCCACGCAAATCTACATCAAGAGCGAGTCCACAAGTCCCTGAGTACACCTCGAGCAGCTCAGCTCAGAAAATTGACAGGGAAACATTTTGCACAGGGTTCACAGCGAATAATACTTGTCATGTCCTTGATTATTTCACTCTCGTTTTCCAGTTACCCATTACTATCAACCCTTACAAACCCAGTGGATGCTACAGAGGCCTGTGATGGCTATTGACGTCCGCTTATCAGAGCTGGATGCGGGGATGTGAATTAGCTTCAGAATGAATACTCTACAACCTTTGTTTAAGAACTAGCAGTTCCGGAAATGAGATACTGGATATAAAATATACACAATCATAGAAGGCAGTTGTTTTTAGCTGTGGGCTATGATTCAAATTGCCCATTACTCCACCAGTGTTGGAGATTCAGGGAAGTGGAGGGGAAAAAGAGTCGAGTGGCTGGGACTGTCACGGCAACTTGATGGTTACTGCACCACGACACCACGCGACCTAATTAGTAATTAGTAATGTTCAACCAGCATATGATGCGGAATCAACAAGGTGAACATTGGGAGAGGCGATTGACGTCGCGTTGGCTCGCTTGAACAGTCTATTTGGTCGAGAACTGAAATAATTAGAGCAATGCATGTATTGCTGCTCAAAATATCTCTAAAGCACGGTACACATGTTAGGAAAAGCAGATAATTATTTTTGGCTCTATGATAATCCTCCTAATGCATAGGAACTGCTCCTCACAAAATTTCAGAGCCAACCAACATGATTTGAGCTAGGTAGACAGAAATTCTGGCCGGGGAGCCAGATTTTGGAAGCATGCCAAAATAAAATATTATTGCGGATTTGTGTTACGATCATGCACTTTCCGGCTGTTTACGGCCTTTCCGGTTATGGTTACGGCCATTACGGTCCAACCAACTTTCCGATGCTCCGGCTAGTTCCGTTGACGCACAACCTTTGGGGTTTTCGCAATGAAGGTCTTCTGAGCGTTCCCCAAATCAAACATATGACTCATGCAACTATGCTTCTCTCTTATTGTTCTTATTGTTCTTATTGTCTTTTATATACTTCTTCCGCATTAGACTTATCTCCGTATTTAGTATAAATACGTATTATGTTCTACTGTATCTTTAGTTGAAAATTAACGTGCTTTGCCTCCGCATTGCTCCGTGGTCTGACTTCTGCTCTCCTCGTCGTCGAGCCAAGTTAGTTGGTGTACCCGATCTCCTACGTGGTATCACTTACGGCCCTATCCGTCTTTCCGGCCTTTACGTCTTTCCGGCCTTCCGTCCTTCCGGCCTTTTCCGACACGGATATAACAGTATTTTCAACTCAACCTAATTTGGCTCAATGTCTTACAGCCACCTCGCCAATACCCCCGACTTCCGGAACCGTCGACGCGATTCGCGTCAGTTCAGCAACATCGTTCCGATCGTCGTTCCGGGACAGCTCACCTACGACAATGTCTCTGGCATCATCTCTTCCCCACAAGATCTTCGCTCTCGCGCGCAGCCTCGTTTTGAGGAATCCCGGCCTTTACGGCCGAATGCTCCAACAATGTGGTCTCGCCCACTTCTCGCTCAAGATGCGCGCGGTGCTGCTCTCCGTCCTCAGCAGTTCAGCTTTTCCCCAACCGGTTCCCATTATCCCGGTACGGCATATCCTCAGCTGATGGATTTTCGAGAGTATGATCGTCAATCAGGTGGAAGCAGTATGCGATCGCCTACCCCTAATCGCCAACGCGTATCCTACCAACCGGTAACTACGGCTATTGAAGAACTTCCGGAGGTTTACGATCCTACGGACCCTCTCGAACAGCAGCCTGTACCAACTGATTTTCCGCCTCGTGATACGGGCGTGATTTATCCGTACCTTGGACGGCGTGTGGCGACTGCTCCTCCTTTGGAGACAGTTGATAAGGGTAAAGGTAGAGCTCAAACTCCTGCTCCTGACCCGAACGCCCCACAATCCACTTCTCTTCCCACTGGTTCTTTTCCGCCCCCCGCCTCCTGGGCCTTCCGGCTCACCCGGCGGTGGAGGTGGTGGTTCCGGCGGCGGTGGAGGAGGTGGAGGCCCGCCTCCTGGCGATGCGTCTTCGCCTCATCCCTCCATTCCGGCTGGAATTCCTTCCGGTTCCGGTGCTCCGGCTCCGGATCCAGGACCTGGTGGCGGTGGAGGTGGCGGCGGTGGTGGTGGCGGACCATTTGGTTTGGCTCCACCTCCAGGTCCTCCAGGTCCTCCCGGTCCGCAAGGGCCCCCCGGCCCTACGCTTCATATTCCGGCTCCGCATAACCCTCAGCTAGACTATGCCGTTCAACAAATGGCTGATGCTATGGCTCTCCTCGCTCGGAATTCTGTCGCCCCTCCTCGCTCCACTCGTACTTCCTCCCGCGCTCCGGATACTTTCGATGGCTCCGACCCATCGAAGTTCGCCACTTTCATGTCGCAGATCTACCTGCACATAGCGGAACGTCCGCAAGACTTTCCGACCGACGACGAGAAAATCTTCTAGGTCCGGTCGTATCTTCGCGGAACGGCTCAGCAGTGGTTTCAGCCCAACATCTTCGCTGACGGACAAGCGCCCATTCCATTCTGGGATGGGAATTGGGAGCTCTTCGTTCAAGAGCTTGCGACGAATTTCGGCCCGCACGATCCCTTCGGCGACGCGTGGATTTCATTGGAGACTCTCTCCATGAAGCCTGGAGATCGGCTGGCGACTTACCAGCTCGAGTTCGACACCCATGCGGTTATGACTGGGTATAACGAGGCCGCCCTTTTCTGGGCATTTTACCGCGGCCTTCCAAGCCGTATCAAGGACACCATGGCGCAGAATCAGCTTCCGGTCACTCTTGCCGCGCTGAAAGCCCTCGCCTCGCAGCTCGATCAGCGGTATCATCGCCGCAACACTGAGCGCGCGAACGAGCGTGCTGCTGCGAATCCGCCTCCGGCCGGAAAGTCTTCCGGCGATTCTTCCGGTGCTGCGGCCTCGGGAGGTGGTGGCGGTGGTGGAAAGTCCAAGGGTAAAGGCAAGGGCGGTGGAAAATCCAACTCCCCTCCCAAGACCAATCCTCCGGCCAATACTCCGGCCAACAGTAACGCGGCTCAGGCTTCCGGGTCCAAGCAGGCGAAACCGTACGCTGCCAAGCTCGACTCCACCGGCAAGCTCAAGCCGGAGGAACACGAGCGACGCATGAAGAACAACCTCTGCATGTTCTGCGGTGGCGCGGGTCACAAAATGGCTGAATGCCGCAAACGTCCGGCCGGCGCTCAAGGCAAGGCCGCGACTGTCTCTGACCCCGCACCTGCTGCCGCTGATGCTTCTTCCTCTGAGTCAAAAAAATAGGCAGCGGCTCGGATACCTCTGCACCTGGTCCGAGCCGTGTTGACTCCGAGGTGCTTCCCGAGGTTACTCTCAACGCGTCCACTCTTTCTCCTAATGCCTTTTATGTTGATCTCGATATATCATTACTCTCTGCGGACTATCTCTCGCCTTCCGGCATACTTTCCGGTTTTCCTACTCCGGACGCAGGCCTAACCCTGCGTCCGTCTTTTGTACAACGAGTTGCCGCGGGATTCAACTCCCGCTTGCGGGCGCTCATCGACTCCGGCTCTTCGCACTGTTTTGTGTCTACTAGGGTTTGCGAATCTAATGGGTATTCTCCGTATGCGGTCCCTCCGGTTAAACTCCGGTATCTCGACGGCTCCTCATCCATCATTGACCGACAGCTTCAATTGCTCCCTCGGTTCCCTTCTGGCGATGTCCATTCTATGGAATTCTACGTCACCCGTCTGGATTCTGCTTGTGACTTGGTTCTTGGACTAAACTGGCTACGCCGCTACAATCCGTTGATTGATTGGCGCAACGCCTCACTAAAGTTCAGCCCTGTTTACGACGAATCTATTGTGTCGACACTCCCGGAAACTATTCCGGATCCTGTTGCGGTCTCTCCGGCTACGGAGATGGCGGAACCTCCGGTATCCCCGGCTCTCCTTCCCTCAATACCGCTGACGTCTTCGCTTGAATCCGCTCCTTCTATGGAGATTCCGTCTGAGGCATCTACGCCTCGTCCGTTCACTTCTGCCCCACTTGTGTCTATGGTCAATGCGGCAGCCTTCCACGCAATTATTCGCGATAAAGGCACCGTCCAGTATACGCTCCGCGCATCTCCGGTCGACGAGACTAACGGCTTTGGTGTTGCGGCCGAGCCGGACTTTGCGAATTTGTCCGGCATTCCGGCCGAGTACCACGACTTCGCCGACGTCTTCTCTGAATCAGAGGCTTACACTCTTCCGCCTCATCGCGAATTCGATCTCAAGATCGAGACTGTCGATGGTGCTGAGCCTCCGGTCGGCCCCATCTATTCCCTTTCCGCAACCGAGCTGACCGCGCTTCGGGAGTTCCTCGACAAGAACCTCAAGGCGGATTTCATCTATCCGTCTCGTTCCTCCCACGGCGCTCCGATTCTCTTCGCTAAGAAGAAAGACGGAAGTCTCCGGCTTTGCGTCGACTATCGTGGATTGAATCGCATCACGAAGAAGGATCGTTATCCGCTTCCTCTGATCGCGGATCTCCTCGACGCTCCTGGAAAGGCGCGTATTTACACCAAACTGGACCTACGCCACGCCTATCACTTGCTCCGTGTCGCCGCTGGCGACGAGTACAAAACCGCTTTCCGTTCCCGTTACGGCTCCTACAATTTCCGGGTCGTTCCGGAAGGTCTCTCCAACGCACCAGCTGCTTTCCAGCGCTTCCTTAACACTCTCTTTGCGGATCTCTTGGACGTTTACGTCGTGGTATACTTGGATGATATCCTGGTGTACTCCGACGATCCGGCTAATCATACGGATCACGTCCGCGAGGTGCTTCGCCGCCTACGCGAAGCTGGATTATACTGCAAGCTATCCAAGTGCGAGTTCAGCGTCACCACTTGCGAGTACCTCGGCTACATTCTGTCGCCCGACGGTTTCCGCATGGCGCCGGACAAAATTTCCGCTATTACGGATTGGCCAGCACCTCGGAAAGTGAAGGACGTTCAGTCCTTCCTTGGTTTTTGTAACTTTTATCGGCACTTCATTTACGGCTATTCCGGCATTACCGTTCCACTCACCCGCCTCACGCGTACTGGCAAACGGTGGGATTGGACACCCGCTTGTCAAGCGGCCTTCGACACTCTCAAAAGCGCTTTTACGGCTGCTCCGGTACTCCATCACTGGATTCCCGGCCGTCAGATTATGGTCGAGACGGACGCATCCGATTACGCCATTGCGGGCATTCTCTCCATCCTTGGAGACGACGGTGAATTCCATCCCGTCGCTTTCCGGAGCCGCACCCTTACGGCTCCGGAACTCAACTATGACACGCACGATAAGGAACTCCTCGCTATTTTTGATTGCTTTACTCATTGGCGTCACTATCTCGAGGGTGCCCCTCTCACTGTCGACGTCGTCACGGACCACAAGAATCTGGAATACTTTGCCTCGACTAAGGTTCTTACCCGTCGGCAAGTACGCTGGTCCGAATACCTTTGCCATTTCAATATGGTAATCCGGTTCCGACCCGGAAAGCTCGGAGGTAAACCCGATGCATTAACTAGATGATGGGACGTCTACCCTAAAGAGGGGGATACGGCCTTCAGCCAGATCAATCCTCAGAACTTCCGGCCCATTTTCACTTCTGATCAGTTATCCGCATCGCTAAACGCTACCTTCCTCGAGGACGTCTGTCTCCAAGCATCTCTCGTCATGGATGTTGACTCGCTACACCGCGAAATCATTTCCCACTATCCTGACGACCCAGCCGCAGTTTCCGGTATCGCTTCCGCGACTTCCGGCACTTCCGGCTCCATGCGCTGGACCATGGATCCAACCGGTCTTCTTCTTCTCAGCAATCGGATCTATGTTCCCCAGGTTTCGGGCGATACACCTGATATACTCCGCGTACGTGTCCTGCAAAATAAGCATGATCACATACTCTCCGGCCATTTTGGACAGAACCGTACCTTGGCTCTCGTCCGGCGTGAATACGCCTGGCCGGAAATGCGTAGTTTCGTCCGCGACTACTGCAAGTCCTGCACTCACTGCAAGCGCAACAAGGCCCCGCGGCACAAGCCTTACGGCCTTCTCCGTCCATTACCGGTTGCTTTACGTCCTTGGCATTCGATATCCATCGACTTCATAGAATTCCTCCCTTATTCCGGCGAGTTTGATTGCATTTGCGTCATTGTTGACCGTGCATCCAAGCAGGTTATCTTATTCCCCTGCGACCGACATATCACCTCTGCCCAACTCGCCCGATTCTTCCTTATTCATGTATTCTCCAAACACGGTGTTCCATCCCACGTCACTTCCGATCGAGGCACGGAATTCGTTTCCGCCTTCTTCCGCGCATTGGGCGAACTTCTCAACATGACCATGCATTTTACGTCCGGCCATCACCCGGAGGCCGACGGACAAACGGAACGCATAAATCAAACCCTCGAGCAGTACATCCGCATGTATTGTGCGTATCACCAGGACGACTGGGCTGAACTCCTCCCTCTTGGAGAGTTTGCGCTCAATAACGCTCCTAACGCATCTACCGGCGTGTCTCCGTTCTTTGCGAACAAGGGTTACCACCCGCTTCTCACTTTCTCCGAAACGACCGTCGTTGGTCCCGATGTCGACAAGGCTCAGGATTTTGCGTACGAACTCCAATCTGTCCATGAATACCTCCGAACGCAGCTGACTATTGCTACGGAGCGTTACAAGGAGATTGCGGACAAGAAACGTCTTCCGGACCCTCCGCTTGAGGTCGGAGACCAAGTCTTCGTCTCAACAGAGTTCATCGCAACAACGCGGCCCACGGAAAAGTTCTCCGAGACGCATTTCGGTCCTTACGAAGTCATCGAGAAGACTTCCGGCTCTTCCTATCGCATCCGGCTTCCTAAAGCCCTCTCGCGCATTCACCCCGTTTTCCACATATCAACGCTTGAACCGCATTTTCCGAATCCGTTCCCAGGCCGCGAACAACCTCCGCCTGGTCCCGTCGAAATTATCGATGGTGATGAACATTTCGAACTTGCGGCGATCCTCGATTCCAAGATCGACAGGCGTTACCGCCGTTGCCCTCTTCGCTATTACGTTGAGTGGTTTGGTTGGTCTCATACCGGTGATCAGTACCAATGGGTTCCTGCATTCGACTTGGACGCGCCAGAACTCCTGGCTGCATTCCACACTCGTTATCCGGAAAAACCTGGTCCGGAATGGGAACGGATTTGAGTTTACGGCTCCGTTCCACTTACGGCCCCTACACCTGATTTACGGCCTACGGTTCCACTTGCGTACGTGAGTTTGAGTTACGTCCTCACTCCGGTTGCTTTACGGCCTCTCCGGTCGCCTTACGGTTCCGACCCTTTCCGGCCACTTCCGTTTCATCGGCGACTCTACGCGGTTTATTCAAGAAGATGGATTTACAATTTTTCGCAATGCGACAATTTACACTAATCATCATACTCCAATTCGTAATCAACGTCCTTGTGGGCGTCCGACTCCTCGTCCAGCACCAAATACCCATCCACCAATCGGAAGCCGGGAGGACACGGAAACGTGGCCATGAAATCGGCCGACGGGACCATTCTCTCCACCGGCTCCTCCTTCAGCTCCACAGGCGCTTCGAGCTCGGCTTTCTTCGCCATGAGCTTTTGGATTTCCGCATCGATTGCGGCCTTCCTCTCCGCCTCTTCCCGCGCAATCCGTTCCTTCCGTTCTTGCTTCCGCGCCGCCCGTTCCAACCCGCGGTTCTTGAGAGCCGTTGCGGCGGCGAGATTTGCCTCCTCGTCCTCCTCCTTCTTAACCGTCATCCGGATGAGGCTCGCGTCGTCCACCGGGGAAACCACCGGAACGACAGGCGCAAGAAGCGCAACTCCGGTGCGCGAGCGCGATCTCGCAGGGCGAGACACAGGGCGAGCAGAACGCGACGCGGGACGACTAGCTCTTCCAGAGCCTTCGCCCTGTTGCGACTCTCCGGCCCTTTCCGGCTCCATTGCGGCCCGCCCGCGCTGCCCTCTCCTCCCTTCTCTGCTGTTTCCTGCGCTTGCGTTCCTCTTCGAGCCGTTCGAGTTCACGAAGGCGGCGCTGCGTATTCACCAGGCCGCGACGCATCTCCTCGAATTGTGAGATCTCTTCCACTACATACAGTAAGTACTTTTCAAAAAACCATGGGAGATAGTGTCGCGGGGTTTTGCAAAAGGCCATGATAAGGTTTTTGCAAAATCCCATGCTAACTAGCATACAGTCAGTGTAAAAAAAATGCGATAAAATGGCATAGGTAGGGATTGAACTCATGACAGCTGGAGAACAGTTATGTCATCAATAAAGCGTACAGCTTTACCACTACACCATATAGCTTCATGTAGGGTAGCTTGATGTAGTATATTATAGGCACCCATCAACTGGGGAAAAATACAAAGAAAAATCGAAATAAGATCAGGAAAATTCAGAGAATATTCAGGGCATCTTGGGATAATGTACACAAACAATGTCTTTAGAAACATCATGAACACATGTCATGTGGTATATTATAGGCCCCCATCAACTGGGAAAAAAACATTAGGGATTGAACCAAAAGCCTTCCAGATAGTCCTGTGACCATACATCAATACAGAGCTCTTACCAACTACACCAAGAGGCCATGATGGGTCCAAACATTGATGGCTATTGCTTTTGGTTCAATCCCTAATGTTTTTTTCCCTGTTGATAGGGGCCTATAATATACCACATGACATGTGTTCATGATGTTTCTAAAGACATTGTTTGTGTACATTATCCCAAGATGCCCTGAATATTCTCTGAATTTTCCTGATCTTATTTCGATTTTTCTTTGTATTTTTCCCCAGTTGATGGGTGCCTATAATATACTACATCAAGCTACCCTACATGAAGCTATATGGTGTAGTGGTAAAGCTGTACGCTTTATTGATGACATAACTGTTCTCCAGCTGTCATGAGTTCAATCCCTACCTATGCCATTTTATCGCATTTTTTTTACACTGACTGTATGCTAGTTAGCATGGGATTTTGCAAAAACCTTATCATGGCCTTTTGCAAAACCCCGCGACACTATCTCCCATGGTTTTTTGAAAAGTACTTACCATACCAGCTGTCTCTTCCGGCAAGATCTCGCCGGTGCGAGAGTCGACTTGACGACGCCGCGAAGATACTTGGGACGCGGGCCGATGCACTACGGCACCTACCAGGCCCAACTGCGCGAATGCCTGCGCTACGCGAGATGCCTTCTTCTGCGGAAGGCGCGTTTTGCTTTGCGGCCGCAGACTGCACTTCGTGTGCACCTTGTGGCAGCCGTCGCATGCCGTCTTTCCCTCTAGCACGATGCACGGGATTTGACGTTCCTTGCACCTATCGCATCCTGCAGACAACATCAGCAAAAGGAAGAAGTGAATAACTTTCATGCGCACCTTCCGGGGAGCTCTCCCGCTCCTCGCGATCCACTCTCGGCTTCTTGGGCGACGCTCTCGCTTTTCCGATCCTCTTCCGCTTCTTTCCGATCTCTTCCGGCCCTTCCGGTCCTTCCGATCCTTCTCCACCCTCACTTTCGTCACCGGATTCCAGCTTCTCATCCGGAACATCATCGTCGTCTGGAGACTCCGCGCGGCGCAATAGGTCCACCGCATCGACGTAATCCATGGAGTGGAGGTTGCCCCGCTCAAAGCGCTGGCGCAAATCCACAATTTGGTCGCGACGGGACGTCGCTTCCACCATGTCGTCTTGCGCGGTACGCAAATTTGCGTCCGCTACGGCCACCTCCGCTTCCGCCTCGCCCTCGAGCTCGATAAGGTCCCGAAGATACTTCAGGAAATCGGGCTCGATGCGCGTGCGCTCCAACGCCTCCAGCGACATCCCTGCGATAATCTCCTCCCGCATCTCCTCGATTTCCGACATCAGGCGCTCGGTACGCTCCTCTTTCGTGTCCATTGAGGACTCGCGGCTGATGCAGTTGTTGCGTGATTGCTGCGAGTGATGCGAGTGTTGCGACATGGTGGATGGAGGAAGAGAAGAAGTTTTTTATCAACATCCCACGATCACATGACTTATCATCAACTGCACAGTTCCTCACGATCCTTTCCGTTTATGTTGCGTCACCTTTTCGTCATTCCGACTTCGGCATCGTATTCCTCTTGTTCTTTGTTCCTTGGGGGCAAGGAACCCTAAGAGGGGGATACTGTTACGATCATGCACTTTCCGGCTGTTTACGGCCTTTCCGGTTACGGTTACGGCCATTACGGTCCAACCAACTTTCCGATGCTCCGGCTAGTTCCGTTGACGCACAACCTTTGGGGTTTTCGCAATGAAGGTCTTCTGAGCGTTCCCCAAATCAAACATATGACTTATGCAACTATGCTTCTCTCTTATTGTTCTTATTGTTCTTATTGTCTTTTATATACTTCTTTCCGCATTAGACTTATCTCCGTATTTAGTATAAATACGTATTATGTTCTACTGTATCTTTAGTTGAAAATTGTAGCTTTTTGGGGATCAAAAGTTCTATATCCTCTAGCTAGAATACAGCTGGCTTTTATACCCTACAGAACAATGGTAGCAATATACATAGGTTCAAATAAACGGACAATGGTTGTCGAGTTGGCTGTGCTGTGGTAACGCGTCGAGACACGTCGCGTCACGTCGTGTCGTTTCGGCGCCACGCCTTCTCTAACTGAAACGCGTACGTGGTGGGTCTGGGCCTTGCTGGGCTGCCACGTCTTCCTGCCTCGTGTCGCCATCCTTCAACACTCCCCCTCAGACCGGCAAGAGCCCAAGCGCGCGGGTAAGTTTCTCGTGCTTAGGTTTTGGCAAAGGCTTTGTGAATATATCTGCCAACTGATCCTCTGTTGTGCAGTAAATCGGTTCGATCGTCCCGTTCTCAATTTTCTCGCGTACGAAGTGATTCTGGACGTCGAAATGTTTTGAGCGCGCATGGTATTGGGGATCCCGAGCAAGCGCCAGCGCTGCTTGGTTGTCTTCGTGAATCACAGTTGGGCGGGTCTGAGAGTAACCGATCTCGTCCAGCAAGTATCGGCTCCATACGGCGAAGCGAGTCGCATGAGCGAGCGCCGTGTACTCCGCCTCAGTTGAGGATGTCGCAATCGTTGACTGCTTCTTTGAATTCCAGGCGTACACGGCTCCTCCGAGCAGAAACGCGTAACCTGATATGGATTTTCGATCGTCGGGGTTCGCTGCGTAATCCGCGTCGCTGTAGCCCACGGAGACAGTGTTCCCGCGGCTGAGTTTTCCGTACACGAGACCGTAGTTCCGGGTTCCAGAGAGATAGCGAAAGACGCGCTTACAAGCGCTCCAATGCTCTGGCCCAGGGTTCGACGAATACTGGCTGAGTGCAGTGACGGCGTACGCGATATCGGGGCGCGTGCAGATGGCAGCATACATGAGCCCGCCAATCATGGATTGGTACTCGACTCGAAGAGGTGCCGGGGCTGGCGGTGTGTCGGTTGGGGCTTTTCGTAGGATAACATTGGGATCCATCGGTGTTGCCAGTGGTTTCGCATCAGCTAGCCCGTACTTTGCAAGCAGTGTCTCGATGTAGTGGTGTTGAGAGAGCGCGATCGTGCCGGCATCGCGGTCACGAGTGATCTCGATCCCGATCAGTTTCCGCGGCTCTCCCAAATCCTTCGTCTCGAACAAGCCTGCGATCTCTGCCTTTGTCCGTTCTGCTTCTTCCCTCGTATTTGACAGGATGAGCAAGTCGTCGACCCACACTGTCACCCAAGTCCGCTGGCCATCACGTTCACGGTAGTACACACAATGATCGACGGCGGTCTTGGCCAGCTGGATTGAGGTGAGTTTGCGGTCGAACTCGCGATTCCATTTGCGGCCTGACTGCTTCAATCCGTAGAGCGTCTTCTTCAACCTCCAAACGCGGCCAGTTTCATCATCGAATCCTGGTGGCTGTCGCATATATATTTCCTCCTTGAGCTCGCCATTGAGGTATGCACCTCGTATATCCATTTGAATTATTTCGAGGCCTTCAATAGCGGCGATAGCGAGCGCGACGCGCACTGATTCGAGACGAACGACGGGCGCGAATGTCTCGGTGAAGTCAATCCCGGGGATCTGCGAACATCCGAGTGCAACAAGTCTGGCCTTATATCTCGAGACCTGACCAAGCTCATCTGTCTTCTTGACATAGGTCCACTTGCACCCAATAGCATCGCGGTCCCGCGGTAGATCCACCAACTCGTACGTTGCCTTCTCTTTCAACATCTCTATTTCCTCTCTCATCGCATTTTCCCAGTCCAGCCGCTCGCTCGACTTTAACGCCTCGCTGTATGTGCGTGGAGTGTCGGTGGCATTCAAGATCGACTCCCCCAGCATAGCCAACTCCGCCCTCTCCCCATTCTCCATGGTCGGTTCGGGAGCGGGCAACATGAACCGCGTGGCCGTTCTCGCGTCTGGGTTGTTCAGCTTGCGATAGTCAGTGTCTTTGGTAGCTCGTGATGTCCGTCTGGGTTGTATCGGAGCTTGTGTGTTCTCAAAATGTACTGGTGGGTACTGCGATGTAGAAAGTTGCTGGCTCGGGGGCGCTCGGTTGCTGCGGTCGTGTCTGCGCTGGCGGCTGCGACTCCCTCTGCGCAGAATGCTCCCCCCGGCTCGGCGCCATCGGCTGGACGTCCATGGAATCGGAATTTATTCGATTTTCTGCAGGCGATTGCTGGCTCGGCATTCCCGGCTCCCCCTCGAGCTGCACATCGACTGGGGTTTGGGAGCTCGGTTCAGCCCATATAATGTTCCTTGCCTCGCGAATCGCGCGGCTTTTGGCGTCAAAATATTTGATAATGTCGGCATGGTCTCCGAAGCCCACGAATATGAATTTTTCCGCCTTCTCATGGTCCCCTCCTAGCTTCGACAGCTTCTGCACTGGCTCGCGCTTCACCCATACTTCACACCCGAACTCCCGAAGGTGCGATACATTGGGCTTTTGCTGCGTCCAGGCCTCTAACGGCGTCTTCCCGTGTAGCGCGCGTGTCGGTGCACGGTTTCGGATATAAACCGCATACTCGATTGCTGCCTCCCACAAAAATGCCGGCAAGTTTCGCGCTATCAACATCGCGCGCGCGAGTTCAATAATTGTCCGGTTGAAGCGCTCTGCGACTCCGTTCGATGCGTGCGCATATGGTGCGGGATTCTGGAGTGTGATCCCGCGATTTTCAACCATGCCTTCACAGCTCCGCTGGTGAGTTCCTTGGCATTGTCCACTCGAATGACCTTTGGCATGTATCCATGCTGACGCTCTACCCAGGCAACATACTCCCTGATCTTCTTAAAGGCCTCGTCCCTGCTCTTCAAGAATTCCGGATAGCAGTGTCGGGTGGCATCGTCGGTGAAGAGGATGGAGTATTTCGACTTGTGTAGTGACTCGATGCGTGCAGGGCCCCAGATATCGCTGTGAGTTAACTCCCCCGCATTCTCGCGTCGGTCCTCCGCCTCCTTGGGGTATGGTTTCGTTGTCATCTTCGCCTTGATACAGGCTTCGCATTGGCTAAGCGGTGGCGAGTTCGCGTCAACGTCGAGGCCATCAACAAGTCCCTCTTTCACGAGGCGCTCCATCCCACTCCTTGCCAAATGTCCCATTCGGCGGTGCCAGGCATCCCACGTCCTGTTGCTCGCTTCTACAGCGGCATGTGCGCCCTCACGCACCTCTACTTTCCGAGAGTGTGCTGCCAATGAGTACAGACGTCCAGTCTTGTTCCCCATAGCCATCACTCTCCCATCGCTGCGACGGACAAATGCAACTTTTCCCGTCACTAAACTCCGCCTTCATTCCAGCATCATCCAAACGGCTGACCGATACGAGATTGTGCGCACATGTTGGCGCATATAGCACATTCAGTAAACGGTGTGTGATAGTCTTCCCATCGACGTTGCAGTCTAACAGGACAACTCCACGTCCCAGTGCGCGTAGTGGGTGTTCTCCAACGCCTTCAACAGAGACATCCGCCGGGTATAACTCAACAAATGCGGCGCGGTTGTTGCAGATGTGGGAAGTGGTACCAGAATCCGCAAGCCAAGAATAGAGGGAAGAGGGGTCGAATTTGGCGATGTACGCAGTTTCAACAAAGTCAGTGTTTATGCTGCCCACATCTTCGGCTTTGTTTGCTTTCTCCCTTCTTTCACCTCTTCCTCCTCGTCCCGGACCTTTCCCCTCCTTCCCGCCGCCTTTTGACCAGCAATCGGCAGCGATATGTCCCTCTTTGTGGCAGTTGTAACACTCCACTCTCGCAATTCTTCCCTCTCGGTTTGATTCTCTGCCACCCCGCCTGGTATGCCCATACATAGCGGTGTTCCCATCGCCATTCTTCTCCACTCGTCGCCGATACTCCTCCAAGACAAGGGAGATAAATTCGTGTGATGAAATCGTTGGAACGTTGCTCGATGCACCCAGGTATGCTGATGTGAAATTGTCCCAAGATTCAGGGAGTGAGCTGATAATCAGCAGCAGGAAGTCCTCGTCCGTGACAACACTGCCGAATATTGCAAGCTCTTCCTGAATTTGGCGCATCTCCACAATGTGTATGGCAATGTCCGTGGTGTCGTCGGCGATCGCGCGATACAGGCGGCGGCGAAGGGACAAAATTCCCAGCTTTCCACCCTTCTCCTTAACCTGCTTCAGCTGCTTCCACATTTCGGCTGCACTCTTCACGCCCGCGATATGAACCATCTGCGAGTCGCTCAGGGTGAGCTCGATCTGCGTCTGCGCCTTCCCATCTAACTCCTCCCAGTGTTCCATCTGCTTCCTCTCATCTGCTGTTGGCTTTGCGGAGTCGACAGCCTCGGGTTTGATCGTGGTGCCCTCGACGATCTTCAAGAGCCTGCGCTCGCGAAAAATGGCGGTGACGCGGCGCTTCCACGGAGCCCAGTTGGTCTCGTTAAGTTGTTCGATCCGGAACAACGACGATGGAGTAGCTTCGATGGAGTTGGTAGTAGTCGACATAGTACTTTGGGTTTGGATTGGGTAGAAGTTTATGAAGTGATAAAGTTTTGTTTGAGGTTAAGCACAGGGGCCGATAACCTGTAGCTTTTTGGGGATCAAAAGTTCTATATCCTCTAGCTAGAATACAGCTGGCTTTTATACCCTACAGAACAATGGTAGCAATATACATAGGTTCAAATAATTGGACAATGGTTGTCGAGTTGGCTGTGCTGTGGTAACGCGTCGAGACACGTCGCGTCACGTCGTGTCGTTTCGGCGCCACGCCTTCTCTAACTGAAACGCGTACGTGGTGGGTCTGGGCCTTGCTGGGCTGCCACGTCTTCCTGCCTCGTGTCGCCATCCTTCAACAAAAATTAACGTGCTTTGCCTCCGCATTGCTCCGTGGTCTGACTTCTGCTCTCCTCGTCGTCGAGCCAAGTTAGTTGGTGTACCCGATCTCCTACGTGGTATCACTTACGGCCCTATCCGTCTTTCCGGCCTTTACGTCTTTCCGGCCTTCCGTCCTTCCGGCCTTTTCCGACACGGATATAACAATTTGGCTCTATCACTAATTGCGCCTCAATTAGCCTGAAAGTTCTAGCTATGTTTCGAGTGAATCCGTGCAGAACTGACAGATACAAGCAATTCTTTCGAAGGGATCAAAAACAGCCAAAAATGGAAATTTTTCGTTCGCGCCTTCGGTACTGTTATTAGCTGTAAAAGCCGATTCTGAGCGATTCTCACACGATGTTGATGGGAAAAAGAATTCCAGAATCGATGTCAGAATTGTTGTCAGAATCGAGGCGAGAATCGCCCAGAATCGTCTACTCTGACCGTACCTATTGTCTTGCAAAGTTGAGAAAGTGGAAGTCACTCGTTCAAATCAGGCCTCAACCTGGCCTCTTAATACACTGTGTTCAGACCCTCCCTGCACAGAGGCTTGGTTCAGGTACCTACGCAGACCTCTACAGATCGCTCTGTGTAGGTGGCTGGACAGGCTCTGTGTAGTTCTGTACAGCTCTGGGCAGGTCAGTGTATGTCAGTGCATGTCATCGTAGGCCAGTGTAGGTCGTGGTAGGTCTGTGTAGTCATCTCCACAGGATTAAGATACTGTAACAACAACCGCTGCGGATGTTGAGCTGGCAAGAGAAAATCTAGTCTGTGCAGCTCTGCGGATGTACCTACCCTCACTACATCGACATATAGAGACTCTGCGTAGTTGTCTACGCTTCGGCTACACCCAGCTACCCGGACACTGTGTGTAGTCGTCTAAACGGGATCTGTGTGGCCGACTAAACATGTCTACACATATCTAAACTCAACTACCCAAACTGTGTTTAGGCCACCCTTGAACGTAGTGATAGGTTCTTCTTTTTGTGTGGCTTGACTGTGGTTCTCTCTTCTTGTGCCTGCTTTTGGTTGCTTGTTGTGGGCCGTCGCGTTACTGACGGTATTATGGGTTGGCGACTAGATGTGGGGTTGAGTGTGCAACTGATAAGCTTTGTTACTAATAGTTCTAGTCTTGCCTCCACACTATCCCAGCTATCCAATACGGTACCATCACGCGCAAAGGGGCTCTGCCGTGTCTTGTCAAGCTGGCCGCGGCTAATGCGAACATGACGAGGGAGACCACGGGAAACAGTGAGACCTTGGGCGACGGGTCCTGTGCCTTTATATTTAGCGGCACAAATGACCGCGTCGTCATTCCCCGACGACGGCGGGCGATCGTCGTCATTTATCTGCGCAATATTATTCAGGCATCCAAACACCTGGCTGGTTCGAACTCCTCCACCGAAATCCGCAGTGTGAGCCTCCTCTGATCAATCCTGGTGACAAGCGAACTTCGATATCGAGCGCGTGAGACGGGTCTGTCAAAACCGTATGTCACCCTGTGAAGATTTAGCCCTCTTGGCACCGTTACCCAGGACAGTCTCACGATAGCGTCGGCAATCGAAGCTCCGCCAGTTGGAATAAAGCACACTGAATAATTACAATGACACCCCCTGCCCTCCCTTTCTTTGCCATGTCGCCGACTCTTCCTCTTCCCGTGGTGGCCTTCGTTCTCGGCGGTTGGGTGGGCGCCTCTTCGGTCCACAAATGCAGCCGGCTGATACAGACTGCTTCTTATTAGGACCTCGGCATCTCGGGCGACCTCCTCCTCCAGGGCGTCATATTCGCACAATTCGCGCACTACACGACGCGGTATAAGAGGGACATCCCGCTCCTGCGGGCGTTCGTATGGGGGCTACTGTTTCTCACAACTTTGAAGAGCGCCCAGGGATTGTCAGTACAGCGGTCATCGTGGATGTGATTTACCCATTCATTTATTTGCTGGATGGACCATGGTGCAGGGGTATCCTTTGGAGCCAAAACGTACAGCACTTCACCGATGTCGAGGGCGCGGTTGACCTCTTCTTTATGACATGGTTCCTGCAACTGAATGTCTCTTTCGTCGCGGTTATTGTGTTCTATGTCCAAATGTTTTTCTGTTATCGGCTTTGGGTGGGCGCGCCCCTCAACACTTCTCTTTTACTCAACTCTGAATGGATGCAGGCAATATCGAAGAAATTCCTGCTGGTGGCCTCCATTCTGGTGCTGTTCGTATTCGCACTGCTGTCTGCCATCGTGTCGGTGCGTCCCATATCTTCTCAGATGGCAGAATGAATAATAACCCCGCTCCAGAGTGTCTTCACTTTCACGAAAGACCACCTCCAAAACGACCGATGGAGTGCGTCTTTCTCGGTAGTACAGATTGGGTCAATTCAATTAACAACTCGTATCGCTAGTTTCGATTCATTTGGGCACGGTCGTCGCCGGAGACCTCCTTGTCTGCGGAAGTACGACGTATTTCCTCATAGTGGGTCCAGTGCTACGCCTCCCGTAGATACACAACCAGCTCAGAGATAATCTCCCGCAGCAACACCTTAAAGAAGCCTCCCTACCCGAAACAGCGGGGATGTTCCATGCACTCCTCAAGTTGACAATCCAGGTGCGTTGTCCACAATAGTCGCAGGTTAACATTCCTAGTTAAAATGAAACTCCCTGCCAGTCGACCGCGCCTGCTGCTATATGCGCATTTCTGAACCTCATCGCGACGCAGCTGCCCACTGCCTCAGATCCGCTAAACGCCTGGACGATGGTGGCGATCATGACGAACGGCTGGCTACCGAAGCTGTACGCGTTCTCCGCCATGTGGACCCTCAACACGCGCAGGGAGATCGCAAGGTCGGGTGGGCTGCGGACGATCACGAGCACGGAGTGGCGGCGGTATTATACAGACCTTGCCGACCTCGATCTCGGATTCGGGACTGGGATGACCTCGTTCTCGCGATCTGGGCAAGCGGTGGGCCGGCCGATTGAGGTGCATACGGTTCACAGGGCGGAGCAGTATGATGCAGAGGCGTTCTCGCCGGCGACGGTGCATGCTAAGAGGACTCGTCGACTAGAAGATCACTAGGAGATAAACAATGAATCGGACGTTGTGTATGACAACACTGCCTCGGATGTTGCGTTCCCAGGAAGAATATCGGAGGCAATCTGGGGTTCGACTCCTTATGTCTGAATGTCCAGGACAGTCTTGCAAGTTTTTTCTCTCTCTCTCTCTCCATTTTTGCTTCAAGAAATCCGCGCTCAGAACTGTTATCAACCAGGTCAAAAATCGGACATGGTGTGCGGTACACAGCTTCTTTGTATGCCATTTATCGAAGGGAGCATTCAGAGGCAGCTCGGGGTTCGACTCCCCGTGTCTGATCATGAATCGACTGTCTTGAAAGCCTTTTTTGTCTCCAGTCCTACCTCAAGAAATGCACACTCAGAACTGTTCTCGACCAGGTCACAAATCAGACATCGTGTACGGTACACCGCCTCCTTCTTTGGATAGCTCGTCGCCCGTAGTCGGAGGCAGTTCGGGGTTCAATCCCCTGTGTCTGAATGACAATTGTTTCTGAGCTAGCTTTCTCTGTCCGTCTGTATCCAAAGGAATCGCACATTTACTAAAGTTCTCAACCAGGTCATAAATCGGACGTGGTGTATGTATGGTACACGGCCTCTTTACATATCATGATGAAATCAAGGAACGAAGTCAATTTTGACGGCGCTCGTTCGAGTAGAGTCGGGTCTCGCCTCGTCGCGCTCGCGCGCGCGTCTTTGGCCTTTTCTCCCCAGCCCGATTCAGTTGTTCAGTTTCTGTTTTCGGTTATGGCTTTTTCTTGGTTTTGCCAGTGGGTTTCATCTCGGACGAAACTTGGCTCGCCTTTTTTTCCGAGTTTTCTTTTGCGCCTGCGGTGTCACTGTCGGTGTTTGTAGATCAGTCCGTCTCTGCGCCATCTATGTGAATTTCGTCCTACCACTGCTCTCCGCGTCCAACCTGGGCAGCGGGGCGAACAGCCCCTACGAGCGCAGCTCGCTCGGCTCGGCAGCCAACTCGAACGTGGAGCTCGCGACGATGCCGTACGCGGTGCGGGGGGACGGCGAGGGGACCCACGTGAAGTACGATTCGGTGGGCGCGGGCGGAGTGCGGGATACAAGTATCTGAGCGCTGGAATGCCTCCGCTGGTGTGGGTGTTGGAGTCGATGGGGATCGATGGAGCGGAGATGGAGATGTGGCAGGAGCATGGAAGAGGAAGGGGTGGAGAGAAGTGGGGATGAAGTGGGGAAGGGAGAGGGGGACGCTCGCATGGGTAGGGAGGGCATCACAAAAATCACTCGCACTCGTTTTCTTCGCACTTACAAGGGGAACTCGGGATTAAAATTTCGTACGTGGGGAGGGGGGGGGGGGTCCCGGGGGAGGCTGAAAAAAACTTTTTGATACTTTTGTTGGAAGGGGTTGAAAACCCTCAATTTACCGTTTGGACAATGTCAGGTAGGGTTTGTACGATGCCCGAACCATCTTGGAGGTCAATTTCCTAATATGGAATGCCGGATCACGTACGACGCGTAGATTTTGCCTTCCGTTGGCTCAACCACCTTCCCCGATGTTCAAAAAAAAATAACTTGAGACTCACTATTATGGATATACAGTCCCACTATTTTCGCTGCCAATATACACCTAGGTTATGATAATTTGGTGCCCAGTGCTAAAGTGGGGGTGATAGACCAGTATAGTACAGGGGTGTAAGGAAGAGCACACCAGAGGTATATTAGATGGCCAGGAAGCTGCTACTACACTGTAAGATAGTCAAACTGCCCGTTGAGCCTGCCCCCAGTGGTATCCTAAGCTGCGGCCCTAAGCGGAGGCGACGGCCCGGCGCTAGGGGTGGGAAACTCCTTCCCTATATGGAAGGAGGGGGGGGAGGGGGGGTCCGCCGAGGGTTGAAAAAAACTTTTCGACCCTATGTACTTATTTCGAATCCCGAGTTCCCCTTGCGCACTTACATAATTTTTATGCCATGCACGCATCGCATCGCATCGCATCGCCGTAGATTTGGTCGAGTTTAATGGTATGCCCGGTTCCAATCCTCGTTTTCGGCGGTGTTGTTTGGATGTGGATCGCTAATCGTGAGGAACGAGACGGGGTACTTTGCTTGCTTTGCTTTGCTTTCGTTTATTCTTTTCATTTCCTGGGACGACGAGCTGACCATTGATTTGATTGATTCCCACAGTTGGTTTCTCGTATTTCTGAGCCTTCGTGGCACGCAAAGGACGACATTGATATTTACAGCGAGGATTCAGAGTATTCGAGATATGAAAATTTCCGAAGATCACGGGCACCTCGAATATAACGCGCACAGAATGGTTGGAATGATGAGGTATTCGGGCGAAGGTATTGAACGTAGGTGCTCAGTCGCGAATGGCTACCATTGGCTGGTCACTCCTGCATTCCGTGGACGAAGGAATACAGTATTGGGGCGATATCTCCTTCAGAACTAATTACACTCGGGCGAAATCATTTCCCGGGCGTTTCCGCAGAAGCTCCGCTGAACGCACGAATGGAACGGAACGCGTTCGAATTCAAGCCAGAGACTCCAATATTTGCAGGGAACCCGTTGCAAACGCGCGGGGAATTCTTCGCTAGCTACGTACTACTCAACAGTAATTAAGGTACAAATTAAGTCTGTCAGGTACGGGCACAGGAATGAGCGGCGGGGACCTGGTAACAAATGTGCACCACAGAGGCAGTGCGCGCACATAACTCATAACTCCAATAGAACGCACTCCGAAATAGCTGGGATCCGACGCATACGGAAAACTACCGAATTGGTGAGTCTATATCAACCCCGTTGCAAGTCGACACATCTATCTCTACTGTTCAGAGGGTGTGTGTAATTTGGCTTGATTTGAACGGTATCCAGTTAATTCACCAACAACAGCTGGAGGGATGTACCTAAATCGACACAAAGAAAGAAGACTGCGAGGACTTCCATTCTAGATCTGTAGATCAATGGAAGGACTCACAATGACATAACATCGGTGGCAGATGATCCAGAAACCGATCACATTGGGATTTCCCATGCGTCGGAGCATAAAAGGCCAGTACATTGAAAGAACACTACACCGCCAAAAATGCCCCACCCAGCTGCCATCCAGATCCGACTGAACACGGTGACCACAGCCTTGGCAGCAACTGCAAATAGCTTAAAAATCCTGGCCGATGCCCTCGACACCCCCTTCTTAGGTGCCATTGTGAACACGACTCAAGCTGTCTTGAAAAACATTCAAGTGAGCCTGAATCTATGGGAGACACAAATCTAAACTCGTCCTGGCAGACAGTTAAACAAAACAGAGATGACTGTGTTGAGCTCCTGGAGCGAACCCACAAATTGCTCACCGTCATCATTATTCTTATGTCAAGTCGGAAACGGGTGCAGAACTGCCTCCAAGTGTACTGGACCATATTGGAAAATTCACACAGTACTTTGCTTGCCTTATGGACATTCAGTGCACTAACCACTGGATCAGAATCCTTCACAAAATACATACCTTCATTGAGGCCCACCAGAAAGGCAGCAAAATTAGAGCTTTCTTCCGCCCGAATGAATCAAGCACACTACTGAAAGAGTGCAAGGTTGGATTGCAACAAGGCCTTGAGTTCTTTCAGGTTCGCCATCCTACTGTACGACCACAATTGACTGATGAATGTCGGTTACAGATTGAATCAGCCATGATTTCACAAAGTCTCGCAGATATGGAGAAGGATGCACAGAAGCAACATCAAGAAGTGCTTGATATGATTGAAACTCTATCTGAGAACACTGTTTCAGAACGAGGGTCCATGGTGAAGAATGCAGTGGTTTCACCAGATTCACATTAATTTTTCCATAGATAAGCAGACCCTATTCTCAGTCTTACAGTAGGTATGTAACATCCAAGGGTACCTGTGGGATAGCTCAAATTTTGTCTTCAAGCTCCAACTCCATCTCCATGCTACCATCTGAGCCAAAGATCTTCCACGGCCGTGAGTCAGAAGTTTCAGATATACTTGACCTTTTGAAGGCCAAAACCCCGAGGATTGCCATTTTGGGTGCAGGTGGCATGGGCAAAAGCTCTATTGCCAGGGTGTTACTGCACCACCCGGCCATCACAGCCACATACCAACAAAATAGGTTCTTCATTGGTTGCGGCTCCACAACAACCAAACTGGAACTTGTCAGCCTCATTGGCACTCATATCGGACTCAAGCTGGGCAAAGATCCTATCCAAGAAGTGCTCAAACACCTCTCCAACAATCCCCCAAGTCTCCTCATTTTGGATGAACTTGAGATGTTGTGGGAGTCTGCAGAATCTCGGGGTGATATTGAAGAATTGCTATCACTCCTGACAGACATCAACCATCTAGCATTGATGGTGAGTAGATGGGTATGTGCTCCAATGATTTTTTATTCATACTATATCAGATCACTATGCGTGGGGCAGAAAGACCAGCAAAGGTGCAATGGACAAGGCCATTTCTGTTGCCCTTGAAACCTTTAGACCAGAAAGCTGCACGTCTTACATTCACCGATATTGCAGATGACAGACATGACCTGGATGAGGTTGACAAAATCCTCTCCCTCACAGACAATATGCCACTTGCAATTAATCTCCTTGCCCACCTTGTTGACTCGGAGGGCTGCTCCAATGTGCTATTGCGATGGGAGAAGGAGAAGACCTCGGTGATCTCAGAAGGCTTTGACAAAAGATCCAACTTGAATCTATCTATCTCGCTGTCATTGTCCAGTTCCAGGATTAAATTGCTTCCACAATCCCAAGAGCTCCTGAGCCTCTTGGGAATGCTGCCAGATGGCCTTTCAGATGTGGATCTAGTACAAAGCAAACTGCCGCTCAAACATCCCCTCAAATGCAAAGCGGTATTGATGTCTACTGCTCTTGCTTACAGCGATGAAAATAAACAGCTGAAAGTGTTGATGCCCATCAGAGAATATATCCAGCAATATCAGCGCCCTGAGGATCAGTTGGTCCACACACTTCTCAAACATTTCCAGGACTTGCTCCACCTCTTTGTCCAGTATTTAGGAACTGAGTCAAGTCCCAGCACAGTCCGCCGAATAAAATCCAACTTTGCCAACATCCAAAATCTCCTCCGCTGGGGGCTCCAGGAGAAGCACACACACCTTTTGGACAACATTCGTAGTGTATGCCATTTGAACCGATTTACCCGGGCCACTAACCAAGGGAGTGCTCATCTCATTAGTGAGATACAGCATCCACTTCCACATCTTGGAGATCAACAACTTCAGCTTTATGTGATTACTGAGTTGCTTCGCCTGTCAAAACTACCCAGTCCATGATCCAGAGGCTCTAATTGCTCGAGGGTTGGAATATTGCGAACATATTGATGATCCAAAACTTAAATGTATGTTCAGTGCTCAATGATCATCTATTATAACTCATATGAACTCTCAGGCACCTTCTATGTGGTCACAGCGCACTATTACTCTGAAGTCAAGGATGATCTCCCAGAGGCTGCCAATATGTGCAACAGAGCTATATCGTTGGGGATTTCATCTGGGTATATTACAGGACAGGTCCAGGCATTGTGTTTCCTTGCCTGGATCAAGTTTTTATGCGGTGAACATTTCAAAGTTCAACTGTATGCACAACAAAGTCAGAGATTGGCAAGAGCATCTGGGGATTTGCATGGTGAGGCAGGTGCAGCCCGTATGGAAGCAGTATTCTGGCACAAACTTGGCCACTACAAGCAAAGTTTGGTGCTGTGTATTCGGGCCAGAGATCTCCTTGATCTTTGCGGTATGACTACTAGCGAGGCAAATCTGGGCATCACAAATATCCAGGCTGAGGTCCACAATTGTAAATCAGAATATAGCCAGGCCCTGGATATTTATGCTAATATGCTTCAGAATGTCTCAGTGAACCAGAATGCCTATTGGCATGCATTTACATTGGTCAATGTTGCTGAAACCAGATTGTTAATAGGGGCCCACAAAGATCTTATACAAAGGGATATTTATGGTGCTCGATCAATCTTTGGGACATTCGGATTCAAGACAGGGGCAAAAGCTTGTGATGCTACACTTGCAGCGCTGTATGTCAGGGAGAAAGATCTACTGCCAGCAAAGCTACTGTTGGAAAAAACCCTCAAATTAAACCCGGAAAATCAAATTGAATCCTTCTGTCTTGAATGGTTAGCCAATGTCAGCCAATGGGGTGCTGCACATTCAACATTCAGATGGACCACTGTATTTCTAGCACATTCCATCAATAATAAAAAGAATCTCGAAGTTCATAAAGCCCTACAATTTTTTGGAGACTTGTTCCTTACTCAGGAAGATGAGGGCAGTGCCTTCAGCTTATTCACTGTTGGCCTTCAGGGGTTCACCTACATGGATGTTCACCGCAGTAGAGCAGAATGCATGCTGAAACTGGGGGACATTTCCAAGAGCCGTGGGGACCTGCTAAAAGCAATGGAGCTCTGGGATACTGCAAGGCCACTCTTTGAACGCTCATCACAAGCCCAACAAATGAAAAATATTGATTGTAGGCTTGCTGGCCTGGGCCAGGAAATACAGCTCCAGCACAGGGAGAACTTGGCAAATTTGGCACAGCCAAATGCACTTTCAGGCACAGCAGAGGTCGAGGATGATCAGGCTGATACTGAAGACCTCGAGAACATGTCAGACGACGAAAAAAGAGTGGCAGACATGGTTGCAGTTTGAATGCCTTCGAAACGAGAATACAGGGAATTTCAAATATCCAGTTTGTACTTTACCTTTTATGTAACTGGGATGGAGTATTTATGCCTGGCTAAGTTTGAAATAAAAAAAGTTTATTTATTTATTTAAAGAGAGACATCAATTGAACTAGGAAGTGAAAGAATAGATGAAGGAGAGAATGAAAGGAGGAAAGCAATGGAGGAAAAGGCAATGGAAAGGGGAAAGAGACATAGGGAAAGGAAGAAGCAACAAATGGACAAGAAACGAGCAAGGCCACACTGGACAGAGGGTAGCTCGCAGTCAGCCATGCATCCCTGCCTTGATTAGACACCTCAATTCTCGAGCTTGACGCCAGAAGCTCACCCTCACCCGATGGCACATGATTTCCTCTCGCTTCGGTGACCACCTCACTTGCTGCCATCGCCAACTCAACTCTACCCCAGCCTGACACCGTGAAGGTCGCTTCACATGTAGCTCTGCATCAAGCAAAGCGAACATCCTCATTGCATTGCAACCTGCCTGTCAGGGGAACCCCTGCTCCGCGCGCCTTTCCAGCCTTTCCAGCTATTCCTCCAGCTTCCGCTCTGGCCTCTGCTCCGGTTTCCGTTCCGGCTTTCCCTCCGGCTATCACCCCCAACCTTCTGCCCACCTGTTCTCGCTGGCACGTGCTATGTGATCAGGCCCAGGATCATTGTAGATACCTCCAGACACGTGCTACTGGGTAGTTACTAATTAGTATATAAGGTTTCACCTAGCGTGGGAATCCTCATCCTTTCTTCTCTTTGGATTCCCCCGCTAGGTGCGTAGTATTCCCGCTCCTGTATTATAGTACCCATATTTATACTTCGGATTCCCCTGCTAGTTTCCGTGCCCTGCGCCGAGCTTAAGGTTGCCCTTACAGCAGAAGAAAGGATGAAAGGGATCAACCGGTCAAGATTGGGAAGTTTGGTGCAGGTACGGATTCAGACCACTTCTCCAGTGCTCCATCCTCTCCCACTTCAAATCTCGACCCCTCCTCCGTTCCGATGGACCAGCCACCGGCTCCCCACTCCGCGCAACCCAAGATCCCGAGTGTTCACACTCCGGATCCGGCTTCCGGAGTCATGGATTGGCTCGCCACTGTCGAAGGCTCTCTCGATGCCATCCAAGATGCGCTCCGCCAGCTACTGCTAGGCAACCAAAATCCGCTGCCTGCCCCCACCCCTGCCGCTCCGGCTCCGGTGTCGGGTCCAGATTTCTCGGCCCCCACCCAGCTCCAAAAACGGTCCTTCGGCCAAATCCTCCGGCCGTTTTCGACGGTGACTGGACACAAGGACGGACATTCCTTTACTCTGTCCTCTCTTATTACCGGCTGGTTCCGGAAGCTTTCATGGCAGACGGGTTCGTCTCCCAGGAAAAACTTGTCTGGTTCGCCATGTCCTTCATGTCGAAGGGCGCAGCCACTCGATGAGCAGAACGGCACACATTGGTCGACCCATTTCCGTTCCCCGTCTGGGCCAAGTTTGAGGTCAAGTTCTGGCTCCGGTTCGTGGAGGAGAACAAGCAGGACCAGGCCCTCAACAAGCTTGAGTCCCGCTCATATTTCCAGGGCTCCTGCGACATCTACCGGTACATGGACGACTTTGAGGAGCTGTCCGTAACGGCCGGTCACTCGGATGCTCTCGTCCGGGTCACTAAGTATTGCTCCAGCCTTGACCTGAAGATCAATGTCACGATTACAATGTCCAGAACCGCCCCCGACCTCACGGACTACGATGGGTGGCACGTACGAGCCTTCTGGCAATACGAGGCCTTCGCCCGTGCCCTGGCCGGAAATCGTCCGGCTCGGCTTCCGGCTGCTTTCCCACGGTCGCGCACAGCGGGCGTGTTTCCAGCTCTGGCTCTGGCTCCGGTTCTCGTGTGTGCTCCAGTCGTGTTCGCCCCACTTGTGGCACCCATCCTTCCAGCGGCTGTCCCTATGGACGTTGACCAGGCCCGGACACGCACCTGTTTCCGGTGCGGAGCTGCTGGACACCTCACCCACAAATGCCCCGTTGCGTCCGACGTCCAGCATACAGATGTTCTCAACGAGGTCGTTCGTCAACTCAGAGACGACCTCCTCGACGAGCTGTTCACCTGTCTCTCCACCTCCGCCTCGCTTCCAGCCGAGTCGGTTGACGGAGACGAGACGGTCCCAGCGGGTTTTGCCCATTCAGCCAAGTAAGCAGTGCGCCCTCGGTCACATCCCCAAATCGCTACGCCCTCCTGTATTCAGATAATGCCAATATATTTGAGTCCGAGGTAGTAGCGAGAGGTGCACCCCCTGTCCCTGTCTCTGTCCGAGCGACCGAGACTCTTCCTTCTGTCCTGGAGATGGAAACCCGCACTGCCCCCGAGCCGGGAACGAGGGCAGTAACAGAGGCCCCTGTCCCCGAGCCGGGAACGAGGACAGGCTCGCTTCGGCACGTTCATCACCCGAAGTGGGAACAGCAACTTCCCCGGCAGCATGTCATTGACTCTGTTGAAGGCCGGAACTCCTTGCACATCCCGTTGGACTTGCAGTCCGTCGAGACCACCACTCGGATGTCAGTGAAGGCTCTGGTCGACTGTGGAGCGACCGGAGACTTCATTGACTTGGAGTACGTCATCTCCCACAACCTTCCGGTCCGGCGACCCCCGCAGCCCATCCCGGTTCACAACATGGACAGCAGTCCGAACTAAGCGGGCAGCATCACCGGCGTAGTCGATATGGTGGTCGACTACAAGGGGCACTCCGAGCGCATCCAACTCACCATAACCCAACTCGGGAAGCAGCACGTCATCCTCGGTTACTCCTGGCTCCAGAAACACAATCCGGAGATCAACTGGGAGACCAAGGAAGTTCACATGACATGCTGCCCGACTGGATGCTGCACCTGCCGGGATGAGTTGCGGGCTGTCCGGAGGAATGAGCAGCTCACCACCTCAATCCTCCGACAGCTGCGTGAAGGTCCCACTCCGTCTATCTGTGCCGTCAACTCGGAGGAGTGGCACGGGGACGACGGGTACGATCCAGCCAATGATGACGACTTGCTGGAGCTGTGTCTGGACTCGGAGGACGATGATGACGACCTCGAAGAGGGTGATCGCATTCTGTACACTGTGTTCGCCCCCGTTGAGGAGATTCGTGCTGGCAGCACCGTCTCGCAGCACCTTGTGGAGGCCTACGCCCGGAACTCTGCGCCCGCCAGAACCGATGTTCTACCCTGGGCTGCGGACTTCTCGGACATCTTCAACAAGGAGTCCTTCAACTCCGTGCCGGAGAAGCGAGCATGGGACCACACCATTGAACTCGTCCCAGATGCAAAGCCGGCCAATTGCAAGGTCTACCCGATCTCCCCGCTCAAACAAAAGGAGCTCGATGCCTTCATTGCGGAGGGGTTGAGTACTGGCCGCATCTGTCCGTCCAAGTCACCGATGGCATCTCCGGTCTTCTTCATTAAGAAGAAGGACGGAGCCCTCCAGTTTGTCCAGGACTACCGGGCGCTCAACACGATGACCGTGAAAAAACCGGTACCCGCTCCCTCTGATCAACGATCTTATTAACCATTTGAAAGGAGCCCGGTTCTTCACAAAACTCGACGTCCGGTGGGGGTTCAACAACGTCCGGATCCAGGAAGGTGACAAATGGAAGGCCGTGTTCTGTATGAACCAGGGGCTCTTTGAGCCACTGGTGATGTACTTCGGCCTTACCAACTCCCCGGCTATGTTCCAGACGATGATGAATGACATTTTCCAGGACCTCATCCTTTCCGGAGATGTTATGGTCTACCTGGACAACATCCTCGTCACGCATTCCGACCTCGCCCATCAATACGAAATTGTCCAGGAGGTGCTCCGGCGACTTTGCGAAAACGGTCTTTTCCTCCATCTGGAGAAGTGCGAGTTTGAGAAGTCGACAATTGAGTACCTCGGTGCCATCATCTCTCACAACCACGTTGAGATGGACCCCATCAAGGTCGCCGGTATTGCCTCATGGCCCAAGCCCGAGAACAAGAAGGATGTGCAGCAATTTCTCGGCTTCACGAACTAATTTCTCGGCTTCACGAACTTCTACCGGAGGTTTATCCAGGTGTTCTCGGACATCACCCAGCCGCTTTTCAACCTGACAAAGAAAGGCATGGCCTGGACATGGAGTGCTGCCTCAGCCGCCGTATTCCAAGCCCTCTAGGACGCGGTGACTGCAGAGCCCGTCCTGGTCCTTCTGGACGAGTCCCGGCCTTACCGACTGGAAGCAGACAGCTCCGACTGGGCGACCAGAGCGGTTCTATCACAACAGGGGACTGATGGAAAGTGGTGCCCTGTCGTATTCTACTCCAAGAGCTTGAATGACGTCCAATGGAACTACGTGATCCACGACAAAGAGATGCTTGTGATCGTCCGAGCCCTAGAGGAGTGGCGACACTTCCTCAAAGGCGCGCAGCACCCGGTCAAGATCTGGACGGACCACAAGAACTTGGAGTACTTCCAGAAGTCGCATAAGCTGAACCGGCAGCAGGCCAGATGGTCCCTGTACCTGTCCCAGTTCGACTTCGCCCTGTTCTATCAGCCTGGACGCCTCATGGGCCGTCCAGACGCGCTCTCGCGTCGTCCGGACCACGGAGCCGGTTCGGAGAACTCGGACATTACGCTCCTTCGGCCGGAGCTCTTCTGGATTCGTGCCATGGAGGGGATTGCGGTTGAGGGACCCGAAATTCCTCTCCTGTGTGATGTCCGGAAGGCATTTGCGACCGAGCCGGAGCTCGAGGACCCCGTGGTGCTTGTTGCCCAGGAGCTTCTCAAGAACCGGAAGGCTCCTTCCCCCCACTTGGCCAAATGGCAGATCTCGGACGGACTCCTCCTGTTTCGCAGCAAGATTGTTGTGCTGCGGAATAAGGACCTCCGTCGCCGGATTATGGAGCAGCACCATGACACGCAGGTCACCGGACACGCTGGCCGCTTCAAGATGTTGGAGTTGATCTCCCGGAACTACTAGTGGCCCCAGTTGTCCCGCCACGTTGGCCAGTATGTTGGAACCTGCGATGTGTGCAACTGGACGAAGGCGCTCCGGCGACTTCCCCACAGTGAGCTTCATCCGACTGAGATTCCGGACAAGCACTGGGACACCATCTCGGTGGACTTCATTGTCGAGCTTCCGGAGGCCCACGGGTTCGACGCGGTCATGGTTGTGGTTGATGTCCTCGGTAAACGAGCCCACTTCAACGAGTGCCACACTGGCCTCGGTGCTGTCGGGGCTGCCCGGCTGTACTACCGGAATGTCTGGAGGCACCACGGAACCCCCCGGAAGTACATTTCCGATTGTGGTCCACAGTTCATCGCCGAGTTCACTCGCAAGCTGTAGCACCTCATTGGTATTGAACCCACTACCTCCACCGCTTACCACCCGCAGACCGACTGTCAGACCGAATGCGTCAACCAGGAGCTCAAACAGTTTGTCCGTATCTTCACAAGCTACAAACAGGATGACTGAGATGAGCTCCTGCTGGCAGCCAAGTTCGCCTACAACAACCACATCCACTCTTCGACACAGCAGGTACCATTCATGATGGACACCGGCCGCCTCCCTCGGATGGGTTTTAAGCCGAACAGTAGGTGCTCCGCTGATGAGTCCGTCAACGAGTTCTGCAACCAGATCGCCGCCGGAGTCTCCGAAGTCAAGGCTGCCCTCGTCAAAGCCAAAGACGAGTTCAAGCTGTCCTACGATCGCCGGCACGTGCCCGTACCGGAGATCAAGGTAGGTGACCGGGTCTGGGTGGATGCCTCTGACATAAAAACAACGTGTCCGTCACCCAAGTTCTCGGACAAACAGCTCGGACCCTTCAAGGTCGTGAAGGTTGTGGGCAATGGTGCGTACAAGCTCAAGCTTCTGCCGCGTTACTCCCAGCTCCACCCGGTCTTCCCAGTCGTGAAGCTCAAGCTTGCGAAGCCGGACCCCTTTCCTGGACACCCCCGGCACGACAAACCACTGCCCGTCCTCCGGGCAGACGGAGACGAAAGGTGGGAGGTCGACGAGATCCTCGAAGCGCGAGTCCAGTACGGCAGCCTCTGGTACATGGTGCGCTGGAAGGGTTACGGTCCGGAGCACGATAAATGGGTTAAAGCACTCTGATATCTTTGCCAAGGACGCCATTGACACCTACTACCGCCGTTACCCCAACGCCCCCCGCCGGATTGCCTCAGCCGCCTTCGACTTGCTGTCCTTCCAGGGACGCAATCGGACCATCTGATTCATATGTCGGGACACCGTATTCCAAGGGGGGGGGTGATGTCAGGGGAACCCCTGCTCCGTGCGCCTTTCCAGCCTTTCCGGCTATTCCTCCGGCTTCCGCTCCGGCCTCCGCTCTGGTTTCCGTTCTAGCTTTCCCTCCAGCTATCGCCCCCAACCTTCTGCCCGCCTGTTCTCGCTGGCATGTGCTATGTGATCAGGCCCGGGATCATTGTAGATACCTCCGGACACGTGCTACTGGGTAGTTACTAATTAGTATATAAGGTTTCACCTAGTGTGGGAATCCTCATCCTTTCTTCTCTTCGAATTCCCCCGCTAGGTGCGTAGTATTCCCGCTCCTGTATTATAGTACCCATATTTATACTTCGGATTCCCCCGCTAGTTTCCGTGCCCTGCGCCGAGCTTAAGGTTGCCCTTACACTGCCCTGGACACAAGCACCAGAAAATGCGGCCACATCTGTGGTCTCTCACATCGCCGGTCTCTACCCCCTTCCCCAAATGGCAAGTGTGATGCCCCTCCCCGCATGCCACATGCCACAGGGATATTTTCCCCCAAAATAAAATCCAAAACTTGTATCTGCCAATTCGAGACAAATCAATCACACATGAGAGGCACAGATTGAAGAGCACAACACAATAACACAACTCACTGATATGGCACCGGCACCAGCCCAAATGCAACCACTAACCACTGCACAAATATCTTCTCACACCGTGCAAAACAAAGTTTCTACTCCGGCATTTTCCGGACCAATGGCAAAAATCCCGCGCTCTTTCTGCCTCTGTTTCTACCCAAGTAGAAACTTTGTTCTGAGCGGTGTGTCTTCTCAAACACGGAAGGTGGCCTTGCACCCCGGGAGGGTGGAGTGCACGTAGCAGGTTGAGGAGACCTGGGGAATGTGAGTAATGGGAGCAAGGCAGGGAGAAAGTGGGAAAATGGGAAAGTGAGAGCGAGGAGAAGAAAGTAAGACGTGGAGGGAGCATGAGTGCAAGATATTTGAGGGCCAAAGGGGAGGCAGGGGAGGAGGGGGGAGATGGAGGTGTTGTATGGAAGATGTAGAAAACAGGGTCAAAGGAAGGAAGGGGAAGGTGGCAGAAAGGAAAGGAGGAGCGACGGCAATAAGGGAGGGAGTGTGCCCACTAGCAAAAGATGGGAGGGAGAACAGGGAACCAGGGAAGAAGGGAATGGCAGGGAGGTCCGAGATTGGAGTGGAGGTGGTTGACAACATCATGGTCCTCATCACCTGTGCCGGGCATGCACACGGCATTGGCACAGAAGGCAGCAGTGCCACTGCCATGGGGGACCATCTCCACATGGCCGGCCTCGGTCTTCTCGTTTGTGCACCTACTGGAGTTCTCAAGCAGGCAATAAATCGGATATGGTGTATGGTACAGTACACCGCCTCAGTGCTTTGGCTTTTTCAGAGGCAGCTCGGAGTTCAACTCCCCGTTTCCGAATAACCGATTTGGTTGTCAGTGTTCTTTCTTTCTTCACTGTTTGAATAAATTCCATGATCAGTGCTGACAATCCGTAGGCAAGGAATCACACCGCCGGCACAGTCCAATGCACCTGTTTTGCGGGTGCGTTGGACAACTATCAACTCCTCATCGTTTACCGCGTTTCCGGGGGAGGATATCCAGCAAGAGCACACTCCAACAAATAGCTAATGCAGCGAACTGGAGCAGTACTTATAGGGAGTGCGTAAGATATTTCGTGTTTTTGAGTGTATCGTAGGTTGGGGATTCCTCTGGCCCTAGCGCCGCTAGTATTTCGCTCCGCAAGCGATCACAAACGGCCGGCTACATCGCGAAGGAATACAGAACGAAGGTGAGCAGCGAAGCCGTCTAGAAAACGAGTCAGAACTGTGTCCCAACGGCAAAGAACGCTCACGGTATCTCTGGAAGCGATCAGATAAGTTATGAGCTCATCGTATATATATGTTCCACGTCTGGAGAAAGATAAATCAGAGTTTCCGCGAGAGATACTAATAATGTCTTGCCGTCTGTTTTTGAAGCTAGAAAATCAAAGAATCACGTTTTCATTCGCAGCAGTATGTAGACCCTCCTTTTTGCGTCTCTCTTTCTCGGTTATAGCTCGTTTCACAACTGGCTCTATCCAGTTCACAATGGTCGCAATGGAACCCTCGGTTTTGTCTTCGAATAACTCCCCCAGTGGCCAGGTATCGCCCTGCGTTTCGCGTCGTGTAATAATCACCGCAACGCGTTCGAACGTCTCGGTGAACTCGTCAAACTCGGTAGCGCCGTCAATGGGGACAGAACCTTTGGGACCGAGTTTAACCTTTCCAGGGATCGTGAGGGGCTGGGAGAGCGTATCAAGTTTCATGCCGAAGGGGAACTCTGACGCCGAATCGAGAGTGAACCGAGCTACTAGATCTTGAATATCGATGGGGAGATGTTTGTAAGACCGAGACGCAATGAGGTTTAACGTCGTCGCACTGGTGTGCTCGAAGATCTCAAAATCGGAGATGCGTCTTTTGCAAAGAATGGCCGAGCAGTCGCGCGTCCCTGGATCATCGTCAGTACAGTGAAGCCATTTCAACCATGATACAAACCGTTTTCCATAGGTCACCCTCTCTGTAATGGTATCAGTAGAACGTACGGGGAGCTCGATATGTGAACCACTAACGCATTAAAGAGACCGGTTCCGAGAAGCTTGTCGATGCGCTCGTGCCATAAAATACCCTTCTCGAAATGATCGAACTCCGTCGAACTTAAGACACAAATTTCATGACCCTTTCATCCATAGTTATTATCTTGGGGTGATATATGAGTTTTGAATTGAATGCTGGTTCGAAATGACCTGATCGTCCCAGAACAGCCGGGTGTTCACTGTCGTGGTGTTATGTTCACGGAGCAAATCCGCGAAAATCTGCAGAACATGACCTTCCTCAAACGAATTGACGATCCCAATCGCTACGTCGAGGTTCTCAGGCCATTTCCCCTTCACTCGAGGAATCACCTGAGCGTTCAGGTGTTTTGCAGCTCTGTCTTGGGACCGCAGGGAGATAAAAGACCGAGTAGAGATGGTGAGGGGGATGCTCAGTATGGCGGCGGCGAGAGTGAATCGATTCACTGAGAGTCCCAGAACCAGGCAAAGTGCGGCAAGGGAGAGTAGAGAGGCGGAAAGAAGAGGGTCTTTGTCAAGGACACTAAGATCCGTCTACGATAGTCTAGAATACTGCGTTCGAAGGCGGCTTTTCGCTTAGACCGTGTCATGTTGGTAGGAAGGTGGGTGCAGGTGTGGATGGGGGTAGTGATGCTGTGGGCGTCTGTGGGCGAGGTGGGATCTCTCAATTGGAAGAGAAGACAGTTTGGCACTGTCAACGCCGGGCGCCCAAATTCTATGTAGGGTTGATGCGGAGGCGTGTTAAGATGAAAGCGGGCCGTTACTGGCGCCGTTGCAGATGGGGATCCGGGGACAAGCGCAGAAGGAAAAGAAGACAAAAATGAAGGGAATCGGAGAAAAAGTGCTGAGAACAGAGAAGCGTGGAGGTGGAAGCAAGATGGCCATACGGCGGCGTGGGGGACACGAGCGGATCGACGTAGAGAGGGTGACGGTGGTGTTGGAAATCGGCCCGATGCACAGTGACCCTCTGCAAACGCGCAGAGGTCTCGATTCAAAAGCTACAGCTTAAATACAAAACAACTGAGTCATATGGATATAAGGAGAAATGTAATATGACTCTGTCTGAGTCAGGAAGAGTCAGTATGAGTCAGTATGAGTCATATCAAAAGAAGAGTCAGAAGGAGTCAGAAAGAAGCTATGTCACATGGTGATCACATGGCAAATAGGCAGTGCATTGGTGTTTCGGTTGTTACTCCAACACACCCCCACAAGCGATAGCACCAAGGCACACCCCCAGAAACTTGACAGGGTGTTTACCAGACTCCGTCGTAATCATCGGAGTCATACTCAACTGCAGCAGCAGTTTCCTTCTTCTTCGACTCTTCCCAACGTGCACGCTCGGGGCAGTCGGACTTGAAGTGCCCCTTCTTGTCGCAGAAGTAGCAGGTGTGTGTCGAAGCAGCGCGGTGTGCGGCAAAGGCGACATTGTTGGGATCATTGTCGACAGGGGAAGGGGAAGGGATGTCTGCAGTAGTGTTGGACTGCTGGCGTGTCTCCTCATTGAGCAGTCGGCTGATAACATGCTCGACTGTGAGGGCATCAGGAGGAGTAGCATCGAAGTTGATGACGACGGCATCGTAAGTAGCGGGGAGACCCATTGTGAATGCCAGAATTTTGTCCTGGTCGGTGACAACAATTCCAGTATACTCCATGCGAAGCACCATGGACTGGACACGGCCAATCCAATCCTCCATCGTCTCAGAGTTGAGCTTCTTCGCCGTAAGGAACTGGCGACGAAGGGCGAGACTGGTGGCAAAGCCAGCAGCGCGGTGCATGCGCTGAAGATCTTGCCAAATGATCATCGGATCACGAGATGTCATGTGGGCAAGCTGGCTCGGCTCAACACGTAGAACCAGTTCCGCACGCGCTTCTGCCATCTTCGTTGCATCCCGTGTCGCAATCAGCGTTCTCAGCTCCATATCCATCTCCACCACTGTCTTCTCACTCCCATCGGAGTTGGTGTCGCTCACGACAATTTGAACCACACCCCATAATACCTTCCTGACAAGGATAGCCTCCATGCGCAGGTCCCAGTCGTTAGCATAATTCCTGTTGCCGAGGCGTGCAAAGGAATAGCGGTCAGAGTCGGCCATTGTAGCGAATAAATCAATATGTGGTGGTGAATGAAAAGATCAAAGATCAATGCCTCGTCGTCGTGAGGGCTTGTCTTCTGCCTTCGTCGTCGTGAAGGGCTTTCAACTTGCTTCCGTCGTCGTGGAAGACTTTCGGCTTGCCTCCGTCGTCGTGGAGGGCTTTCGGCTTGCCTCCGTCGTCGTGGAGGGCTTTCGACAGTAAGAGTCTGGAAGACGATCGTCGACGAAATCCAGACAATGGCAGCGAGTGCTGAGTCGATCGAGGGTATGCGTGTATGCGCGTTTGTGTTGGAAATCGGCCCGATGCACAGTGACCCTCTGCAAACGCGCAGAGGTCTCGATTCAAAAGCTACGGCTTAAATACAAAACAACTGAGTCATATGGATATAAGGAGAAATGTAATATGACTCTGTCTGAGTCAGGAAGAGTCAGTATGAGTCAGTATGAGTCATATCAAAAGAAGAGTCAGAAGGAGTCAGAAAGAAGCTATGTCACATGGTGATCACATGGCAAATAGGCAGTGCATTGGTGTTTCGGTTGTTACTCCAACAGGTGGACTGTCTGCAGCGCAGGGAAAACGACAAGCGGAGGAATGGAGGCCCGACGGCACCGTCGGCGGCTCGAAGCCTCGAATGCACGTCGTTGAATGAGATAGAGAATGAAACCATTGCTATCATATCACCGATCAAATTGATCGCAAGGTTGAAGTTCGCTCCGAACGTCTCCGACTTGGGGTCTCGTCGGTGGCGCCCTTGACCCCCATCCTCTTCGCGTCCTCGACGCGAATGGATTTTGGTTCTGGAGAACTTTGAGGATCAAAACATGGAGGCATGTGCAGTGCAACTAGCTATACTTGGCAGCACTTGGCGCGCTGACTTTCAAAAATTTCAACCCCGGCATCACTAATTCACCGATGATTTTCGTTTGCCAAGGATTTGCTCCGGCGATATTTGTTTGCCTACATCCTCGCCCCTCGTGGTACATGACGGTTTCGGCAAGAGTAAGTGTCTGCGAAAAATCAATCCAGGTATCGACGCTCGAATATCTACTAGAGCAGCGTAACGATTTGTATTTTTGCCGTGTTCGTACGTCATAGCTAATTTCATGGCAAGAGGTACACATATTCCGTTAAATCCGTTCACAAAGTTCCGAAGTCCACGGGGAACACGAGATATTTCAGCGCCATCGCGTATCCAAGATGTTATCGCACAGCCTAGAGCTTCTCGGCGGTTGTGTATTCCGACCTCTACGCAGTATAAAACACTGTGATTCGGATAGACTGAGCATTCTTCTTCGACTCCCAGTTCCAACAGTTTTTTTCAGGTTCTACACTCTATGTGAGCACACCTCTTATGCGTACCTCCTCATATTCATCTAATCTCGATCACAGATTCATAATGAAAGCTACCACTTCCTTTGCCTGTATTGTATCTCTTATAGGCCTCCTCCCTGCGGTGAACGCGCTAGTTGGATCCAGCTGGTCCATGACAAATGTACCCTCCGGCGGGCTCACCGACATCACTTTCCCTCTCACCATCGTAGAGGCGGACCACATCTCGGGCTACTACTTCGCCCAACAATTCGCCTTTGTCGGCAATTCTGAAGTCGGGTACACAGGCCTCCAGCCGCGCCCCGACGATGCGAACGGCACCCCAATCCTCCACGGCGTCTTCTCGAGCTTCATCGCCGGCGCCGCCTCGACCGACCCGAACTGCTTTCCCGGCGCGGACGGCGGCGCGGGCGTGTCGTGCAGCACCGAGTGGAACGGCGTCTACGGTCGCACGTACGACATAGAGGTCAGATACGACGCGTGCGCGGGCCTGTGGGTTGGTACCGCGATCGACACCGCCACGGGCGAGCGGTACCACATCGGGAGCTACACGCTGCCGGAGGGGACAGGCGGAATCAAAGATAGCCAGGCGGGGTTCGTGGAGTGGTACCCGTGGAATGTCGTTGAGCCCGTAGATCACTGCGCGCACCTGCCGTACCAGCAGACGATCTTCGGGCCTCCGCGCACCACCAACCAGGGTTCGGTGGGTTCTCAGAGCTTGGCGTTCGAGTACGGGGACTGCGTGGGCCAGGTAGGGTTCTTCACTGGACCGATTGATGGAGGTGCGGACACTGCTTGTGGATGGTTGGGTGAGACCGGGGCATGAGGGAAAACTGGGTAAGGGGAGGCTTGGGTCTGCACATATTAGTCAAATAATAATTCTCAGGCTCTCATCGCATTTAATCTAGTTGCATGTCTGGGGCAGATTTTTGAATCGTTCCACGAGACTTCAGGCAAAATTTGGGGCTATGGTGCATATTGACGATGAGACGCGAAACAATCGTCAGTTGATCCTCAGCGTCCTATGATGTCAACAGATTTCAAACCATAAAATTCCGTCAACCGTGAGATGATCGCCAAATGATCGCTGGAAGATCGCCGCTGCCAATCACTTTCATCTCTCAACGCGCAGAATCCAGATGAACGGCCAGCCAGGACCTGCCAGGACGTTGCAAGTCACCCAGAATGTCGGGAAGACACGTCGAGAAGACACCCGGCTAATATCCGACAGGTTCCGGCGACCCATCAGACCGGTGACCGTGACCTCTGACAAGGAGAACTCTTCGCCTCCGACGCCTCGTTCTTCCTGTTGCCCGGCTTATCCACGTTGAGGTGACATCGCGCCCTTCTTCGGTGAATCCGGGCTGCGGACCTTGCACTTTCGGTCATAGGATAAGGGTAAGACGCTGCGATGCATTTAAGCATCGGAGAGTGACTCGTCTTCACACGTTCTAGGACGCAGGAACCGAATGCTCAGCTTTCTTTCTACCATTGAGTTCACCGGAACCAACGTCAGGTTCCTCTCAAAACTCCTAACAACTGGCCTGCTCTTATCGGGCTGGCATCAGCGAGAGCAGCGCGCCAAATGCCTCTCGCTCAAATCCAGTCTCACCCTCGAAAATACGACCATTTTGGACGCTTCTTACGTTGGCGCGCGTTCTACTGTGCAGCCCCACGGAAACTGTGGAGTCCCCAAGGCTTCTGTCAATGCGCCGCTATGTCGAGTGCAATTTTCCACCAATACCACTTCCTCTTCGTCAATAAGAGCCGAGGCGTGGCTCCCAGATGAGTGGTATGGCCGATTTCTGGCCGTCGGAAATGCGGGTCTCGGTGGATGTGCGGTTTTTAATACAGCGCCGTTTCGTGTGCTGATAAATCCAATGGCAGGCATAGCGTACAGAGACCTCGACTACGGCTCTGCGCTCCACTTCGCGACTGTTGGCTCCAACAACGGGCACGACGGCAACACAGGGCGTCCATTTCTCGGAAATCCTGAAGTGGTCAAAGACTTTGTTTTTCGCGCTATCCATGTCGAGGCGGTCATTGGGAAGCAAATTGTCGAGGCATATTATGGAAGACCACACGATAAGGCGTACTATCTCGGGTGCTCGAAGGGTGGCCGCCAGGGCACACAAGCAGCGCTGGAATATCCGTCTGATTTCGACGGGATTATTGCAGGCGCGCCGGCGACGAATTTTAAGCATTTATTACACTGGAATGCAATGCTGGGAACTTACGTCGGTGCCCCTAGTCCCTCCTCATCCCCGGCGTTCATTCCCACGGAATCGTGGAAACTTGTCGCGGAGGAGATTTTGAACCAGTGCGACGGCATCGACGGTGTACGCGACGGGATTATCACCGAGCCTGATTCATGCGATTTTCGGCCTGAATCCCTTCTATGCACCGGTTCGAACAGCGGAAAATGTCTATCTCTCCCCCAGATCAAAGCTCTCCGCAAAATATACTCACCGCTGTACGAGAACGACGAACTGATCTATCCTCGGTACGATCCTGGAGCGGAAGGCATCCATCTCGGGGCTACAATGTTCAGTGGAACATTTCCGCCGTACACGCATGTAAATTCATATTTCTGTTTCGTTGACGGATTTCGTGTACCTAACAGGCTCCCACAGGACTGGCTCAAATACGTAGTCCTCAACGATACGGAATTTGACTTCAACAGCTACGGGCCTGACCACCGGCGCCTCTTCGACACTGATGGTGCTAGGGACACCTTCAACGGCGACCTTTCAGCCTTCCGCGATCACGGGGGAAAATTCCTGACCTACCACGGCCGCGCCGACGATGTGAGTCTCCATCCCACTCATCCCATATGCCCTTTGCTCACAGCACTCATCTTCAGATCATTGCCTCGGGCCACTCCAAGCATATATACGATTTGATCTCGCGGACGCTCGCGATGCCGTCGCTGGACGAGTTTTACCGTCTGTTCCTTGTGCCCGGTATGGAGCACTGCGCGCAGGGCCCGGGTGCGTGGGCTTTCGGACAGCGCGGGGGCACGCACGGTGCGCGCAATGAGAGCTCGCATAATCTGCTGCTCGCGTTGGTGGACTGGGTCGAAGGAGGTATTGCGCCGGATACGATTACGGGGACAGCGGCGGACGGCGCCACGCGGGTGCATTGCAGGTACCCGATGCGGAGTGTGTGGAATGGGACTGCGTTCGGATGCGAGGCGTAGGTCGCAGAGCAGCTGTATGAGCTGGTATTAAGGTATTACTAGTACTGCTGCCCGTTGTACTCTTGGACGGCTTGCGCAACATGTCCGCACTCGTCAGCTTTGAAATTCCAACTGACATGCAGTGATGCTGCTGCTCAGGCTTTCTGAGTCGTACTTCCCGTCCCATTGTCTGTCGTTTTAGATAACTGATTTAACCTCGCTGTCGGGGACTTCGTTTCCGAACTTGAAATCTTTCAAGGGCCGGTTCGACCTTCCTTCAGCCCACCTGTACCTACGATATCGCAATACATTTCAAATGGAATATAAATTATTGTGATGGGGATTATACAGTTGTAAGTCGTGAGGTCGTATGCGACATGCTGTCGATGGTAGGGGAGAAATGATCATGGTCCATAAATGGTGAACAGTGATTCATGAGGGTATGTATTATGAGGGGAATCATGGCGTACAATAACCTGTAGGTGGAGTGAGCGTCCTGAATTAGCACAACGCAAGCACTAACCTAGTTGCATTCAAGGGTAGAAATCCAACTTCCACTCCGCACCCGATCGCGACAATCCGTTGAAGATGTGTTGTCCTTTCAATAGATCCACCCCTCGCGCGCCTGGCGCCCGTTCCCTAGATCTCCCCATGTCTTCCCGCAACTGGAAGCTTTTCAGGGGCTCGTGGTACGCGTCGTAGACCGCAGAAAAGACATCAATACACAAAATTCCTCTCGCTTCTGTGATGTAAATCTTCCCAATCTGTGGACATTCAACCACCATCTCCGTTAGGGTGCAGTGGGTCGACACGGGAAGATTTCGATCAGCTTCGGACATCGGCGCCAGTTGACCTGATCTATTGTCCCGCAAATTCATAGGCCGCTTTGGATCGCACCCAACGTCGAAATAAAGTAACGGGTTCCTCGAGCGCCGCTTAGGGTTGAACTGAACCAACGGCCAACTCAGAGAGATGGCCTCCGGCTTCAGCGGCTTTGTGCGGTAAACTGGAAATATCTATTAGTTAGACTACCTGAAGCATTCTAGGCACTCACCCGTCTGTGATTGGCTCAGATTAGATTTCCGAGGTTCTGCGCCGTGAACTGGAATCCATCAATACAGAAGGTAAGCCAAACTGAACGAGACCTCACTTGGAGCAGTGCTATGCCGATTCCCTGAAGCCTCCGGATCTGTTGAATATTATTACCATGCGCGCAACCATGACTTGGGTTTGAAAAGGCTTACAAGAAATCGACTGGCTTCGCGGCCTGGACGATTTGAGAATCGACTTGAGTGGTGCGGACGTCATGGATTTGGTTCTCTCTACTGGTGGTGGTCGGTGCGTAGTGTCTTTGGACGGGGTCCGGGGATCTCTGCTTCCATATTGCATCGACGAATCATACGTCGCTGAGGTTCGATGAGCTCACTATGGTGCAGAAGGCATAAATAAAAACGGACCAGTGCTAGGGATCCTATGAGTTGAATAGGTTCGTGTGTCTGGAGTCCTCGGGTATTGATAATTCGGAGCGGGAGCTGCCGGAATCTGCCTGTGGGACGGAAAGGGGGTGGTCGGCCAAGTCTGCGACGAAGGTAGCCTGTCTAGCGCTGGTCCGGGCGACACGGCTGGTAAGGGAACACAGCGGCGTCTCGGCGATGGACATGTTGTCCAGTGGTCATAACGGCCCATACTGTGTGCGGAGTGCGAAGAACACTATGGGTGTGGTGGATGAGATGGCAAACGACCCCGGAGGTGTTTTTCCGGTAGTCGTTTATACAGACGGTTTGCGTCGACGTCCGTGTGCGTGCCAGGCCGCCACCGTCCTGTCCTGAGTGTACCGATGGTCCCGGGCAACATGAGGCGTTTAAAACTGCCGTTTCAGGTTCTTATGTACCACGTGAACCTATCGAGGCTGGGGTTGTGTGTACAGAAGAATGCGCTTGATAGAAGGGATGCACACTGCGGTCATTAAAAGTGTCATAGAATACTGAATTGTGACTCACCACGACATTCTGAGTCTTTGATTCTGGATTTCAAAAAATATATCCCAAAGCCGTTGGCGACGAAAAGCGAGCCACAACTGAGGTCGCGGGAGAACCTTGCCGCGCTGTGAGGATCGATTACCATCTGACCTATCCCGGGTGTCTCCGTTCCGTCGACTGGCAATGGATGAGAAAAGTTATCCAAGCAAATGGCGCGCTTAGCCGAGCCAATATCCACTCACCTCGAGGCGGACCCACAAACTCAAATCGATTGTGAGCATTGAAGAGCAAAACATTGAAGTAAAGGGAGCAGAATAAATACGGGAAGTTATAGATCTCTCAAGCTCACCTCCGTGGCTTGCCTTTCTGTGTAAAAAAAATTACGGCGTAGGCTGAATATGAGGGTTTCAAAGAAGTTAGCGAGTAATCGAGATCTCTCGCGCAACCCTACTGGAGATAATTCGCAGCGAGGCTTGGACTTTCCGCGCCGATGACAGCGGACGGAGGTTTCCTCAGACTTGAACCCAATAGAGACCGTGGAGGTTCCAATACACAGTGGCCTCGCAGATGTTAGCCGCGACGCTTTGGCCTGCTGGGCGTCCAACTCGCCAACTAAGTGGTGGATGCATGAGTCAATCAAGTCTCCGAGATTTGGCATGCTTCGTTTTTGCAAAACAATATGGTCCGAGAATTCGAGACGGGTCCAGCCAGAGAGATCCAAGTGGCAGAGGCAGATTTGTAGAAAAAGGCTCGCCTAATTAATAATTGCGGCGATTGCGAAACGACGGGCGCATGAAGCGGAGATACAGATCTGTGTATGTTGCGTCGGTTTTTCTGGATGTTCTCTGATCCTTCGCTGGGAGTTCAGGGACAGAGGAGCCGCGAAAAGACCGACGCAGTCCGCAAGTGCCGTTTGGTTGTTTGGCATCACTCCAGACCCCAAACAGCCGCTAGTGTCCCAATTTGGGAATTTCGGGGAAACAGGCAAAGAAATATTATCCGACGCAACAGTAAGGTGAAATCGAATGCATAATTCTGTGATTAAACTTCGTCGTATCTGTATGTCCAATATTTCAACACTGCTCAATTCGGTCTTAAGCCTAAGTAATCACTTCCGAATCAAAGACTATGTTAGAGCACTCGATCGATCGAGATACAACTGTGGACGATACCGCTGAGTTGGGAAGGTGGCTAGGCATATTTTCTCGGAGGTTAATCTGAATCGTAGAGCGGTGAAAACTCTAAAAAGCGTCCCAAACTGTGGACACGACCCCGGGAAAAGCTTCCTTGCTAAAAAATGCATAGATATTGAGACCCGTAAGTCTACGATCCCCCAAAAGCATGTGATCCTTGTGTAGAAGCAACGGGAGGCAATACATCGTCGCGGCGTCCTAGTCGCCGATCTGCGAAGTCAAGTGAAGCACATTTAATCCACCTTCTTCTCCACCAAAATCATGAAAGACCTCGCTCACCTCGGGGTGCCCCTTTGCATCGAAGAGCAAGTTCTTCGGCTTGATGGCGCGGTGCGCGACGCCCTGCGAGACTCGAGTGGAGGTGCCTGTGCTGTTGGTGGTATGAGCGCTATATGCGTGCACTGCCCCATTCAATGTATTTGCGGCGTACCTTGTTGCCAGATGCATTGACAGTACCTGCGGCGCACTTTGTTGCCAGAGGCATTTGTTTTTATTTCTGTACCTTCCGGCATCGATAAATTTCAGTTCCAGTAGTGTAAAAGCTTGCGAAATCCCGTTGTATTCCCTACGCATTTGCAACGGGTTCACTGCTTATTTTGGATTTTCATGATCTGAACGACATGTGCAAGTTGTACGTAGTCAACGGGGAGGCGGCGGAGTGAAAAGAAGCAAGAAGATGGCGCTGGAAGGAGAATCGAACAAATCGAAACCACAATTCCCTCACCTCGAACAAAATCGAAAGCACTGGCAGTAGAGAGTGAAAATAGGACTGGCTTGAATACGTCTCCAACCCCGCACAAGATTTGCCTAAAGCAACACTCGACATGGCATCCACCTATTGATGGCGACGTAGAGGGCGTGTACTGGTGTAGCTGAGCGGCGCCGGAGGATGCGCGCATGATTGCTGAAGGTCGTGGTCGCCATGGTTGTCGGCATGGCTTCAGCTGGAGAAACCTTCCCTCGGGTGGGTAATCATCAGGCTTCCTGGGCGAGTTGCCTTCATAGACCCGACTCACAGCGGGTCAGAACCTCGCCTATAATAGTTCGGGTATATGCCCGGGAAGTTCATCGCAGACCTGAACCATCCAATAGCACTCCCAGAGATTCGACATCACAGCCTTTTAACATGGCAAAAAGAAAGGAAAATACAAGGAGCAAGGGGACCATTCTGTTGGTCTCTGATGCAGAGTACTCGTCTGTTATTGTCTCCTGCTTGCAGACAATGGGATCATTGCGGACAACCTTCGGGGAAAAGCCATTTCCCTGCGTTGAAAGAAGCGTGATACCACAAGAACTTGAGTAGTGCAAGACGATAGCAAGAATACCGAGTCTCGACGGCCGAACATGCAAAATGTCCCGTAACATCGGATCAGAAGAAAAATAGTGACGAAAGTAGGTGTGTGGTGAAAGGAGCGCTACGAAACTTCGACAGAACTCGCATGAACAGGTGGAAGTCGCTATGAGAATTGACAGATATTCTTGACAGACGCCGTATCGGTTCCAGCTCGTTCCTCGTTCGTGGAACTCGGGCAGAGGACAGATGGTGTCAGAAGATTCAGAAGATCCAAGAGGCGCATAAGTTACACGGCGAAGCTCAGAAGAAGCAGTCTCTGTAGTTCTCCCGATGTATTGAGCCGTTAATGTTTATTGTCGTCCGTCCCGAAACTAAGGGTGCCTCATTGGGTTCGGATTTAATTGTGCGTTGTTGCGGGTTGCTACATACCGCTGTTGGGGGTGCCAAGCGACCACCAACACCAAAGGACCACTGGTGGGTGACCGGGCTGGGCCACAGGTAGTTGGGAACAGATTGGATGCCATGAGCTGGCTTGTGGAGAGAGACAAAAGATGTTCGAGTTAAGGTAGGTGTCAGTCACTCACAACGAGCGGTCACATGACCAAAGCGTGACAGCGACAAAGCTCTGGCCACAAAATATTTAGACACAAAGTAAAGCCGAGAAATGGTGTATTTAGGTCCTGTGGAGACATCCTAGGTTTTGGATTTTCAAAATACTCATTATTCATGGAGGAGTACAAGATTTTCTAACCCATTTTTTTTGAAGTGCAGAAACATTTGTTTTGTCGATTGGACATGATTTGGGTTCTGGACGTCGTAAATTTTGCCGCTTAGGTAAGATTCTCACGCACCATATAAGGCAATGTTGCTGGAACAGAACAAAATCATATCGTCAACTTGCTGCCAACTGAAGAATAGCAATGATGCACTATATTCTGTTTGGTGTATCAGTCTGTGAAAGCACTCAGATATTTCAATTCTGAGCAAGTTTGGTGACATCATGTTCTGAAAAAAAAAAAACGAGTCTCCAAAACATGAAATTTGGCTGATTTCCAGCATGTTGGTTTGAGCTCCTCGAAATTTTTGCCGCGTGACCGTGACGTGACAAGGTCATGTGACCGCTCGTTGTGAGTGACTGACGCCTACCTTAGCTTAAGTAGCAGAGTTCAGTTCAGTGGGCGGGAGGAGATCAATCGATCAATCACCGAGGTCACCGATTCGACGCCGAGAACAAGCAGTGCCATCATCGGTGATTCATCTTCCCGTTTGACGCGTATCAAGTGGGACATAGCTGAGCTTGAATTTATCCTCAGTCTTATCCACGACTCGAGGACTAGCTCGCGAAAGACGGGAATTCCTACACCTTACCTCGAAAAATAGCTAGCGAGCTTCGGCCCGCTGCGTCTGCTGTGACAAAGCGATTTTCTCTCCTCGCCCTAATTTCGCTCCAATTATGCCTCGGGAATCGAGAAGGTCTGATACCCTTGCGACACCCATCCGCAACTCGAGACCGTACCAGCTTGACCCGTCAGGCTTTGGATCGAGCTAATATCATTCCACATCTGGGATCGTCGCTCTGACTCCTTTGAGGATCAAATCGCCGTCGCAGGCCAAACGGTTCGGGCAGAGGCGCGCCTCAGTCAGAACATCGACGGTGCTGGGGGCTTGGTACAGAGGCGCATGTTCCTCGGTAGGACTGGCTATTCTTGCTATAATTCGTTTCCGCCCACACCAACGGACGCGCAAAGAATCACGTATGGCGGCGTTGATTGATATCTTTGATTAACCCGTTGCGGCATTAACACAGGATTGCTCTCACAGATGTCGATATAAAAGGGCCACTGCCAAGAGAACCCGCTTCACCCTCCGTCCTGTTTTCTTCCTCTCTGTTTTCGTCCCTCGTAAGTCCCGCGCTCGGTACACCATATTCATTCTCACCGCCTCTCTATAGACTTTCTTTGCTGCCCGGTTGCACCCTTTGACTATCGCTTGCGATTTTTCCACATATTCTCAAAGCAAACCCTTCTTTTACTCGAAATGCGTTATTCCTCCGTCCTCGCTGTCGCGGCCTCCTCTCTCTTGGTGTCTGCGGCCCCAGTCCGTAATCGCGACGCAGCGACCAACTCGCTGGTTTTCCGTGCGTTGCCAGCGCCGCCCATTCCATCTCATTTGCCCTGACCGTGTACATACAGAGTTCGCCAACGTGCTCAACCAACTGGAGTCCAGCTTCTACGCCCAGGGAATCCAGAAGTTCCAAGACTCTGATTTCACCGCCGCCGGCTTCACGTCCACCCAGCTGGTTTCCCAGGTTCTGACGCAAATCAAGGGTGATGAGGACACGCACATTTCTGCCCTCCAGGCTGCACTCACTGCCTGGGGCACCCAGCCCTTGACGTGCAACTTCAAATTCGACTCGGCGCTGACCGACGTCAACACCATGGCCGCGACGGCCCGTGTCGTCGAATTTGCTGGTGTCTCCGCATTCCTCGGCGCAGCGCACTTGCTGCCGAAGGACCTCATCGATTCTGCCGGTTCCATTCTCACCATCGAGGCCCGCCACTCGACGCTCCTGAACGTCTTCTCTGGCCAGGGCTCCTCGATCCCTTCGCCGTTCGATATCGGCCTCACTCCCCAGGAAATTCTCGGGATTGCTGGAGGCTTCATTGACGGGCCTTGCGACCTCGGACTCACCCGTGCGTGCGATAGATTCTGCCTGTCGTTTTTGACTTGACGTTTGGCCCGCAGCGACCAACGCGCTCACCGTAACCAACCAGGGAGCGGTCACCCCGGGCACACTGTTGACCGTCTCCGGGCAGGGAATCAGCGGCACTGATGTACGTTTCGCCTCACCACGCGATTTGATCCCCGCGGCTAATAATACCGCGTACTCCTCAGAACCTCTTCTGCAACATGATCCAAGGCGGTAACAGCACCTCGCTCAACCTGCCCCTCTCGCAGTGCGTCGTTCCCCCGAACACCAACGGCCCCGTCGCGCTCTGGATCACCAGCAACAACACGCCTCTCTCCAATGATGTCACCACTCGCTCGACCGACGGTGCGGTTGCAGGCCCGGCGATCTTCTTCGTCGACACCCAGCCGGAGATGCTCGGCCAGATGGTCCGCGGCCAGGCCAAGTAAGCACTCTCTGCTACGCGGCTTTGACTGTCGTGGAGGCGCTGCGCGCCGTGACGATTTCATGCTCGGACTGGGACTTTATACTAGAGGCTCGACTTAATTGGTTGGAAACAGAGGGCAGGATGCGGAAAATAAACTAGCATTCGAGAAATCTGGTTTCGATGAGCTACACGGGGGGATCCCTGCGGTCTGAAGTCGCCACCGATTCGTGAAATCGTATCTCTTTCGAGTCTGAGGAGATGCTCCTCGTTTTCGCGCTGTTCTATTGTCGCCACCGTCATCATGAGTTGTGAGTGAACACATATGCCCCGAGCTGTGGGGAGTACTAGTAGGCAAAGTCTCTTTGCATGCGCATCATCGAGCGCTTGACGTCGACCGAATCTGAGAGATCGCATTGAAGATCTCTGCCCCGTTTTTCTCCCAATATCCGTCGACTTCGTCACCCGCTTCCTCCTCGACGAGCCCTTCGCAGATTGATGTATCCGCCGCAGCACGGGAGATTCCGGTCTCACCGGTCTGTCAAATCCAGAGACGGCAGTATTATCATTCAGATGGTGGGGTGAGACCGTTTCAGCGGGCGACTCCGAGTCAGACATCGGTGCCAGTACTGGCATCGTCTCAAGTCTGCTCTCCACAGGCTGCGCAACCTGCATGAAATAGGCCAGCGAAGAGGAAGCAGCGGCGAGCGTGTCCCGCAGCTGTGCGGACGCTTGGATCTATACAGAACAGATATCTCACGTCAAGGACGTATCCATAGCAAAAGTACTTGAAGCATGGGCTCACCACTGCAGGAGAGAGCGTCGCCGGGGGGCGGCTCTGTCCGCGCAGAAACACGACCTCCTCTCGGAGGCGCGCGTTCTCAGCCTCTGCGGCGGCGCAGCGCGCTTCAAGGTCCGCAACATATTGTGCTTTGCGGGCGCGGTAGTCGCGCTGGAGAGTCAGGGCTCGGCCAGCCATGATCGTGGGATCCTTCTTGCGTCCTCTTGCCATAAGCGGAGAGCTCGAGGACCACGGTACGTGCGCTGTGAAACTTGAAAGGCCAATAGAGAAGGAATAAAGGATCAGGAGCTGCCGGGAGAAAGAGCCTGAGGCAAGCCTCAAAGTATCTCAATCTTATCTAGCACAATCGGAATTGATCCGAATTTGACGACAGTCAAAATCAAAATCAAAATCAAATGGCCTAAAAAGGATTCTTCTTTACTTCCTTCCCTTCCTCCCAACCTCCTCACCCACATGGACCAGCAAAACAAGGAGGGGATTTCAATTGCGACTCGGGGTGATTCAGTCCTAGTATCGAGCTCAGATCGCAACAATTCATCGAGAGGTGGGAGATTCTTGGAAATGTTTCTGACTTGCACGGCTGAGTTCTACCAACTGTAGACCTATTCAAAAGGCTCTCGATTCTCGACCGACTTTTAACGCCTGCGATATTGGTTGCCATGATCGTAGGCGTCATAATCGGAGAATATGTGCCCACTGTTCAAGAGGCATTTGACACGGCCCGTTTCGACGGCGTGTCCATTCGTGCGTCAAAATTATATCTACTGCTGAACCTACTAAATAATCCAAAAATCCAGCAATCGTCATAGGCCTGATTGTAATGGTTGGCACTCCCTAAAATTCAAACCACACGGTCAAACTGATTGTCTGTTCGAAGATGTGGCCGGTGCTCACCAAAGTCCAGTACGAGGCCATCCCACAGATATTTCGATCCTCCGGCATCTGGACTCACATTGGAATTTCGATGTTCTTCAATTGGATTGTCGGTCCTTTAGTTATGGTTGGACTCGCGTGGGCAACGCTACCCGACTTGCCCACCTACCGTACGGGGGTAATCATGGTGGGGATGGCACGCTGCATCGCGATGGTCTTGATCTGGTGCCAACTTGCCAAGGGTGACGGAAACTACTGCGCTATTCTGGTCGTGATCAACTCGGTGCTGCAGATTATTCTCTACTCGCCCTACACAATTCTGTTCGTGAACGTAGTTGGCGGCCGGGATGTCTCCCACATCCATCTCGATTATGGAAGGGTCGCAATATCTGTCCTGATTGTAAGTTCTCATTTGGCTTCGAAAGAGAGTTGACTATATGTTTTCAAAGTACCTCGGGATCCCACTCGCCGCTGGCATCGTCACGAGGTATACCGTATGGTTCCTCACGTCCAAACAATTTCTGGAACAACGCTTCATCCCCATATTTGGGCCTCGTCGCCCTTCTCGGTTTGCTATACACCATTCTCGTCATGTTCGCATACCAAGGCCACCACATCGTGCTGAACATCGGGAACGTCTTCCGCGTGTTTGTACCCATGGTCTTGTATTTTGTGATCATGTGGAGCGGGGGGTTTGGGCTGATATACTGGCTTGGATGGCGGAGCGACACGAAAAAGAAGGACTTCAACTATGAGATGGCGGTTGTCCAAGCATTCACGGCTGGCAGCAACAATTTTGTAAGTTCCATATCTATAAGCCCGAGAGCTACTTATTGAGCATGATTATAGGAGCTCGCAATAGCCGTAGCAATAGCAAACTATGGAGTGGGATCAGACGAAGCGCTGGCGGCCACGATTGGTCCACTGGTGGAAGTCCCAGTGCTAGTAGCCTTGACTTGGGTCGCGCTTTACTTGCAGGGAAAGCTGAGCTGGTCCCAAGATGGACAGGATGTGCGCGGAGATGTATAGGCTGGTTGGATCCTCTGACATCTGTCACTGATGCCGAAGGGAAAGGACTCGCACGCGTGTAACGACACTTTTACTATGATTTGAAGATTTGTTGCTTGGCCTTGTCATACGATGGCCATCAGATTTACAACCCTGAGGCTCAGACCGGAATTATTCATGAAATCTTATGTTCATATTTTTCGTCACTTCGGGCGCGTGCGCACGGCATGGTTGTTACGGTGGAGATTTTCCCGAGTCTCGTTTTTCCTTCATAGATTTCCCTGTACCCAGTCTATCATAGAAAGGCAGAATATCCGACTGCTGACGCGGCTTGAACCAGACTATATTGGCGCTCTCAAATGTAAATAACACAACTTTGGTATCGTTCAACTCGATTAAAGTTTGGGCAGGATTGGATAACGAATTCGGTGCTACTTATATTAAATATTTCTTTCCACAAAATCAAGCATAACGGAGAAGGCTTGAGTCGCATTGTAATGCAGGTTCACCGAGTGCCCTGCGGGAAATGTCCCGGTGATGTTCAAAGGGCTAGCTTTGGGCCAGAGCAAAGCAGTTCTGTTTAAAACACCGTCGCAGTTTCCACCGCACGCCGACAGATCATAACGTCCTTGGAACACCTTTGTGAAAACACGTCAGAGATCTGTTTTGTCTCAATATTAAAATTGCAATATCTACCTGGACTGGCTTGTTGAAGTTTGAGGTGTCATACGGTCTTTGACCGAGGGTAGCTAGTTCCCCGACCGCGTAGGGCGATTTAACGGACGATGCCCATTCCGCAACGGTATGGTCAAAGTATGGGCTTTTGAATTCGAGATATGCATCAGCATAGATGTCGACGGGGGTAACGTAGCCTGTTTGGAGGTGACCCCATCTGGCGGAGTCAAGCAATGCGGCAACGCGGGATTGCCATCCGGCTATTAGAATGTTGAAGAAGTCAAAGACTCCAGAGTAGCCGGACAGCGAAATTGCCTGTTGTATTATATATATTGGGTGAACACTGTTTTTACCAGAGAAAGTCAAGTTGAGAAGACAAACCTGCGTGAGCTCTGGGTACGCGGAAGCGAGGGCGGCAGTGATGTAAGAGCCATAAGAATGGCCAAAATGAACAGCAGATGTGATGGATACGTCCAGAGTGTATGGCGAAGACGGTGCCAGGAGGAGCCGTGTGAGCGAAGCCAGAATTTCAACCTGGACCGGAAACTGAACCACGCTGTGAGGATCAGCCCTGTAAAAGATGTGAGACTTGTTCAATGTGCGAACACAGACGAAATCAAACACACTTGGTAGACTGTCCTGTACCCAGTCTATCATAGTGGAAGACAGAATATCCGGCCGCCAATGCGGCTTGAATCAGGCTATATTGCTCGCCCCCTGCAAATGTTGGGTCCCAATATCTACAATAATTAATGATATCTGCTTTCACCCTTTCAACTAAGACTCACGTTTTGTCTGCTCCCAGTCCGTGGGTCATCACCAATACCGTCTCAGCGCGCTCCGTCAATTTCGACGGCGTGCAAAAACGTGCACTGATATCAAAGTCGCCGACTACTGTGCTTGGACCGGCAATTCCATTGAACGCTGTGGCTGAGTCCCAACGCGCCTCATTTATGGTCCAGTCCGTGATATCCCACTGAGTTTTTATTTCGAAGGTGAGGTCGAAAGAGGGTGCCGAGATATTTCGGAGGGGAACCGTGTAAGAGCTACAGTTGTATGTGGAACTTGAGTGCACGGCGATGATAGGGGAGAGTAAAAGAGAAAACAAAAGGGCTGCGAAGAAGGCGGCCATGGGGATATCGATGCACAATGCAGTCAAAAGGGCGTCTTTTGAGGATGTTCTAAAAATAGGAAGATGATTTAGATTATTCATGTTCTGAAAATTGCGTAGAGGATTATTCACAATGTTCTCAGGGAGGGATAAGCGGCGAATTATGCCGATATGGACCGGCCTAAATTTGTCCCGAGCGCACAGCACGATAGTGAGCGAAAACATACCTCGAGTTGAACCTTTCGTGAAAGTAAACTTACCCAAGTGAATATGAAGGGAGCCCAGCGGCAATTTTGGACTTGTTTCTGGTCGAGAAATGGGCGAGAAGCTGGAATCCAGACTTGAGTGTAAGCATTTGCGTTGTGCCATCGTGCTTAACCGCGACTCGGCATCTCAAAGCTCGCCGTGATTGAATGAAATTTTCGGTCAACACGGTCTGTAGGCCGCTTACGCCGGCCAGAATAGACGAAGGTCAAGTCAGCGAAGGACGGCTTAATTACGCAATCGATTTGATATCCTCTTCGCGCCTCGACTTGTGGGAGAAAATCGAATTTGGAATACCCATTCATTCTGAACCGTCACGGTGTAGTTTGGATTCGCCGAGATCAAGCTTTTGTGATCCGAAATGAGTTCAACTTTTTGGCTCATCCCTGACCGATAGGAAAGAGCCAGAGCCTTGAATAGTTCCACAAGAGTGTCCACATGAATTATACAATAGATTCCCCAAGGTTATGACCCAATTTTGCTCCGAAAGCGAGGTCTTGAGATATATTCAAAATACATTCATATTCACCTATCAGAATATGAATACGGTGAATACGATATGCAAAATTCGTATTCATATTGTATTATGGCCAGCACTAAGTTGAACCATACCCAACCCCAAAACACAACAGTATAAAGCGGAGGCTCTTGCGGATCTTCAGTACTTCCCTTAGGCACCGAGGGTCGTTCATAGTGATGCGAATGGGAAGCCTGGGTGGGCTCTGGATCCCTGTCCATGATGGCTAATCGAAAAAAATGATGGTGAGACGGCCTCGCTGATTTTAATTTTGATTTACTAGGCTGTCCTCGATCCCAGCAACGTTTCCTATACTCGGCCAGATTCAGACGCGTGGTGTACCCGCCGCGGAGGCGGACCTGCTAAACGCTAATCCGGTTGCTCTAACTTCATAGTCAGCATAAGTAAACGGGGTGTACCGGATCTTGATCTTGAGAGAATGTTTTGTTACCATTTAGCGACCCGGCATGTTGGGTGCCGCGTTCGACATGTCGAGGCGGAAATGTTTCTCTAGTGTTCTCCCCGAACCAGTGGTTCGACTTGAGAACCCTAGGTCCTGGCTTGCTGCTTCCGTTTCGCTCTTTCGCGGTTAGGGTGTATGCGGAACGAATGAAAGAAATGGGTTAGGTCCGGCGTTGCCCTTGCAGGCGGTGTTTGATCCTCTTGATCCCTCTTGATCCTGTCCAGTGTCTTGTCTTTTAAAGCCTGATGCAGGGACTGATGCGGATTCTGTCGCGTCGCGTCGCGCAATGAAGCTGATTGGCGGCATGGTTGCGTGGACACTGCGTTTGCTGCGTCTGTCAGTGTCATTCCGCGAGGCACGGCCATTCGGCGAAAATCCGCGACACGAGGTGAATCCCGCTGGTTCCTGGATTGGAAGCCGTTGACAGGGCAGTAAATGGGCGGCGTGATAATTCCATGCCATGAGGCTCTAGCGGTCAAACAAATTCAAACGCTTGAACAACAGGCTGAATCCTAGACCTGTCCGCAGAGACCGCCGTAAATCCCGGATTACTGGTAGCTGGGGCATGTAGGGATAATTAATCATCTTTGATCATAGAATGATTCCTGCGCGCGCGCGAGGCGGACATAGAGTATCATTTGGCGTTGGCCATGGAGATGCGCATCGTCGACGGGATCCGACCCGACATTGCATGGTGATGGCCGACATGTCGTTGCCGCGGTGGAGTCGTGGTTGAACAGTTCAGCCACACCCAAGCTATTCGAACTTGGGTTTGGTTGAAGACAAGAATTCATGAATCGCAACCATTATGACACAGGTAATTTCAATAATGGAAGCGCCCATACAATGGTAGTAGTGTGCGCTGGATCCATATGGTTGGAATCTGGATGAGGGTATTTAGCGAGGGGTGTTAGCGATCTGGATGGTTGCCAAGTGGTTGGTTGGCAGACATGCCGCTTGAATGTAAGTTGAAATTAGCATAGAGTCTGTTCGAAGAGGTTCGAATTCCATTCGGACACAGGCTGGCCCGCGAAATTTGAGTCCGAGTAAACGACGATAACAGCTGTCATTCATACTCGAGCCTGAGAAGCGATTATCTCTAAAATGAAAATATGACGCGGCAGAGTCGACCCTTGAGTGCGAGCGGAATCAGACATCGAATCATCCCGTGTGCCCTGTAGTGTCCAGCGTGAGGGGAAATGAAAGATCGTTCCATAACAATAGCACGGTAATTAATACGTATACGTACTTGACTTGGAAAACGAATGATGGTTGATTCAGGTAAGTAAGTTTTCAACCAACCACACAGTATACTGCTTACTGGGATTGTGGCGCCCGTCCCATGCTGCATCCGTTGCGATGCGAGAGATTTGTGATACGCTGTGATGATCATGAACGCAACATTTTTGAACGATGATGACTCGGATGAGGTAGGTTAATAGCCGGAGGACGATCATGATCGGGGTGGTGCGGGAATGGAGGCTCGCGCACGCGGGCGTGGAGTACTGTAAGATGCGCGTTCGCTACATGGTAAGGGGTCCACCGCGGTGGCGGTCCGCCATCTTGGAGCATCTTGGAAGATCGCCAACTTGAGCTCGCGTGCAACATCCCACCCTCTTATTTAAAATTGCACCCGGCGGCAACATCCGACCCTCGAGCTTCGAGCTTCGAAGCATCATGATATCTCGGCGAAGCAGCATCGCTGCAGCATGCTTGTGGGAAAGATGTACGAGATGGTTATCCGGCTACGGTACCTTTTCTCAACCTTTTCTCTTTTTTAACCTTTGCTATGTTTTAAAGCTGGACACGCCACTTGCTCAGGTCTGGTTGAAAAATTGAAGAGAGGTTCAGCGGAGGTGGGGGCGGGAAAATTGGCCTGGATCCGGAGCGGGTCTTGTCTTTGAGTTGAAATGAAAGCATAAGAACATTGATACAAAAATGCAAGCAAAAGTCGGAGGAACCTCGACTTGAACTTGCTCCAGTTAAAAGTAGCGAGTCGCTTGCCGCGGCATGGGTCCTCAATGGCACCCGGCGGATTGAATCAGCATCGCTGCAGCGTGCTTGTGGGAGATATATTTACGAGATGGAAGGGTATCCGGCTACAGTACCTTGCTATTTTTTTTTCCGTTTATTTTCTATGTTTTAGAGCGCGCAGTGCTCAGTTCTGATGGGAAATTAAGGCGAGGTTCACGGAGGTAGGAACGGGAGCAGAGAAATTGCTTGGGCCCGGGCGAGTTGAAATGACAGGGTAAGAACATTATACAAAATGCGACCAGGACTCAGGCCTCAGGAGTCGGAGGAAAACTCAACTTGAACCTGTTCCCGTTAAAGGCAGCGAGTCGCTTGCTGCGGCGTGGGTAGTCAATTGGAATGGCAACGGCAGATGGGCTCCCGGTCAATTGAAGCGATTCGAACCATCGTGATCCCGACCCGACCCGCCGTTAGCTGCCTGCTGAGGATGAAGCATCGATGAAGATGGAAGCTTTAAACATTTAGGCATAACATACGCCCCATGACAGCTAACGCTGCAGCGATGTCAAGTTGCCAAATTAACCCGGACCGTTGGCGTTCTCAACCCAAAGGAGCGAAGTGCTCGAGTGTCGCCGAGGATTCGGCGCCGTGGGTGGATGGGAGATTAGTATTCTGATTCGCGGACGCGTGTGTGTGTTGAACTTGACCGCTACGTGCTTTAAGGTTAGTAACCCTTGGAATCCAAAAGAAAAATGGAAGGGGAGGTGGGCTGAGTGTGTTAGAAAAGAAAGGAATTAAGCCGGCAGGAAGGAAGCGAAGTTGAACCACATGCGCAGGCGTTGTTCGATTTATTTCGGGTGGTGCCTGGCGCGGGGTCAAGTGCGGGTCCGGGAGCTCTTGGTGGGTCTTGAATACTGCACCCTGCACCACATCCGTGCGCTTGTGTCCGTGTCCGGCGTTTCGATTTCCTTCTTCAAGTTCGCGCTCGGTGGTCGGCGTTTCTGAGTTCTAATACTTACTCGCGCCTCCGAGGCGTATATGGTTCGAGGGACAGCCGCCGTGATCGCCGTCTCGAAACATTGGGCTGGAGGATTGAGTTGTATGTGACAGAGTAATAAGCTTACCCGCCTGCTGCACCAAGCTTAATTAAAGATCTTCGAAGATAAGAGAGAGCTTTAAACATAAGTACGCCCCGTGATCCCTGAACGGTGCAGCGATGTCGATTTAATTAAAGATCTTCGAAGACGAGAGCTTTAAACATAAGTACGCCCCGTGATCCCTGAACGGTGCAACGATGGCGAGTTGCCAGTTGACCCCGGGCCGTTAAGGTTTCCAACCCCAAAAAAGTTGCTTCTTCCCGCTTCGACTACTTCGACTTCGACTTCTTCCGCTTCTTGGAGGCGTGATCATCAGGATCATCAGGATGCACTGCCCGTGGCACTGGGAGGAACGAATATGGATCGGGTCGGTGGAGATTCGGCGCCGTGGGCGCGCGTGGGATTGGTATGTATGTATGTATTCACGGGCGCGTGGGCTACGTGCTGTAATATGGGGTAAACTCAAGTTGAACTCCAACCGGAGGGGAGGTAGTCTGGCTGAGTGGGTTCAGCGGCAGTGCTGGAACTTAGGAAAGACGCCAGATGGACCGGAAGCAAGGCGGTCGAGTTGAATTCCCGGATTGCAGATCGCACAGCCCGACGCGAAGTTGAACCACATGTTCGACGTCAACGGGAGGTCAGTTTATTTCGGGCGCGGAGCGTCTGGTGCCTGGCGCGGGGTCGAGCTCGGGTTTGGGAGTTCTCGGTGGGGTGGGGTGGGTCTGACTTGAACCACATGCACTTGTGTCTGTGTCTGCTTGTGTCCGGCGTTTAGATTTCTTTCGCGGGTGGGTGTATGTGGGCCGGTGCTCGGTGCTCGGCGTTTCTCGCGACGCCGAGGTGCGACTCGTGGCATGTGCTTCGAGGGGACAGTCGCCGTGCGCGAGACATCAATATCGAGCTGGGTGCATGCACATCCTATCAAGACGGAATAGATTTTTATAAATTCGAGTTGAGTTTAGTTGAAGTTGAGGTGAACCGTGCACATCACATGCATTTATATTTGTGTCCGGGTCACCTCGTTCTTGCACGGCGCCTGCCCCGTGTGGGTGCCTCAGAGCTCGTGGCGTCGGCGTTTCCTCTCTTTCGCGGGGTGCACATGTGGCTCGGAAGTCAAGGCGAAACACCAACGGGCGGGCAGGCACGGGCCCAGGATGGATAACAGAGGACATCCTATGTAGACGGAATCGGCTTTTCGTAAGTTCGAGTTGAATTGAAGTTGAGGTGACTCGTGTCCGGCGTCTCGTTCTTGCACGGCGCCTGCCCCGTGTGGGTGCCTCAGAGCTCATGCCGCCGGCGTCGGCGTTTCCTTCCTTTCGCGGGGTACATACATGTGGCCCGAAAGTCAAGGCGAAACACCACGGGCGGGCAGGCACGGGATGGATAACAGAGGACACTGGACAGACATTCCTATGTAGACGGAATCGGCTCTTCGTTTCGTTTCGTTTCGTTTCGTAAATTCGAGGTGAATTGAAGTCGAGGTCCGCGTCCAGGCCGGCGCTGGAGCGTGACGATTCGGTGCAAATGAACACGATATTCACGTGGGGCGGCGGGGGTCCGACGTCTGTCTCGACAGTGTGTGCCAAGAGCAGGAGGTGACAATATCACGTAAGATCCCCACCGACCTAGAATAATATAACATAAGATGAGCGCTCGTCGAGATGGGGTGTTGTTAGTTCCCCGAAAGACCCGAGCCGGGACGTAGGAGCGTAGCAGTGCATGTACCTGGAACCCGGCGAAAGTTGAAGGACGCGGCCAGACGGTGATGGAGACTCAAGGCGGCTCGAGGGGAGGTGGGGATCCGACGCCGGGGATTAACACAAGATCTCGATACGCGCGATGCGAGTGATCTACGTGCTGTGATCCCCAGAATCCAAATCAGCGGCGCGATTCCCGCACTATCACGGAATATCGTAAGTTAAGTCAACACGCACGAGACACACATACTTATTGCCCCCGCGAAGATTCAGATTCGGCGGGTCAAGTTGGGCGCAGAGCGGAGTATCGTTGGTGCGGGCGTGTCGAGGGTGACAAGTTGTATTATAAGATTAATTGGCTGGTGTGGTGTAAGTTAGGAGTAGGAGGAAGAAAGGCGCCGCGACTGCAGCCTGGGAGAGATGTGTATCAGTATCAGTCTCAGTCAGACCGGTGCGTGGGCTCGGACTCGGGGATGGGGGACCTTGTGTAACGCGAGATGGCTGTCGGTGCCTCGGCGTCCCGCCGAGGTCGCTGGCTTGGCCACTCACAGCTTGCGGAGCAACTACGTGACAGGGTTTTGTCAGCGTGCCTAATTGGGATGCGGAGCCAAAACGAAGCGGAGACGAAGCGGCGAGAGAAGGCGGATTGGTGGGATCAGTGATAGAGGGTGTCGCATCAGGGAATCGTCGTGAGGAGGTGGGAAGAGTGAAATTAACGGGGCGACTGGTCGGGTGATAGAGCTTAATAAGTTGCGTTGGTTGTGCGGTGACGGGGGGGAGTACTCAAGCGAGTTAGCGAGAGTGTTTGGGTCGAGTGTTAAAGAATTAATGGGGACTTGGAGGTAGTGACATGGCGCGTTGTGTGACGAGACGACACATTGATCGCGTCTCAGCTTGATCCTGGATTGATCTCCAGCTGAGCTTCGTCCTTCGTCCAGAACGACGCAGACGACGAGCACGCCCCACGATGGCAATGTCCGTCTCTGCCTTCCCGGGCCCCGACAACCCCGCCCACCGCGACCGCGCTGACCGCGCTGACCGTGAGCGCGAAATGCAGGACCTGCTCGCGAAAAACGCAGGGCAAGAAAGCCTCAGTTTGCCACCAACGCCCGCCATCTACCCCACAACTTCCAGCGGCGGCTGGACTGTCGTGCACCATGGCATCCTGGGCCCAGCCCACACCCTCGAGCCGTTCCACCCGCCCGCATCAGGGCGCCGCGCACACTCGAGCGGCCACACCACCCAGCGCCTCCCCATCAGCAGCGCCGCGCCCGGGCCCTGGCGCCCCCCGCCCCTCGACGCACCCGCGGCCCGCCCCCTCCCCGTCCCGCCGCCGCTCGACACCGTCTCCGTCGGCAGCACCACCTTCACCCGCCCGCCGCCCGCCGAGCCCAGCTCCAGCGCCGCAGGCAAGGGCAAGCGCCGCGCGAGCGTCACCGCCGGGCTCGTGCTCGACGCGGCGTCCCCCGCGTCCCCGGCCAGCGCCCGCCCGCTCCCGCCGCTCCCCCCGCCGAGTGCGGGCCCACCTCAGTCTCAATCGTACGCTCCAGCACCATCTTCGTCGTCCTCGTCTTCCGCAGCGGGCCCAAGCACCTCTCGACAACAGCAAAAACCAACAGCTAGTTCTGCGCACCCGAAGTCCCGCTCGAGGACGCCCGATCGCCGCGTGCCGTATGGGTGCGTGTTTTTTTTGTGTGCCTTCTGAATTTGGTTCCTGGGCGGGCTGTGTGCCTGTGGGCGTACGGGGGCTGTATGGCGCGGGGGCGTATGGTGCGGCGGTGCGTGTATGCTGCGTTGCCGGGGGGCGCCGGCGTGACGTCCGAGTCGGGGCACGCACGCAACGCATGGCACGCATGTGTGCTGCGGTCGGGGTCGGGGTCGTGGTCGGGGGCGGGACTCGACTGCGTGCGCTCGGTCCTTGGCAGGGACCGGAAGAAGTGAAGCGAAGTGAAGTGAAGTGAAGTGGACGTGGACGTGGTCGGTGTGCCAACAGAGGGCGGTACCCACTGATGGATGTGCGGAATGGATTGGAGAATGGATGGTGAATGGACGGCCTGGCGTGGTGAATGACGCTTGCGTGCGTGCATGGCGGAGGGCAGGTGTGGAAGGGTGCGCCGCGCCCGAACTGGCGCGGCTCTTTCCTGCGCCTGCGACAGAGGCAGGAATGTGGATGCGGTGGATGCTGCCGCGTGAGCATATGGGCACAAGATTAGAGTCCGCACCCGCCCGCCTTGACGCCTGCCATTATTTCTATGCTTCCCTACTCTCCCTCTGTCCAGCATAACACAATATACTAACCCCTCTCCCGCACCAGCGCCTCCCCCCTCGCCCCCGCCGCGGCATCCTCATCCACCCCTGCCTCGTCCTCCTCCTCCTCCTCCTTCCCCCCGCCGCCGCCCCCGCCGCCGCTCGCGGCGTCCGGCTCCGCCTCTGCCATCCCCGCATCATCAAGCACAAGCACAATGAGCCCGAGCATCCCGGGTGTAGGTATGAGTATGAGCCCGAGCGTCCCGACGCGGACGCCGCGCACGGCGCCGTCGCCGACGCTGCCGTTTGACGTGTGGGCGATGACGGTAAGGCCGGCGGCGGAGATGCATGGGCGGGGGGCGGGGATTGGTGAGTTTTGTTTTGATTTGTGTGGTTTTTTGGGGGGAGGGGGGGGGGGGGGGCACGAGCAGGAGCAGGGAGGAGTGGACCGGCACGAGCAGGGAAGGAAGGGGATGGCATGCGCGTGCGGTGGACGAGGTGCTCAAGGAGTGGCGTTTCGCTCCGCTTCTCCCTCCCCCCTTCTCTGGGGTCAGCGCAGGAAACCAGGCGCAGCAGCCGACGCCTGCGTTCCTTCTCATCTCCCCCTCTTTTCTCTTTTCTTCTCTCTTTTCTTTCTTCCTTTACCTTTACTAACTGCTACCTCCATCAGACCGCGACCGCATCGGCGCGGAGGGCTACCGGCTCGCCTCCGAGCGGGAGCAGCAGCGCAAGCGCACGCTCAGCGGCGAGCGGCCGCCGGTGCTGTCGCGCAAGGCGAGCGCGGAGCGGGACTTCACGGGGGCGGGGGTGAACGCGGGGCCGAGGAGGAAGACGAGCGGGGCGGTCGGTGCGTTCGAGTTCCTTGATCTGTTCCTCGCTCTCTCCTCGAGATTCCTATTCCTTACCTCATTCCTCACTCTCCCCCCCACCCCCTCGGGGCAATCTGCGAATCGAGCTGTGGCTGACTGCGCGATTTCTTTTTCCTGCAGCCGCCAGCGCGAGCCTGGGCAACATCGGCACCGGCACGAGTGCCACCGCCGCCAATGCTGGGGGGGTGCGGCACCAGACGAGCGGGGGCAACCTCACGCTTACGGGGGTGGGGGGGCGGACGCTGCCGCGGAAGAACAGCGTGGGGGCGTTTCCGCCGCCGAGCCCGAGTGCGGCGATGGGGGCTGTTGGGGGCGGGCTGAGACGGAAGTCCTCGAATTCGGGAACGGGGGCGGGGAGTGCGGGTGAGTTCTTTTTTTTTTAATCGTTTTCTCTGGCGATATGTGCCCTTTCCATGCACCGAACGAGCGAGCGCACGCTGACCCATCCCCCGCAGGCCCCGCCCCCAGCCGCCCCTCCTCCACGCAGAGCCGCAACACGCACTCGCGCGCGCCGTCGATAACGAGCACGAGCGGCTCGTCGCAGGGCAACCCGCTGTCGTCCGCGAGCTCGCTGAGCCTGGGGAACGCCAGCACCAGCGCGACGCACACGCCCAACGCCTCCAACACGCACCTCCCCTACGCGCATGCCCCCACCGCCGCGAGCACGCACCTCCCCCCGCGCGCGCCGCCGCCGCCGCTCGTCGCCGTGCGCGCGCGCCCGGCCCCCGGGCACGGGCACGCGCGGAGCGTGTCTGCGTCCGGGCTCGCGGTGTCCATCGGCGCGGGCGGGCTGCCGCCGCTGGTGCGCAAGGGCAGCGACGGGACGGTGGACAGCAGCGAGCGGGCGAGTGCACAGGAGCGAGTCGTGCCCGCGCGCGCGTTCGCGTTCGTCCCCGCCGCCGCCGCCGCCGCCGCTCGTCACGGCGCGGAGTGCGGGGAACCTCAACCCGGGCTTGAGCGCGGGGCTGAATCTGAATACGAATGCGAATCTGAGCCCCGGGAGCGCGGGGAGCGGGGAGAGTGGGGGGAAGACGCACACGAGCACGGGGAGCGGGAGTACGGCGCGAGGGAGCCCGGCGCCGAGTCCGAGTCGGACGACCCCGCCGTCGAGTGCGCTGGTGCCGGGCATGGGTATTGGCGCAGCGCAGAGGGCGGCCCTCGCCGCCGCCCCCGCCACCGCCCCCGCTCAGCATGACCGCGGTCCTGCGCTCGCGCACGGGGGCTGTTACCCCGTCCTCTGCGTATCCCGCACCATGGTCTGCCGCCAGCAGCGGCAGTGGCCCGGCGTCCGCGTACCCCTCCGCCGCGGCCTACGGGCCGGGCAGCGCGCACGGCCCCGCCTCTTCTTCGGCAAGCAGCGCCTCGACGCCGTCCTCCGCGCGCTCGACGCCATCAGGGTTCGCCTGGCGGTACAGCGGCGAAGGCACGGACAGCCCGATGACGGCTGCGACGACCCCGGCGACCTCGAGAGACGGCGGGGCGTGGGGCGACGACCAGCGCAAGTGGGCTATACCCGACACCGAGACCGTGCCCACGAGGAAGTCGACTCCGGCGGTGGCGGCGTCGCCGCTGGCGCAGAGTGCAAGCGCCGCAACGTATTCACCGACGGCGGCGGCGGCGCTGTCCCCAATCTCCCCGCAGAATAAGCGCGAGCGAAGGCGGCTGCGGCTGCATTCGCCGGTGGAGGTGGGGATTGTGCAGACGCCGTCGCCTGAGGAGCGTGAGCTGCCTGTGCCGCCGCTGACGCCGCCGATACACTCGCACCCGCTCGAGGACGAGGGGGACGGCACGGGTCCGGAGAGCGCGCTCGAGGCGCCGGATGACGGGCGCGGGTGGCTCGCGACACTCGAGGGCGAGGTGCGTGAGCAGGAGATGGATGGCCTACTCCTCTCTCCGCCCACCTTCGCCGCCGCTGATCCCCAGGACTTCGACCCCGACGACGACGAGCTGGACCTGAACGACTTCGATGACGGCTACCTCGACGACCCCAACCGCCTCGACACGCGCATACGCGCACGCGTGGAGCGCTCGCCGAGCCCGATTCGATACGCCCGCCGCGCATCGGTGGACGTCGACCTCATCATGTCGGACTCGAGCGACGAGGAGGAGGATAACATGTCCGACCTCGACCGCGCACCCAGCGCGTACATGGCCGATGCGACGTCGTTCGATTCGCCCGCGGCGTCGGTCTTCAACGACTCGCGCTCGACATTCTCGCGCGCGCGCTCCACGCGGTCCCGCAGAAAACGGCGCAACACCCGCGCTGCGCCGCCGCCTGTGCCCCTTGGCTCCGCTGCTGGGCTGCACCGTCCCCGTGCACGCAGCGCAGACAGCAGCATCTTGGGCTTTGGCGACATCGGGCTCGCGCCGAGCGAGATGTACCGTATGGAGCAGGCGGCGCGTGCGGCAAAGGCTGCTCTTCCACCTGTACCGGTGCAAGAGATGCGCTATGTGTACCAGGCGGCGGCTGCCCGGCTGCCTGCGTCGATACCCCCTTCGCCGGCGATGCTGCTTGGACGCGGCTCGGACGGGTCGTCACAGTACGATTCGGCCAGCGCGAGTGTGTCGGGGCACGGGCATGGGTCGTCGGAGAGCGGTCAACCACATGGCAGGGGGTCGTACTATGCCAGCCCGAGCACCAGCAAGAGCTCACTACCAGAGAAGGCGCCATCGCGCCGGGAGACGTTGAAGCAGTCGAAGAAGGAGAAGAAGGAGAGGGAGAAGGCGGAGAAGGAGAGAGAGAAGGCGATGAGGAAGAGCATTGTCCCGCATCGGGCCTCGTTTAGCTTGCTGCGCGGTGGCAGCGGGACGGCGAACTCGAGCGCGGAGGCGCTCATGATGCGAGGGGCGACGGAGCGCGCGAGCTCGTCCAGTGGCGGGTCCGACGAGGTTGCCCGCCCGCAGCGGGCTAACAAGAACGTCCTCTTCCGCTCCCTGTACGGCGACCCCACCCGCCGCTGACCACCACCTACCCACCCACACCCAGCAACTGACTCTCTGTATCTGTACGTACTAGAGCTACTATTTAGAGCTTTTTTGTCTCTCCTTTTTTTATTCGTCCTGTTCGCTTTGGGTTGGGTGTCGTTGTCACTGTTCCTTTTTTTTCTTGCATTATGATGACTTTCTACGTACATACCTTGCATTGCATAAACTCATGTTCTCGTTTTCATTTTCCCGATACATATTGCACACATCCTGCACACAATCATCTGTATATGGATTATTTAACGCCTCCCGCATCCTCTTTCCAGGACCTCAATTCTACGACTAGATGGAACACATCAAGGTCAAGACGAACAAGGACCTCAAACCTTTAGTGTCCGCTACTAAACTCTGGATCTGTTTCGACTTCTTCGAGTTCGAGCTTCCCCTTGCTGCCGTTGTCGACTTCAAGCAGCTCGCTTGCTTCAACTTGGATCTATCCTTCTTGGCATCCGGCCAGTCCCTAGCCCGGAGTTTCCGCAAGTTTCAACTGCAACTGGTTTGACGATTGCGCGGGTACGGAGCTCAGGGCGTTATCGATTCCAGGCCCCAGTCTGAGTGATTCAGATGGATCTGTTGTGTAACTTGGTGGGGTTAAAGGCTTGTGGCGACTGACAACGGCGGGGATGGGCGGGGATGAGGCGCATGCGACAATGCCCATTCGGGCAAGCATGCTCGGGGCCCGACGCGATCGATTGCGTGCTCGCGATTGCTCATCTGCACATACGTTGAACTTGAATTTCCTTGCAATTGTCAGTGCGTCTCATTTCACTGACCTTGAGCTGCGCATTGCGTCGACGGCGTTATTCTGAGACTGAAGCTCTATGATTTGTCTCACATTCAACGTCGCCGAGATGACCGAACTGTTCAAATGTTGCTATGTGGGGAGTAACAAAAACATCCTGCGCTGAATATGCTTTCATTCAATTTGCAGCCTGCGTAGGTAGTTCATTCTTCCAGTCTTGGGTTTGATTCGCCGTGTAACCTCACCATAGTTACGTTGGAGTCCAATTTCAACCATTTATCCTCCGCAGCACGTAGAGGGGACCGTTGCTTCTCGACCGCGCCGGAATATATCTACCTACATTCCACCGAGTCTGATGATGATTCGATTCGGAAATACTAGATAAGACTGAGGATAATCCTGGTTCATCGCATTCCCTCAAATCATTCCCTCGTAATACCAATGACATCTGGAATTTGAATCTCAGAGTGTGGCACGGACGCCATAAACCCAGGCATTAACGAAAGATTTGGTTGTGTTCGACAGAATTCAACCATCACACAAATTCGAACCTTGATCACCTTTCAGTGTATATCACAAGTTGCATTACTATCCGCATTAGAGATCGTTCATTTTCCTTTAGGCTAGACGGAACACGAGAATGATGAGTGACTCGATGGCTGATTTGGCTTCCATCCAAAGTCATGGTCCACGTCCTCAAGTGGGCATCATTTTCAGACATCGCGCTCCGTGCATTTCGAGAGTCTCTACTGCAGAGCATTATACGGATGACGATACTTAGTACATTTCGAGCGCCCGGGCTCAAATTTCTAAGCCCTTTCCTAATCCTGAGCAAACTGCTGTACATTCAATTTGGTACTAGATCGCTAACAAACCCAATATATGTTTGACCTCATCCAGATTCCAGCTGATGTGGATCTGGCTGTGCAGGCGCTTTCTTACATATGCATGTGGTATGTGATGGTTGCGATTCATTTTTGGGTCAAGTTCAAATAACTTGGGTTGACTATTCACCCATGGCTCCGCAACATGTCGTTCATCACCATCCAACAACCTCCGACGCCTTGGCAGTGGCAGCCTTGCCATGCGCAGTGATCTCAATAGTAACGATGATTGTCCCGACATGCACCCCGGGATCCAGGGCGGTCAATTCCCCGAACACATTGGTGGGTTCAGCTTGAGGAAAAGAGGCGCGGGAGGGAATAGGGTTCAGTTGTGGCTCGATGGGTGCCTCATCCGCAGAGTTGTGGACAATGGAATCCGACGATCGAGTTGCGCCGGAATCATGCGCAGAATGAATTTTGATCGTCCACCTCGCCCATTACTCAACTAATTCCAACGGCTCGCAACCCGGGTCCAGGCCGACGGGGGGTTCCTTCACCTATCCTCGGGTATTTTGACTGACCGTCCAAGCTTCGCCAGACGCGCACATCCCACGCTCCCGTGTCGCGGATCCCTCCGCCCTGATACGCACTCGGACGCGACGCGACAGAATCTCTGAGATCCTCATCACTCCGCAAGAGTCCGCATCTGACATATTAAGACAGGATCGAGAGGATCAATCCTGTCAAGCTGCAATCCATAAGATTCGTTCGACATACACCCGAACAGTCTGGACCGAGGAGCGAGACGAGCAGCCAGCCAGTATCTGTGGTCTGTGGCCTTGACTTGAATCCCTTCATTGCCGGCTCTGAGTCTCGGAAGAAAGTTAGAGAAATTTCTCCAACTGGACATCCCAACCCCCCCCTTTTTTTGACAACATGCCGCGTCGCCGCGTCACTAACCATTTCAACAAAACATTCCCTATATCCGCGCCCGCGCGGGCTGCTCGCTGAATTCGTTAGGGCAACCTCTGGGGAACACCGCCCACCCACCCGACGTTTCGAGTGTGGCAGGTCCGCCACATGTCCGACAGAGCCTGGGAGCCGTTGCTGGATCGGTAAGAAATGGCAGGAATTCATTCCAGCGGGATTGAAACGAGTCACCCCTACTTGGTCATCTTGTTAGACGAGCATGAAAATCCAAAGCTTAGGCTGACCATCCTCTCTGGGGTGAGTGACGAACAGAAGGAAAGGAGAAGGACACAATCTGAGTTATCAAGCTGTGAGGCCATCGTTCGACTTTCCTTCGTTCACAAGCTCCGTTGTGGGGTCTTCTCTTAAGCTTTCCATGTTACGCTTTTTTTTGTAGCGAGCTTCTACACTGTAGGTTCAGCTGAGACCGCAGAACCTTTTGAATAGGCCCTGATGGCGAAGGTTCGGAAGCCAAAATGGTTGGGCTGGAGTGGTGTCAACTGAATGGTTTGTATTGGGTGAATAATGGATAGACCAAAGGAAACGAGACGCAAGGGCAAGGCCGCGGATCCCAGTTCAAATACGGTTAAAGATAAAGTAAATGAACTGTTCGACGTCAGTGAGCCCAATTACCGCCAGGTTCCCTCACAGACCTGAACTAAACTACGCCTGGCACCCAAACGCATTCCCATCCCACACACTCCGCATCGGGTACCGGCAATGCACGCGCGTCGCGCCGTCGTCCGCCGTCCCCGTGATCGTGTCCGGCGCAACCCCGCCCTCAACCCAGTCCACGAGCGCCAGCAGCAAATTATGCGAACTCTCGTTCCGCGCTCCGTCTGTGCCCCCGCGTTGCCCAAAAGCCCACGCACCGGGTCCCTGTGTGCAGTGCTCCATACCAGGCACGAGGAACAGGCGATAGAAAGCGTCCAGGGACGGCATCGCCAGCGTCCGCGAGACCAAGTCGTACATGCGCTTGGAGTTACCTGACGCGATGAGCTAGAGACGGGGCAGAAAATTAGTAGGTTAGCTGTGATGGATGAGTGGGAGACGTACATCATCGGCGCGACCGTGGTAGGTGAGGAATTTTCCCCCACGATCACGGAACGCGGAGAGGTCTCCGTCGAACGTAGCGATACCGCCAGGATTGACGTCCTCAGCAAGACGCCCGTGTTCCGGCCCATAATTGCTGAAGTCAAATTCCGTGTCGTTAAGGACGGCATATTTGACCCAATCCTGGAAGCTGATCAGGTACTGCAGGAGATTGGATCAAGTAAAATAGCAAATTACTCGAGGGTAGGCCGGAAACTTGCCGCTCATTAGTAAACCCCCGGGATGGATGTTTTCCGCACCAGGGTCGAATCGAGGGTACATGAGCTCCCCGTTTTCGTACAACGGGGAGTATATTTTGCGCAGCGCTTCGACCTGCGGGCGAGAGAGGACACTTTTCGCCATCTGCCCCGTACACAGAAGCGCTTCAGGTCGGAAATCGCATGCGTCAGGCTCGGTGATGATCCCGTCTCGTACACCATCGATGCTGTCGCACTGGTTCATAATTTTCCCTGCCACGAGTTTTCCACAATTCGGGAGGAATGAATGCCGGGGACGAGGAGGGATTAGGCGCGCCGACGTAGATTCCAAGCATCGCGCTCCAATGCTGAAGATGATTAAAGTCGGTCGCGGGCGCACCTGCAATAATACCATCCCAGTCTGTTGGAAATTTCAGTGCCGACTGGGTTCCTTGCGCCCACCCGTTGAGCAGCCGAGATAATACGCTTTTTCGTGTGGCTTTCCGTAGTAGGCCTCGACAATTTGCTTCCCAATGACCGCCTCGACATGGATCGAGCGGAAAGCAAAATCGTTCAGCACCTCAGGATTTCCGAGGAAACTCCCTGCCTGTGTCACCATCATGGCCGTTGTTCGAGCCAACGGTGGCAAAGTGGAGGGCTGAACCGTAGTCGAGGTCTCCGTAAGATATACCTACCGTTGCGATGAATTTGAATTATTCCACCATAGAATAGGAGACGCACATCCACCGAGGCCCCCATTCCCGACGCCCAGAAATCGGCCATACCACTCATCTGGGAGCCACGCCTCGGCACGTATTGACGACGTGGCCGTGGTCTTGGTGGAAAATGGACCCGACAGAGCGGCGTGTTGACGAATGCTTTTGGAACGCAACTGCCGTGCGGCTTTCACCGTAGAGCCCGCGGAAACATAAGAAACGTCCAAAATTGTCGTGTTTTCGAGAGTGAGAGTGGATTTGAGCGAAAGACATCTAGCGCGCTGTTCCGAATTTTCATGGTAGCTCCAGCTCGATAACAGGGAACTGTTAGGAGCTTTGAGAGAAACTTGATGTTGAACCGGAGAATTCCATGGCAGGTCGCACCGAACGTCGTACGCGTGGAGTTCGCAATCAGCGACGACGGTGACGAGAGGAGATTCGCGAGAACGGCATTTGCGGCAGCCGGCCCTAAACATACGTGACCATAAAATCACGTCCACCGAACTTGAACTTTTCGACCACAACGACCCATGCACACCGCACCCCGTCCGCAGTGGTCTCCTCCACAATCAATTAAGCAGAATGCTCCTCCCATGGTTTTTGCTCCACCTCGAGCTATGAAACCAATACCCGCCAGCAAATTCGGCGCAATTGCCACCAGTGCCAGTGGCTCTCGGCCTCAATTTACACCTCCCCGGGGCGCGGGATACTTTGCCTTCCCGCCGAACTCACCTGCTCCCTTGATTCCTCAGATCCCCTCTGAAGATCTCGCTGCGAAGCGAGAAGAGGAGGCGGAACGTCAGAGGCAGAAAGTGTTGGACGATGCTTGGGCCGCGCGTCGCGTACGCGACGAAGCTGCGCGGAAGACTCGGCTTGAAGCAGAAGCGGCAGAGGCTTTGAAGGGCGAGATCGACTGGGTGCGCAGCGGTGGCATCCTGCGAGACGCAGAGGGAAATCGCGATTACGTTCGGACGAAGGCTATACGAGAAGAACTTCGGCTGAGCGCACTTGAAGTCGTGCTCGTCGAGCGGTGGCAGAAATATGAAGCTCGATGGGCGGATTTGGCAGGGAAAGCGGGTCGGGATCGCGACAAGCCCAGAGATGTGCAGTTCCAGGACGTGCCGTGGCCGGTCTCTCCTCCAGAGGGTCAAACTGTGACGCTTGCGGATCTGACCGTCGGTCGCGTCGAAGAGTTCTTATTGGCGGGCCTGAAGGTCCGTGGATGCACCGTGACGAAGAAGGAACGCGTCCGGACCTCTCTTTTGCGGTGGCATCCGGACAAGATGACGGCTGTTCTGGCGCGAATTGTGGAGACAGACTTGGAAACTGTTCGCCAGGGAATCCACGCCGTCGTATTGTGTCTACATCAGTTGAACTCAAAGGTCGAGACTGCTTGACCGACCGTACGTGCTATCCTCTTCCAGTTCCAATTTCACTGTAGGCTAATTTCAGAGCTTGACAGGGCGCGGTTGCGATTGTTTTTCCATAGAGCCCATGATCAATACCGACTCATAGATTGCATACCCACACATTGGTTTCTCTCTTCTTAAGCGCTGACATCCTCGGGGCTCGCACTTGCATCTGCAGTCGACAGACCCAGCGAAATTGAACTGGAGAACGTCGACCCCACCCAACCGGAAGCAAAATACACATGCTTTCCCCTTCTCGTCTACCTGTCGGTCCGAACGCTTCGTGGTAGCTATATTCTCCCCGGACTTTTTGGTTTCCTCTGGCTCGGAGAGTCTGGATGTCCGTAACTTCGTTGAGGGCCAGGGAACGAGCTGTGACATCAGACAATGCTTCTCCCCCCCTCAGCTTCAATATGTAGATAATTGTGTGTTACGCAGAATGCCTCGGTCATTGGTTCTGTTGGTTTAATTATCCTCTACTCTTTCACCGCGACATGGGAATGGGGCGGATGGGTATGGAACCCAGAATTCGAAGCTATAATAATTGTTGTAGCTTCTGTATACTTCTTCCTGTCACAGAAACCAGAAAACGAAGACTGAAACTCGATTGAACCGCAGCGTTGTTTACCTTGCCAAAACTTGGATATATAAACAACCTCCCGAGTCTCGAAAAGAAATTCGCCCTCCTGCATTGCGATGGATGAGGGATATTTTTTTTATGCAATCTGGCCGAACTTTCACGATCTGACGCGACTGTAGATTTTTTATACTCAACCATTACCGGATGTAACGGGTGTTCCTATTCCATACCAGGTAGTGTAAGACTAATGTGCATACGAATTGCTACCTTGAACAAATAGGAAACACCAAAAGGGAGGCCAAGGTTTGTGACAGAACCCGGTGCTGCCATAAATAATTCTTGCTATGCGTATGTGCAAATATTGATACAGTGTTAAAATACAGTCATGGCCAACAACACCGTCACACTTGCGAAACCTGCGGACTGACGGTATTGCGGCGGCTTTCATTGGGGGTAAATGTATCCCAGGTGTCCGCGCCATGAGCTCTGCGATTCCGGAATCCAGAAGCCCACGCGATAAATATATCCTACCATTGTAGGATCAGTGTCGGTCTCAGCGTCCATGAACACGTGCACCGCTCACCTTCTGCGTCCCAAATATAATAACGGAAAGAAACCGGAGCTGTAGATGACGAGCGGTAAAGAAATGGCCAATATTTGAAACGAGGATACGCACGTATTGCGATCACTATGTTGAACGCCATGTCGTGGTTGTCTGGATGACCAAGAAAAAGAGACTGAGACTATAATTCAAAGCGATATTCCGTCAGTGGCCCAAAATGAGGCCGAGCGGACGACATACATTATCGATAACATTCCAACGAGCGTGAATGCCAGCACTCTGACTATGATCGAAATGGAGCTTTGGTCATCCCTCTTGAGAGACTCCCAAGCCCGCCACAAGTGTCGGAAGATACCACTTCTACGGCTAGGCAAAGCACCATTATGATGACCACCACGATGCTGGATACTCTTTGACTGAATAGACGGAGTTAGCAGGAACACTCAAAAGTATATATACGGGCTTACGGCGACTCCGTAGCGAGGTCGCAATACATTCCGTCGTTGAGGCGATGGACCAGAGATGGGTCATTCAATCCCACTTTGAGTGCATAGATGAATATAGCCCACGCTGGAACGTAGGGACCAATGACGAGCTAACATGGAGTCAATTTTGGGCTTTGAAACGCAGAGGTTCTGGCCTCACAGCCGGAGTCCATGATCTTTGGTGGTTCGTCGGCAAAGTGAGTAAACTCCGTAGGGTCATATGAACCTAGGAGACGATCGTGAGCGGACGAAATAGACCACAAGGGAGACGGACACTCACATGTATGACTAGCGCTAGTGTGGCTCCAGACGTCCTGGACGCTCATGAGAAAACAGATCAAGAGTTTCGGATGGCTTCTTACAAAGTGGGGACTGAGTATACCAGTGCGGCTTGGAAAAGACAGAGATTATGGTTCGGGTGTCGGCCTACTGGCTCCGCCATAAGAAATCTGGAGCCACGATAAGTATCCTGAACAAAACCCATCGTCAGGGAACTCACAAATATGAAGCACATGATATTATCCAAGTGGCCATGAAATTGAGCCAGCTAGCGTGTCTCCGCACAACCTTGCGCCAGATGATTGCAGTGAGAAGCATTAAAACTGCTCCAACTAAGCCCAACAGCTCTAGGGCGTAGAAGCCGTCTCTATATCCTCGAAAGCTGGTCGCTGCTCTTCCTACTTCTACGGATTCACCTGCAGCAGGTGAGTATTCGACGCACGAATGAACAGCGGAACTCACGAAGGACATGCTCGTGAGCCATAGGGCGTAGGGAGGGTTGCAGAGAACCAGGCTTCCCCAACGAGCAGCAGATAGAGGGAGAGAGGAGACGGCGAGGGAGCTCAGAGCTCATTTAATGGCGACATCTCCTTCCTTGATTCTTGGATCACTGAAACGAAGGAAAGGAGATGGAAGCCTGATGAACGTATTGGTGGATGTATGTATTTCGTGGCTACCCATCACATCTATCAGTCCGTAAAGGGCTGACGGTGGCCAAAGCCGTGGCACAGGCGGTGGTGCCGCACCTCGGCCACAGCGAATCAATTGAAGAAGTTTGCCGTGATGGACGGTGGCTCCTAGTGGCTCGCAGAATTCAATCCATCATCACCGAGCAGAGACTCGCGATAGATTGCGGCAAACGTATGACGGCAAGCCAGTGACGAGTCTGCTTTACACGCAAAAGGTACCGTGTGTATATCCTCGGAAGCTCATGATCGTACTACCATCGACCGGAGACCTATCGCTTCTGAGGCTGAGTGCGCCGACACATCGAGGGCAGGGCCCTGCAGAGCTGCTTCTCAGTGCGTTGACGAGGTACAGGACCTCATCCGCATCACATTCCCGTGACGACTGATCAAGCAATCGTCGGTGGGAACTGGTCCGACCTCGTGGCGCTGGCAGATAGCATCTGAGTGTCCGACGTCAGGATCGTCGCATCGGCAGCGGTGCCCTACGTAATCCCCCCTGCGCCGGAGCGCAGGGAATAGGGAGGGTGGGGACCTCGGTAGCGCCACCCTAGTGGCCCAAGATTAACAAGGCCACCCGAAAGAAAACTTCCCTCTCGCCGCTTCGTGGGTGAGGATATTGGAGCCTGAGCTGCACAGCACATCGGGCATGCGGCTTCTGAGCTAGCAGATTATCGTTAACGAGGTCGCCGGGTAAGAGATGAGATGGTACCCAAGGTGTCCTATTGCCAGAGGCGCTCGTATTCGCTGACACGGAGCTGTGCTAGCTCCTCCAGCATCTCCGTATGCCGCCGCTGCAGCTCCATCGCGCGAGCCTGCGCCGCAGCAAGGGCGGACAACGACGCGGAAGCCTGGTACCAATTAGCGCGCGATCAGGCCAGGCAGGCATGAGCATGAGAGATGCGTACATCGTCATCAGTAGACAGATCGCGTTGAATAGCGGGGACATGCCGCGTACTTCTGTCCGCGGTCGTCTGCGCACATTTGCCCTTGCCCTTGCCCTTGGCGCGTTCGCGCGCTTCGAGGAAGGCGGCGACCTCCGCTTCTTCGTCCACAAGGGAGATGTACCCGTCGTAGCGGACAGTGCTGTTGGTGTGCGACATCGCATTCAAGCGCGACTCGACGTCGTCCCCAGGATGCGCCCCCAATGCGAAGAAACTTGCGTCGAGGTCCTCGACGTGGCTGCCAGGAGAGAGGACGAGCGAGGGTGAGGGGACCTCGTGGATGCAGCGCGCACCCGCGACGATATATTGCGCTGGGGAAGCCGGCCCCGCATCCTCAGAAGATGACGCGGCGCTCACACTTGTGTTTGACTCCAGTTGCACAGGACTCGTCGCCGTAGCCGTGCGCCTGGTCGCGGTGGTTAACGTAGACGGGCTGCCGCTCTCGTCGCGCCGGTTGCGGCCGGGGCGGGGGATGAGGCCGTTGTGGCGCCCGTACCAGCACAACAGCCGCGCGACGTAGAGAGTTTCCTCGTCTGCACCCTCCGCAAGCCGCCGGGGATCGAGGTTGCCTATCCCGACGTCCTGCTTCAATATATCGGACTGCATGACACCTAGAAAGATTTTCATGCAGTGGACTTTTGACGTATTTGACGAGGAGAGATTATCTCGATGTTTCTTGGGTATGGACAGCCGGGCAGACGACAGGGACTCCAAGATACCGATCAGAAGCGAAGGGGTTAGTTGGGAGTGAGAGACCACAGTGATTGGGATATTCAAAGAGGCCAGTAGCTGATTGAGTTGAAGTACCAGGACCGGGGATGAGATATTAATGGACCGTGATGGATCCATAGATTCCACCTGAGCCCGGCTCATTTGTTTTGGGAAAACTGGGGTATTAAGGAATAAGGCAGGCGATGTATAAGCCAGAGAAGACCCATGGACCCAGAAGCGGTCAAAGCGAAGGATTTCGCATTTCACACATGACGGTGAGATGAAGGTTGTTCACGTGATCAGTCGCGTCTCCGACTCTTCCTTAGCCTATTTCACCGACCTGCATCGGCGTCCCATGGTGTTGCCCTTGACACTTGTTGGTGACCCCAAGATTCTTTTCTTGTTCAAAGAATATTCCTCGCTGGATCTTCCCTCGTTTTTACTCGGCTCAAACGAACTTGAAGGCCTGTACTAGCAGTGCGTCGTACTTGAATGGCTTTCGACTTCCATCACCGAACTGAGAAAGACACAGTGGACACCCTGGCCATCCAGGCCATGCATTCTCCACACTGAATCCGGTCTCCATTCTCCCGTATGGCTACGTCGATCTTTCGCTACGGGAATGCATCTGCCATCTACATACATTTTCCAAAGTCACGGAGCGAATCGAGCGATGCACAAGACACCCTTCACTACCACTACTACCCTTAAACTGTTCAAATCCTTTACCCCTCAGTCTGCTGGATTTCTTCACTACTACAGGGATCGGGATGCCGCGCCGTTGAAAGGCGGCGTCCGTTTTCGCGTTGCCTCTGATAAAGCTTCATCGTCCTTCGACCATGGTCATGACCTGCTCTTACCGTCTGGACTCCCTTGGCAGATTATTCTGCCCCAGGTGGCATGCTACAAGAACCTTGCTGCAACCCGGGATCAGCTACTAAATGAGCATCTGGTGACGAGCAGAACAGCTCTCGTAGTGCCGTGCCATCTTCGGGGATAGGCCACAGATTTCTTCTCAGAAAACCCTATTCCGCATGAACCAGCTCTTCCCCGTCTATTTCTCTTCCGCACTTGAACTCACCGTTGCCGGTGAACGCACACCCTGAAATCTATCTCTGTTTCGTGTCTAAACACCTATCCGTGGGCTGGTGCGCTAATCTCTCATCAATATCCAACTCACCCATTCATACCCTGTTGTCAGGCTTCGGACTCGCTCGTTTCGGACCCTCAACCAGCCCCCAGTATGGCAGGCAGTGGGTGGTCCACCTACGTATCACCAAAATCGCGGGTCCCGTCCCCATCAGGGGGGAATCCCAAACGAAGATACTGAAACCCGGAGCAGAGCAGTCGCTGAGTCGCTCGGGCTCCGATGGTCCTGAGCCCTGGGCGTACGATATTTATGCCAGAGATACCGACTCGACCGCTGCCCGCGCTTTGTGGGATCATTCTAAAATTGCGTAACTCATCCTCGGGGTGGTGACTCAGTAAGTTGGTCCATTTGATGTACTTCTCTTCGCATGTCGAATTGAAAATGCAATTAAACGATTTTCGGGTCTGCCTTCCATGCGCCTCGCGCTGTATTTTCTGTCCTCGCGAGTGAGGGTATGGAAGGCTCTGTACTTCCGGCCAAGTTCAGCTACCCCGAGGGCGAACCCGCAAGCATGTCGACGGGTACCACGATAACGAGTACGCGCCGCCCGGACATTAAAATATCAAAGAATCTTTGCCCGGAGTGCTCAGAAATGGGCGCAAGAACAATATAATTTCAAGTCAAGTGCGATGAACAGTCCTAAATATGGCAACCAAAAATTGAGTAGCTACGACACTTGGTACCCATGCGCCGGGATCACGTTGACCTGGTACGACAATGCCTTCAGCGCGCGAAAAGAGCAGCGTTATAGTTGATAAAGTCGATCTGCTGAGCGCGATAGTTGTCCTACAAAGTCAATTCGTGAGTGAGTTGCGGTTCAAACGAAGCGACAAGGTTTTCAAACGTACAGGGATCATCGACATGTTCACGCTGGTCAGTTCCAGGATAGCCTGAATTTCTGACTTGGTAAATTTGTGGTAGACTACGCACGGATACATACCTTGTGGTTGGATGTGTACTCGGACCACACCGGGCCTTACGGAGACAATTATTGGTCGATTGAAAAGGGGAAAATGTATCAAGACATACGAGAGGATCCGAGCCCGTCGTTAGGGTCTACAGTATTATACGCCCGAATGGGATGATCAAAATTTGTTCGCTGTTTATGATACAGACTTGGACATTTTGTATAAATCTAAGCCACCCAGAGGTTAGTTCTAGGTCCAATGTCCACGCATAACAAGTTTGAGGGCAATCGACCATGAAGTTGTTGAGATCGGGACCTATCCGTCTCAATTCCCTTATCAGTTGATGGACAGGCCAATGGGATGCACAGCCACCACTTGCCAAATCTCTGTTATTTCTGCCCAAAAAATATCATTCTACTTGGGAATCTCTTTTAATTGCTTCCTAGAATGTATATGACCATGTTCAAGCTTCCATGTCCACTGCAAGTGAGCGAAATGTGGTCGGAAAGTTATGCATGTCACATGTGTCACAGACCCGGTTATGGCCTGAAAGTCCTCTGGTTGACGAGTTGTGGCCACTTCAGCAGTATTATACCAAATGAACCTGGAGGACATATATCCAATGCTATGCATGAGTTCTCAGAATTTTTGGGAGGATTTTTCGGGCCGTTACTATCCTTCCCCCACCACCCGGACACCTACGCAAAAGTGATCAATATCATTTTATCTAGAGGACTTGGGATAAATATGAGTACCCAGATCGTCAGGAAATTGGCTTTTACCCCTTTCACAGACTTTACTTCAAGGGAAACGGTTAGGAATTGAGCAAACGGCGGTCTTCTTTCGGGGAAGGAGCGGTGTCCGAGTAGTAGGTAACATATCAAATTCTGATTGCCGGTGTTCGCCCGAAGGCCTGTTTAGCTGTAGCGGCTTGAAACTTTGTATGATGAATCTTACATATATGCCATACAATACATGCACAGGACAAGTCTAGTGGGCTCTCGGAATGGCCGGCTCGTATCACACAGTTTGGAACAACAATTGCATCAGATTTGCAACAAATTTGGCACGTAGATCACTCATTTTGGATTGTTGTGAAATCCACAAGGCACCTGGACACATGAGATTTTGCATGGGTACCAATGTGGTATATAGCTAAACTCCGAGGTCAAATTTGGGCACTCTGGCTATCACTGGAACGTCGGAAAGCTCCAAGATCTCGAAATTCAACCAAATTGAGGCTACCTTGGATCTTTGCACGTGTTGTAGATAGGAACCATCCCAAATTCCGGGGAATTCGAGCCCATAGTTCATACACCAGAGCATAACGATGGTCTGAAGCCCAAAATCCCGGGAAACGGTCAAATATTGGGTGAGAAATTGTTGTTTGTCCGAGTTGTAGGTGTGTCCGGATCGGTGGGGGGAGATAGTACAAGCAAGCTATTCAAGTTCAAAATTTCGATTTTCTGTGGTTTCGACATTGATGTCTTTCAGTAGCAGGAGGTACCGGCACCCCTGTCCTAAGACCTCACCCACTCAAAGCCAATATGCTCAGAAACATGCCTACAAATTTTCGAGGTGAGGAGATAAGTGCTCATGCTGCAATAGTGCTTTGTCCCATTGGGTGATGGTGTCCCATTCGGGTGTATAATACTGTAGGCTAGTGGCGAATGACAGCCAGTAGTCGATCATCTGCGTTCCCAGCATTACGGCCGACGGAGGCCTGCCAAAGACCGTGTTGAGGCCAAATAGGTAAAGCAAGTCTGCAGTGTGTGTCACTGCGGTCAATTTGTCAATCCAGATCAACCGGCGGAGTAAAAGGATGTTTTCTCACCACCAAGTGCATCATGAGCCGTGGGTCCAACCGTGGGTGGCGAAATCGGTGGTGCGCCGGGATCAGTGAGCAGATAGCCGAATGTCTTCACGCCAAATTTTTCGGCGGTCTGCATCCATGTGCGACGCTGGGAATGGAACCATAGATCACCCACTATAGCTGCATTAGGTTTTATCTTGAGGAACGGTTCAATGATGCGTACTGAGTGCAGCCAATCTCTTCCATTCGCCGCTAAGTCCAAACATTTGATTCCCTGTATTGAAGGGGGAGCCCAAAGAAGGCACATCTGGATACAATTCAACCAGCTGCTGAACTGTGTCGCTCAGCTTTGTTGGAGAGACTGTGGGTGTTGTGTAGTTGGAAATCAAGAACGACTCGATCATCGCAGTCGAGTTGACATTGGGCCTGGTGAAATAAGTTCCTGTACGGAGTGCATCAGCAAATTATGGTACGATGATCAGACCCGTGGAACAGCACCTTCATCCAGATTTGCGCCAGAAATGAACGGCACGCGAGCGAATTCCCCCTTGGCCATAAGTACGGAAGGGAGTTCAGGAAGAAGCCCGTGTGGGCCGTCAATGACAGGAGCAAACGGATACCCTTCATTCGACTCGGCCCAGGATGTTTCGATAGCCTCTAGCAGCGCCGCACTTGAGTTTACCCGTTGCAAACAAGCAATGGAATCCTCCTTGCAATTCGCACACTCGGGAACAGCCCGGACAAAATTATCCCAGTCGGTCTGTCCCCTGAAGGCGTCAAATACGTGAGTACCCCCGGCGCTGCCCGACTCGAATATCTGCTCGAAAGTCAGAGCGGGTGATAAATGAAATGTCCGACGCACCGCAGCTCGTACAAGGATCTGTAAATTCGAGTTGAGGTACAGGACGCCGATTGACATTGCACCGGCACTCTCTCCGAACAGCGTAACCTTGGGGCCCGGGGGTTCATAAGTATTTGAATCCTGCTCGAAGACACTTGCACCACATACCTTAGACTTGTCTCCGTTGAAAGCCGCGATGTTATCCTGGATCCATTGAAGCGCCAAAAGCTGGTCTTTGAGTCCAAGGTTGAGAGCATTCGCGGAGAGCGCGTCGTGACCGTTGGGAAATCCGAGAGGTCCAAGCCTGTAGTTGAAACTGACGTAAACGATAGGCGTCCCCTAGTATAGATTTAGTCAGACTGTGCGTAGGATGAACCTCGAACGCACTCGAGTCATGCTCTGCTCCACGATCGCAGTGGCGTTCAAACTCGAAGATGAACCAACTTTAAGGAAAGAAGAGAAAGGGGGTTCATCAGCTGCTCATAGTATGAACAAACTCGAAGCTCACATATATAACCCCCTCCGTGAATGAACGCCATGACAGGGAGAGCTGCAGTAGCCGCCAATCCCGCCGGCTTGTAGATATTGAGGGTCAGGCAATCCTCTGAGCTGGAATTGATTTGGCTCTGTTGCCGTCGATTAACGCGACCTTTATATGCAACGAATATAATTACCCTGGCTTGCAGACACGGGGAACCGGGTTTGCTGGCATCAAAGGTGGCCTGGTTCAAGTTAGAGAGAGGGACAGGAGGCTTGAACCTCAGACTGTCGATGGGGGGCTCCGCATACGGAATGCCTATGGAAACAAGCTGAATAAATGCAGGACTCATACGAGCGGCGTACATACCTCCATAGTACTCTAAATTACTGAATCCTAGGCCCGTTACCGTGGTCTTTCCTAATCGAACCGTGGGAACAGCCTTGGCGGCGGTCGCAAAGAAGAGAAGAGAAGTTAAGAAGTTTTTGAGAACCATTTTGTGAATGATATCTTGGGTTCCGTGGACCATCTTATATACTTTAAGACTTTCAAGTTGCAACGTACGATAAAAATGGGCCGCTGCTGTGTCCCACGGCGTTGGTGTCGGTAGATTGCATCATCGGACGGATCGGACGTCCACGGACACTCCGCAGCACCCGACGCCGTCGCGCGCGGATGATGGCAAGTTTGAATCCAAACCTGCCAGTGGGGCGTAGAATCTCTGTAGAATAACGGGTATTAGAATCCCGCCAGTGGTGCCTGGCAAAGCGCTTTTACGGATTCCAGGTTTCCCTCGCACCATTAAGTAATATTATAGAACCTCGGTCCTCAGCATTGTCAGCAGTGGGAAACCTTCGGAGTCAGAGCACACGGGGGCTCCACATCAGTACTTAAACTCCTAAACACTGAAAGCGGAAAAAAAAAAGAACATACCAACAGCGTTGGCTGTAGGAATTGCTTGAGGACGACCTGGATGATCATCTGCCGCTTCCTCGAACCATCTTCAACATCGACTTCTGCTCGTCGTGTTGTTCACGTCCGGCTGCGCTTCATTACCGCGCTATTTTTTGTCAATGCTTGTCTGCTCCCTTCTGCTCCTTTCGCATCAATTCTACCATCGACTCCGGTAAGATTGATCTCAATGCTCCCCTTGGCGAGGTACGCTCCAAGCATAGCCATCGGTCAACGGGCCGTACAACACTTTCTCAGTCTGCCCCGCGTGGGAGTGCTTTAGTGTGCACTGCCATTCCATATGTAGCAAGGTCCTTCGCCGATGAATACAACATTGCGATATCCGTCACGCTTCCTCCCACACATAGTCGCACCCTCGTTCTGAAACGGGACTGTCGCGGGCCAGTCACTTAGATTTTGTCGGCGCCGCCATGTAGCGCTGCCAGCATATTATCTCAACAGATCTATTGCCCACAATGAGTTTATCGACCAGAGCTCTGGTTCTGCGTGAGAGATGAGAATGGGGACATAAATAATAAATAAAAAACCTCAATACAACGAGGTACGAGTTTAGAATGTATTGAAGTATCTGTCTGCGAGAGACTAAGCTTTACGGATTCCACCTCGCACCATCATTATGAAACATCGGTCCTCAGCGTTGTCACCGACTATGCGAAGCGAAACGCTACCAGCTACACTCAGAGCCCGTCCTCAGCGTTGTCAGCAGTAAAACCTCGGAGTCAGAGTTCATGGGCTCCTCATACTTTAATCCCGAGACAGACAGCCTGGCACTGTGTGGGAGCGTAAAGAAGAAAAAATGGCTGTGCCAGGAATGTGCAGCAAGCGAAGAATGAGCTCAGAATTGTTGCGTCTGACTAGGGGAGCCTACGAATGGATTGAGAATAAGCAAATACACTAAAATGCAAAGGTTGCTCTGTGATATCTAGCTAGTGTCTCTCGGTGACCCACAATGTACTTCAAGTTGAGTGTACCAGTTGTTGTTTCGGATTTTATTTTATCAATGCTCGTCTGCTGTAGGGGCGGGAGAATCTGCTGTCTGCCCGGAGTCGACTGTTAGAACAGTGTCAGGTGCCTTGTTCGCTCAGATATATTGTATGAGAAGGTCGCCAGCCCTGTCCTCGTTAAGAAATAAATTTACAATCGTTTTCTTATTGTACAACTCCCATTTCATCCCGTTTTCTGGTGTCAGGAAATCAATCAAGGTCTTGTTTCATATTTATGTGTCAGAAATCCCGACGCAGATATCGATGATTGCCCAATCGCTGACCTTTTGTGGTTCTGCCAGTTGCTCTGCACAAACAATCCCGGGTCTCGCGGAGACATACTTCCCATCTGGCCCTTTCAAGCCCACCTGCGCACACCAGGGCACGTTGAACTCCTTCGAGATAAGCAAGAAATCGCATACGAACTCACCGTTTTGAGGTCATCTGAGCTTGCCCACTACAACCCGGTAGATATCAGCGAGTGCCATTTTGCTTGCGACTTCTGACCTTCTTCTTCTAAGCAACCGTAAGAAAGAATTTCCGATCGAGAAAGGTAGTGCACCACCATTTGGGGAAGAGATGGAATGCCCATCTTCTGCCAGAAATCGTGAATGTCACTGGAGTCCTATGCTCGGATATTCAGTTCAGGGGACAGGAACGGAACAAGAACCCACGAGCATTTCCTCAACACAGAAGAACTCGATGCGGCGAAAGTGTTCCACACCATCGTCGTCGGAATGTTGCTTTGGCCCGTCCTTGGGCGTTCCATGACTGACCAGATCTTTTTTTTAAAAATGGAATCGAACCGCAGAATTAACTTACCGGAGAGACGAAAACCTCTGAATCCGAGCCTGGGAGTCTCGGCTAAAATCATCAGGAACCACTTGAAAGAATTTAGAGCATCGCAGGCTGAACGAGCGATCAACAAAGATTCAAATCTATTCGAATCGCCGCACGCACCACTTTCTCCAGCCGGTTCGTGCAATTGGCTCCGATTTGCTCTCATCTTTGCAGCGAGGGCAACTCTTCCGCTGTTTGAAAAAATTGGCTCGTTCGCGCAACAGCATGCTCATTTCGAGGGTCATTCCTTGCTTGAGGACCATACCTGCGGGTGATAACTGCGAGATAAGGCCCTCAGAGGAGTGCAGTAGGTGGTAGAGTCCATCTTTGATATGGACGGCTTCCAGCCCGACCTTCTGGATAGTACGCCTTGATGATGCGGTGTAAATCCTGGCAAAATGTTCGTCGTCGAAATGGGAAACTAAATTTTCGCGTAATACCTCGTACTTCAGGCCATATATCATGGATATCCGAATTACGTCTCCCAGCGGGTCTACGATGAAGACCATGTCTTCTACAACGTGATGGGGCACAGGCTTCAACGTCGTGGTTAGCTCCTGGATGGTTTCGCGGCACGCGTGCACTTCGTCCCTCGTTGCGGTGGAAATAAGTCTGAATTTCAATGAGTAATGTGCCTTTGAACACAGAGAGAAACAAACAGATTAGACGAGCCGATGAGAATGCTGAGAGCCGCCCTGCGACGTGCGACCGCGTCTCTCAGCACCCGCAGCTCCCTCTGCTCCGAGGCAGCCCACCAGACCTTGGACAATACCCCCACCACTCCGGTGGCAGCGACACCCTTGGTTTGTCTAGGAACCGCTGCATCTCGGCGTGGCACCGCCTGACTTCCTCCGCGACACGGTGACGGATGAGTGCCCCGGGCCCTGAAGCAGTATCGGCGAGTTGGATAGCGTCGCTGATGATGACGAGTTCGTGGTGCAGAGACACCAGCTCGCTCAGTGCGCCCTGGTAGTCTTCAGAAGCGCTTGGGCTGTAGTACAAGACCTGCACAATTTTCATCGCTAGGTCGGCGGCAGTGACGAGGTCCCCGAAGGACACCATGGAGAAGGACATGTGGGTCAGCAGATGACCGTGAGACGCACTAGATATTGAATGCTTCAAATTGTACCAGAAATAGAGTGTCAGCAAAATTCACCCTGCCCGTGAAAGTACCAGATCATGCCGATAGATTCAAGACTGAATTGGCCAAGTGTGACCAAGTGGGAAGAATTGACCTGGGGAAAGATTACGACTCGGGGCGTCTGCGAGTCGTTCGAAGTGTTGCCCTCAGGTAATAACGAAAAGTGGAAGAACTCTCTGAAATTTTGCTTGTTCTGAGTTAATTCTGAGCATTTAGTTGAAGAATGCGATCAGCTACTTCCGGAACTTTCCGAATCCCTCGGATCAGGCGAACATGTCTGCTTTCTTTGACGCGAATCGGCGTCTTGCGCATCATCCGAGCTGGCAGACTCCTACTTTTCCGGGAAACTTTGTTCCCCTCTATTTTCGTCTAATTCATTCAATCAGAGCAATCAGAAACCTGGTTCCCTCAGCCGGGTCAGTCGGACCGACTGAAGTCGGTGCACTGGCAGCAATCAACGCGCAAGCTCAGCGATAGACACCTCAGGCCTAACACCAATGAGCTCGGGCCGGGGCTTGCCAACAATGCTCATATATGGCCTCTGCAATCTGCTTGCCTCCGAGTCGTCCTCTCTTGTCCAGATCCCTGGCTGTTTGCGCCGCCCCGAATTCCCCTGCTTCAAACGTGAAGGCACATATATATATATCGTGTTTTCCTTCTCGCCTTTCAACGGATAATTCGTCCTCGCTCCACGCGCTTTCTCGACCTGCATCCTCATTCTCTGCATCGCGTGCAGTCCTCGTTTCTCATTCATCTCCTCCTATTTTGGCTGTAATTGGCTCTGGCACACAGGCACGCTTGAACCTCTTCTCCTCCACGTCGTCATGTCATGGGTCCTGAGCGCTGAACGCTGAGTGCATCCGGACGTCTAATTGTATGCACGGAATCTATGGACTCATGCACATCGAAACGCGCGCTCGTACTAGCCTTTTTAGTTTCCTGTGCGTTGTGTTGCGACCCCCCTCACGCCTCGACAACGCGCTACCCGCGTCAATTCTCCCAACGTGAGCAAGCACGGACTTGGATATTTTTTTCCGGCTATATCGGGCTACATGACGCAAGAAACGAAAAGTCGGACTCGAGCCAGTTTGGCCTGGGGCAGGCTCGGAGGCCCAGGCGGCCTGATTTTTGATTTTTGGCTGGTCCGATGATATCTTGGATTCTGAACACGGTTGTACACAGACCACTGCTTCGCCGCCCGCGACGAACGCTTCGCTGATTTGCAGTTACACCCGATCAGGCTATGCTGGTTCGATTAGCGTTTCTTGGGCGCTGAACTGTGGTTGAAACCAACAACATGATGGACGTAGTTGGGACATTGTGTTGCTAACTTGAGTCATCGCGTGTTCGAAAGATGGCTATACCGCATATGACTGTTTATGCATCTACCTCGCAAGTATCAAGCTTCCGCCGGGTGGGGGGTATCCGGTAATATACCTTGTCAAAATGCTTCACGGTTTCCAGGGCGGAGAAAGCGAAAAAACAGCGACTGCCTCAGAGTCTGGGACATCCACCGAATAAGACGCAATTGCGGTCCTCATCAGAATGCGATTGATTGAGCGAAATCTTCGGGAAGCTAAAGAGCGCCCAAGCTGATGGGCTGAGACCAGATGCAGCGAGCCGACCCGATGCTTGTTTTTTTGTTGTGTCGATCATGATCGGTACGCGGGGTCGAATGCCCGAACATCGTCGACGATGTCCTGGAGCAAGGTGACCGATACAAGTGTATTGCGGCCATCCAGATTTCACTATTAGACTCAGCGGTGGGTTTGGCAACGAGGGCACGCCACACGGTAATGACGATCGGGTGGCCGAAGCAGCGCCCAATGTCAGTTTCCGTTGATGCCGAGTTTCCGTAAGTATAAAGGGGATCATTCAAAATCCTCAAGGCGTTCTTCCGTCTCTTTCCCCGCATCTGTGGCCTGCCTGCGTATCGTTCTCCATCTAGCACGTGTCTAGCTGTGGGATTTCACCTTCTTCTCAAAGACTCCACGCCACGCAATCCTTGTACTTCTTTGGCGCTTTTCTCCCTTCACCCGAACGCACACGACCACATTTTTTTCACCTCACCTCTAAGCAATCACAATGGTTGCCCAAAATCCCCTTTTTCGCGGTGGCTGGACGATGCGTAAATTCTCGGCGACTGTCGTCAACGACATTTGGCCCGAGGTGGCATTTTTCACCGCGATCGCTGCTGGTGCGTGGCCGTGATGTCGATTGACTGGGGATGCTAAACGTTGCTTTAGTGGTGGCTACCATCACTGAAAAGAAAATACACAACCTTGTCAGCAGTCGAGCGACCGAGTCTACAACCTCATCTAATCTAATTATTTTACCAGGCTGTGAACAACGCTCTGTTGACGGTTCTCGGTACTGTACTCGGTTTGGTCATCTCCTTCCGTACCAGCTCAGCGTATGAGAGGTGCGTATACCTCCTACAGCTCTGAAACTATAGTTGATCGTTCACGCAGATACCAGGAGGGACGGAAGATGTGGACCAACATCAGTATCGCGTCAAGAAATATTGCCCAAATCGTGAGTGCCGTCTTTCTCTCCTTGCGCAGAGCTAACGATGCGCTATTAGATCTGGATTCACGTCGCCATTGAACGGACCGACAAGGACAAGAAAGCTATGACGACTGTCCAGAGCGTCATCGAGAAGAAGTCCATGATCAACCTCGTAAGCCGCCCCTAAATTATCGCTTCCCCTCTCACCCAATTCTTCTGGATATTTGTGTAGGTGCAAGGTTTCTCTGTCGCCGTCAAGGTATGTAGATTCGATCCTTCTCGGACAGACAAATGCTGACGGCGGTTATAGCACTTCCTTCGCGGCGAGACCGGCGTGTACTACGAGGACCTCTACCCGCTTATCTGTCTCCTCCCGCGCTACGCCAGCTCCGCCGGCACCAAGCCATCTGAGGCAGACATGCTCCCTTTGTGGAAAGCATCCGAAGACGAGGAGCACCCGCTACACACCGCCGTACCGCCCCCGCCCTCGCGCTCCAATACCCTGGACGCCCGTACCTTCGTCGCCTCCTCCGCCGGCTCCTCCGACGATGTGGGCACCGAGAAGAACGGCAGCTGGTTCCGCTCTGGCCGCCGCACGGTCTCGCGCGCGAACTCCGTCGACCCCGAGAAGGCACTAGCGACGATCCAGAGCCACGTCCCCCTCAAGCCCGCGCGCAACCCGCCCGAAACGTCGATCTTCGACTACTTCCCCTTCCTGCGCATCTTCCTCGTGTTCACGCGGTGCTGCCGCCGGAAGAAGAACGTCCGCCGCGACGCGCTGGGGCGGAAGATCAAGCCGAGCTTCACGGAGAGCAATGTGCCGCTGGAGATTACGATTTACTTGAATAGCTATCTTGCTTGTGCGTCCTCCACGTTTATTTTGGTGTCTTGAGCTGACGTGAGCTTGTAGACCTGCTGCGCAACGGATGGCTGCAGCCCGCGCTCGCCACTGGGCTGATGAACAACATCGCGAGTCTCCAGGATACGCTGTCGAACTTGGACCGCATCGGGAACACGCCCCTGCCGTTTGCGTACCAGGCGCATCTCCGCATGTCGTTGTGGTTCGTCTACCTCACATCATAGAAGTATGAAACCGTGTAACTAACTAAGCGGCACACAGGCTTTACCTCCTCGTCCTGCCGTTCCAGGTCGTGAGCACGTTACACTACTTGACGATCCCCGGAACGGCGTTTGCGTCGTTCTTGCTCCTTGGGTTCCTTGAGATCGGTGAGTGACTTCTCTGCTTCTCCTTTTCTTTGTATGATACTGATGTTACGCTATGCTATCAGGACAGGAAATGTGCGCCTCCATAAGTGTTCAAACCGGGAGGGACTAACTGACGACGACTTTGCAGCGAGAATCCCTTCAACTACGACGAGAACGATCTCGGTATGTCTGGACTCTGCTGAGTAGTATTTCCGTACTAACGCCGTTTGTGTCTTTTAGACCTGGACCACTTCTGCCTCTCCATCCAGCGCGAGCTACACGAGGTCACTGCTGTACGTACCAGACCCTCACCCATAACCCATAACCCATAACCCACACTTCCGCTCTACCTCCCTCCCACCAGCCCCAACAAATATTGATGTTCGTCTTTTTAGCACACCATGCCCGACCCGAGCACCTTCGTCTTCACGTCGTGGAACCAGCCCTTCGCGCCCGCGGACCGACGCAACGCGGAGGAGCTCACCGCGAACGCGGAAGAGCAGTACAAGCACTCGGACCACGCGGACGCGGAGCCCGGGCTCGCGACGATTCGGCGGACGTTGCTCAAGAGCTGGCGCGATGTGGATCGGATTACGCGCGACGGCTGAGTGCGCGCGTGCGTCGGGCGAGCCTGCATACGGGTCTGCGCCTGACTGGATATGGGTATATTTCCGGTGTGGATCCATACATGGACGGTTCCTCGTGTCGGATATATTGTTCTATTTACTATTTAATTACGCCCCGGCGGTACATATTTCGTTTATTTTCGCTGCGAAGCAAAGTGCAGAAACTTGGAGTGCGTGCAAACAGGGACCTACAACACGATATCCTAATCGGGACAACCCCTCTTGGCTTCGACGTCGTCTCTTGTCGCCTAGGGCCTCGTTTTTTTTCCCTGCTACGCGACACTGCCGGCATTCTCTTGGGTTCTGCCGTTCATCTTATGCCAATATCTCCATTCCCGTTTCAAGCTTAAGAAACCTTCTCAATGGCCCCTGTCTTCGTCTCGACCTCGAGTGGCTACCCCAGTTGCGAGCCTAACTTTGCCCCGGATCTCAAGGTTATCCCTCTTACTTCAACGGACACCGCATAATATTATCGCGCAGGCCTGAACCGCAGGTACTTTGGGCTCTTTGTCCAGTACAAGAACGTCGAGCGCGACGCGTCATCATTCTTTCTTTGTTGTGCGATGCATACAAATAGTGATATATTTCCTTTGCTTTGATTCTATTCATACAATGGTGAGTGGTATAAGTACATGCTTGAAAAGGCTACAGGAATTATCGTTAACGAATGCTCTCAGCAAGTAGAGAAATCTGCGTCACTCACTCCTGGATTACCCAAAAACACCTGAACCGGCCTTCTTGGATTCATTAGTCCGTTCCAAAAGATTGTTAAGATTTCTCGTGACCGTCCCCGCCGCCGCCTTCACCCGCTCCTTATCAGCCTCGCCCACCTTGACCAACACCTTCTGGTTAAAGTGGTCTTCGTGCCACCTCCGCAGATGCTGCCGCACGCGGTCCTTCGTCGACTTCTCCGGCTCTGGATAGTTCGGCGACATGATATACGCATCGACCGCGCCCGACGTGATCTCCTCCGCGCTGTTCGGCTTCTTGTACATCGGCCACGGTAGCATATCCCACGTAACCTCCGTGTGCGAAGACATTTTCGCCCACTGCTGCTCGTGCAGCTGGTAAATCCGCACAACGTCCTCCTTGCTCAGGATCCGCCCCGCCTTCTGCTCCTTCGCCTGCCGCTCCCGCTCCAGCTGCTCCTGCATCTTCCGAAACTGCTCCTCCGCCTGCTCCCGCTGTCGACGCGCCCAATCCTCAGAATTGGCGGAGCCAGGGTTCGGTTGGGTGCTTGCTCGAGGAGTCGTCGACGTCCCGGTCCATGTTGGCTTGCCGTTCGGCGTCGCAGTGCTGGACGTCCGAGCACCACCGGAAGAGGCCTGGCTGGTGCCCGTCGAACTCGTCTTTGAGGAAGTGCTTGACCAGGTTCCCGCAGAACTGGATCCTGTCGTGTTGCTGCGCGTAGAAGAGCTCGTGGTATTGGACGGCGAGGGACTGGCCGGAGCGGCGCGCGGCGGCGTGCCCCATGAGGAGTAAGACGACCAAGTGTTCTCCGAATCCATACTCCCCTGCCGTTTGCGCTCCTCCGCCTTGCGTTTGATCTCGGCTGCTTGTTGCTCGAATTGAAACTGTCTCTCGACTTCCTTCCGGTGTTTCTCGGCCTCGGCCTGCCGCCTCTCCCTCTCCTTCCTCTGCCTTTCTGCCTCCTCCCTTTGTCTTGCCACTTCCTCCGCCTGCCGCTTTTCGTTTTCTTTCTTCTGCCTTTCTGACTCCTCCCTTTGCCTCGCCGCTTCCTCCGCCTGCCGCTTTTCCTTTTCCTTCCTCTGCCTTTCTGCTTCCTCCCTCTGCCTCGCCGCGTCCTCCCTCTGCCTCGCCGCCGCTTCCTCCCTCTGCCTCGCCACTTCCTCCCTCTGTCTCGCCGCTTCCTCCTTCTTCCTCGCCGCTTCCTCCCTCTGCTTCGCCAATTCCTTCTGTCTGGTCTCTTCCTCTTTCCGCCTCATCTCGGCTTCTCGTTCCCTTAGGTTGGCCTCTCGCTCAGAGATTTCCCTCAGCTTCTTCTCCGTCTCCTCCTGTTGGCGCTGCAGCTCCTCCGCTTTACGTTGGATCTCCTCCGCCTTGCGCTGGGCCTCTTCTGCCACCTCCTTTGCTTTCCGTTCAGCTTCCTGAACCCGTTGCTCTCGCTCCCGTTCCTCGCGCTCGCGCTCCCTTTCCACGCGGAGTCGCTCCTGTTCACGCTCGGCCTCGAAAGCGTTGTCCCGAGATGAAAACGAGCTGGCGCCCCGGAGCGACTCGGAGAAGCTACTTGCTCCTCGCTGAGGGGTCCCCCACCGCGAATACTCGCCGGGACTCTGGGGCAAGAGCGGGTCAGGGTCGTCTTCCGGGATGCGCTGCCGTGCAGGGATAGGGACGGCGGCAGACTTGGAGGGGGTATAGGAATAGGGAGTAGAACGACTGTCGCCGCCAATCGGGAAGGCTGATATCGAGGTAGGAGCGGGATTCGACATCGGCTCAGAGGAGTACGAAGAATACGAGCTGCTTTCGTTCTCGTCTTCTTCTTCCGTGGAGTCTTCAAGAGACGAAGGCGGGACATTCGGGAAATAAGCCGCCGATATTCCGTTGGGGATGGAGCCTTGTGAAAGATGCGACAGAGAGCGGTACGATCCCGAGGTTGGGAAGGTTTCCGGAGGGTCGACGGTCCTGGGAGATGGAGCAGCATTGGGACTGGGGAAAGGTTTTGCATTACTGCTGCTATCTGCAGGCCGGGTGAACGTCGATGGGCCGTCCGGGTACGAGGTGCTGCCGCCGCTGACGTGCTCGTTCTGGCGGTGAACCTGCTCGCTTGCCGTGCTCAGCCGAGCACCCCCCACACGCCCCACGCTCTTCTCCTTCTCCCGACTCTGCTCGAGGTTCTTCCAAGAACGCTCCATTTCCTGCCTCTCGGCCGCCTCTCGCTCTGCATGCTTCCTGACATCCAGAGGAGCAGTAGAGGGAGCCGGTGCTTCGACGAATGAGGAGGGCATGGGCTTTCGCTTAAGGGACAGTGATGACCGCAGCCCGGAGCCACCCCGCTCGCGTCCAAACCGGGAAGCTTGCGCATCTTCCTCCGGCGTAATGGTGGGGGTCCAGAATTCGCGTGCCGCGGGTGGGGAGGTCGCTGTTTCTCTCACTCAATTCGGGCGTGCTGAGATTCACTGAACAGACTTGCCTATTGGATGCTCCGAAATTGAAGCTGGATCCCTCGAGCGTGCGGAAGATGGTATGGGAACTGCCCGCTCAAACGACTCCTCCTCCTCGGGCTCGTCGGTCAACTCTGGGGCCCAAGTCGCCTCGGCTCGCACCCCGGAGTTCGAGGACGATGTGCTGTGGAAGCTACTCTGGGAGGATTTGGTCCTGAGCGAGGATGGTACCGGGCGGTAGGACTCCGTCGAAATTGGTTTCGAAGTAGCCTCCTTCCAGGTCTGCGATGTCTGCCGGTGAAGTGAAGCCGAAGGACGAGCGGGTGAAGAGTACGGGTTAAATGGCGGTGGTCCAGGCCTCTCCGCAACTGGGGGTGCCGTTGGTTGCCGAGACGGTTCGTGGCGAGCCGAAACGGGAGAAACGAGAGGCGCTGTCGGTGTGCGGTGAGACGAATTTGGGGCACTCGGCGCGGTGGACATGCGCCGGTTATCTGTTGGTGCGCCACTCGGTGCTGCTCCCGACATCCGTCGCTCTTTCGCCGTTGTGCGTCCAACTGATCCAAACGAATCCTCACTAGGCGGGGGGCCAGTCGGCGCTGTGGACATACGCCGGTGATCTGTTGGTGCGCCATTAGGAGCTGGCGCAGCCCCCGACCCCGGCGTCCGTCGCTCTTGCGCTGCCGCCGACGCCGTTGTCCGCCCAAGTGAGCCAAAATGGCCCTCATTTGCTGAGGTCTGAGGGACCGAGTGTGGACCGGGGGGACCGGGGGATGTGCGTAGTTCCGTCGGTGGCGACTCGGGGTGATACGGCCTTACTGGGGGTTTGAATATCTCCGGCGACGAGCGCGCGGACGGAGGTTCCCAGACGGGAGCGTTGGTGCTTGAAGAAGTTGAAGTCGCAGCCGGCACGGTCGTCGGTCTGGGCGCCTCGCGCTGCTGCGAGCTATGCGAATGCGAGCTCTGCGAATGCGGGGCTTGCTGGGGAATCTGCTGGGAGGCAGTCGCAGTACCCGAAGATCCAGGGGAAACATTGGCTTGGGATACGGACCCGGTCGTAGAATTTCGCCTCTCCCTCTCTATCATGGCCAATATCGCCTCTTGCTCCTGCATCACCGAATTCTTTACTGTCGCATCCACCGACAGTCCTGAGATAGTCATCCCTCGCATCAACCTTTCGGTCGCTATCTCGTTCTCCAACTCCTCCTTTGCCAACTGTCTGATTGCATCCTTTTCATCCTGGCATGCCTTGAAAAAACCCCTTGTCTTTGCGTCCCATTCGGGATCTCGCTTGTCGAACGGCAATGCTTGGAGAGTGCGTTCCAGGCGATCTTTGGCGTCTTGGATCATAGACTGGAATCCTGCCTCGATTTGGATCCTCTTGTTCGCTATCCATGCCTCATCGGGCTCGAGGTCCGACACGGGGGACGATACTGGGCTCGGGGTCGTGTACGGGTGAGCGCTCCTTGGAGCCGATCGCGGAGCAGCGGAGGTCGACATGAAACGTGACAGAAATCACGGAGACTGGGGTCGGATTGCACCGTTTAAAAGGCAGTCCGATGGCAAAAAGCGGCGGATTCGATGCGGTTTGTGGCGAACTGGAACTTGGGCAGCCAGGGGATATCACGTAAAGTTCATTCGGCTACACAACAGACCGTCGCGGGTTGAGCACGCGTATTCTGGAGGCGCCGCGAATGGCACTTACGCTACGAATTGACAACGATTCTGCCTGCGCCGCCGATGCGCGCTGTGGTGTGTCCGAGGCCACGATGCAACGACGCGTAACTCTATTGTCACTTGTTGAAATCAGTGACCTTCTACAGAAATTTCCACACCGCGTTTACCCATCTGGTCAATCTTGGTTGCGGCGCTCGCCGTGGTCATCTGAGTGCTGCTTGGTCTACGACGACGCGCCGCTGTGGGTGGTTGGGTCGCAATTTCAGAATCGGTCGAAACTCCGAACCGAATAATATCTACTCCGCCACTCCTCCGAGTTTCTCACGTCTTGGCTTCAATCTGGACTGTCGACGCGTCTGTGGCTCCCTTGAAAAATGCCGAGAAGTTGAGATAGGCAGGTGCATAACCTTATCGAACGTTATAAGTAGGCGCGAGTCGGTATCAGAGATTATTGGGTATATAATAGGACTCTAATCGGAGAATGGACTGTAATAGATGCGCATCGAAGCTTCGAGCGTACCTCGTACGACGATAGGCGTGAAACGCGTTTGCTTTCTCGGTTTTGAACCAGGCATCGGAGGGACATGGAAAAAAATGGCATGAAGGGATTCAGATGGCAGGGATCAAGTAAGGACAATCTACGCAGTCCCCCGGTGAGTTTTGTACACAGCAGACGCGCCGTATCCACCCGATTCGAACGAATCCGGGTGGCGCTGTAGGGCAAAGGGCATACCGACGTCCGCGTGTTTTGCCCATAGAAGAAAATCACGTGATCATCGACCATCTTATCGCAGCGCCCTTCAAGTACAACCCAGGATTTCTTTCCCTCAACCCCGCCCAGTACCTCTATCTCGACTCCCTCCGGACCAGATCAGCTTGGACTTGTGCAAAAAGGTCCGACAAATTGGCCTCTCCGCCACGCGACTTCCACGGATTTCGGCAACAAACACGAGGCGTCCCTGTTCCCCATCTGCCTTTCATTCTCAAGGCTGTAACAAAAAAAATTCGAATTGTGTGGCACCGAGTCATCTTTATAAACCCTTGCCCAGCTCTTTAGATATGTATTCTTCCTTCACCTCCTCCTACATGCAACCCTCTGAGCGCGTCCGGCGGCAATGGCGCGCGTTCGAGCAGTGGGTCGAGACCGTCCCGCGCGCCGCGATGACGCAAGAAATATCGGAAACTTTTCGCGCAATGGATACGAAATGGAATGCCACTCCGGCGAGGACTCGGCCTACCAAGCAAGATAACGACAAGCTCAAAGCCACATTCCGTCGCGAGCTCGAGGACAACCTGTTCGCACTCGCACGAGAAGAGTGGCAACGAAGACTGGCCGAGGTCGGACTGAAGGACGAGGACTGGGGACCTATGACTGCAGAGGAAACATTCGCCGTTGTGCACCTCCTCGGTGGGGATTTGGACGACGAAGGCCTCGGTACGAGTGTGGCGCAGGCAGATGTTGATTCGCACACTCGCGGGCTACCAGCATTGACTCACGAGACCCGTGCCTCCAATTTGTCCGACTACTCTTTTGTCAGCCCAACGTCGCTGGGCACTGTAGACGACGATTGGGAGACATTCGAACCCATTTTCGCTAATGAAATCGTGAGTTCTGAAACAGACTGCGGAATTGATAAAAATTAACTTTCGGAAATGTAGTTGCCGAGTTCTGGTCCTGAAAGCGTGGTGGACGAGATCTTCGACGCGCCAACGTCCGTTCCCTGGGGCTGGAACGGCGATTCGTCCTCGTACGGCGTATGGTCGGCCGCCACGAGTCAATCGTCGCGGCAGAGTTCGCAAACAGGCTCGCCAGAACGACCACCGCCCAAAACAATTGCTGCGGACCACACATTCTTCCCCCGCGTCACCGAGCCACTCTCCGCTCACTTGGAGTCTCTAGCAACCTCCGCGTCATCGTCTCATTCCCATTCCCGCACTCGTGCCCCGCGCTACATCGGGCCGCAGATGACGGACAACGACGGGGTCTTCGACGACGAGGCGGACTTTGAGCGGTTCAAAATGGACACCCGCATCACTAAAATCCGGGAATTCCACGAGGAGGCTGCGCGCGCGGACATCCAGCTTGCGCAGGACATATACAATGCACGGACGACGAGCACGACCTGGCGCGACGAGGAAGAGCGCAAGATTATAGAGCACGAAAAGCGCATGATCGAGCTGCGGCGCTCGAAGGAAGAGGAGCGGAAGGCGATCGTGCGGGCGGAGCGGCACGCGCGGCGGGACGCCATTCTGCTGCGCCAGCAACTGCGCAACACGCCGATGGGCTGGAACGCAGCCGCAGCTGAGAGTCCGCGGGACCGCCTTGCGCAGGAGGTCGAGTCGAAACTCCGGATGGCGACCGCTTCCGCCTCTGCGGCCGAGCCTGTTGTGACTTCGGCGGAGACGCGTCGCGACCGCCGGCTGTCGCAGTCGACGATAAGCTCTCGCAATGCGCGGGCTTCAATCCTCCCCGAGTTGGATCGGCTAGTTGCCAGCGTGCCCGACCTGTTATCTGTCCCGACCTCGTCCTCGTCCACGGCTTCGTCTACCCCGGTATCCTCGGCGTCATCCTCGACCTCCTCCTCCCAACTTCCTTCCCGATGGCTTCCGCCCCCTGAAATCGTTAAAGCCGCTGTGTCCACGACGAAGTCGAAGAAGAAACCCGGGCCTCCCGCTGTGGATCTTGGGGCGTCGGTCAATGTGACACCGTCGGCTGGTACGATGAAACAGCAGGGTCGAAAGCCTACGGCAGACGATACACCAACGAAACCAACGAAACCGACCTCATTCGCCGTCGAACCTCAACTACCCTTCGTCGTTTCCCCTTCCGCAGCTTCAACGTTGTTCTCATCTCTCCCACCCACAGTAACCAAGGTCGGGGTCTCCAGCGCGAGCGCCACCTCATCCAAGGCGAAAGGGCCTTCTCCAGCGACATCCAAGGCCCCATCTCCTCCCGTAGTCTCGAAGAGTCAACCTCCTCCGGCACCACCGAAGCGCCAGTCCCCTCCATCGAACTCCCAACCTCCGCCGACATCCGCTAAAGCCCCCTCCCCTGCAGCCCACACTCCGAAACCCACCGCACCCGTCGTCTCCGCACCGCCGCAGAAAAAGACAACACGAGTGGTGGAGATACAGACGCCCGGAGCCAGCTCGTCGCGAACTACGCTGGAGCAGGTGCAGCGCCCGTTCATTCACAAATCCCTTGGCTCGAACGCCTCGTTTGGCGCTCCACCCCCGCCCGCAGCGGCACCGGGACGCGAAATATGGGTCTCCAGCAGCTCTGCCGCCGCGAAGAAAGTCGATACAGGAAAGGCGGTCTCGTCCTCCTCGTCCTCGCACGAAAAGTCGACCTCCGTGTCGGTGCCGCCCCTCGCAGAGACCATTCGATCACGGCGCATGTCGGATCCCGTGTCGCCCAGTCCCCGCATCTTTGCCCTCCCCGATGACGTCCAGGAGCTAAAGCCGGCGGCGGACGTCCCTTCCCGCATGACGAAGAAGGGGAAGGGGAAACAGGCTAAAGCCAAGCGTGTCACGATCGAAGAGGTGTCGGACGAGGAGGACGCAGATACGCTGGAGCGGCTTCCGGTCGATTCCAAATACATTTTCGAGCCCAAGCCGAGCGTCCCGCCCACCATGTTCTCTGAGATCCTCGATTTTGCCCCTACCCCGCCTCCCGTCCCGCCCTCGACCACACTGCAGTCCGATAGCTCATCGCGAGTCGGCCACCCTCCAGCGCCCTCTAGAGAGAGCGATGGGCGTGGCCTGACCGGCGATGGGAAACACGTTCGATGGACGCCTAGTGCTCCCGGCAATGCGCCCCGACCTCGCGATCCTCTCTGGCAGAGAACAACGAGCTACGGACCGCGCTGGAAGCTCTGGAGACCAACGTGCTCTCGCCCCCTCCGAGTGGAACGAAGAAGGGTGCTCGGAATCGGGCGAGCAGTCTCCTGCAGTCGGCGACGACGGGCAACCGGAAAGGCAAGGGTAAAGAACGGGCCGTGGAGCCAGCGGCCGATGATGAGTTCGCCAGGTACTTGAAGGGGGCTACACTGGACTTCACCACACGAGGTTGACGCATATCGGATACGGACCGTAACGGACGAAGCTAATGAAAGTACCATACCTAGTAGAATCAGAGCCAATTGGCTCCAATTATTAGTTGATAACGCACTTTGTAGCACGATTCAATGGATCCCTTTTCTTGTTTCTTTCTAACAAATGCAGACTGGGACGTCGACATTCCGCACTCTAGAGAGGCATATGAGAAGTAATCGATGAGATGGAATTTGAAAGACATACAGGAGAACACCGACCGCACTCAGACTGACTGTGCCGATGCTTCGACTCTCTCAACGCTGAATGCTTATCGCCAGAGAATGATCAGGATATGGTCCTGACAGGACTCGGAGGGACGATCTCCGAGATCCTCCCTCTCGGTCTGCTGCAAGTGGTCGGCTTGAAAGAACTCGGTCCAGGCGTAGGCCTCGAGTTTGTTGCAGCAAAGTATAGCGCGGATAAGAACATGCAGATTGTGCAAGTAGGCGTGGTTATGAGCTACAGTTTGTCGCAAAAATCAAGGTTATCATATCCCACTTAGGAGTCGAATTTCTGCTTCTGCGACGCCATCACGTGTAGACGCGTGCGTTCAAGGTCTTCAACGCGTTCTTCAAGTCTTCTGAATTGTCGTCTTCCACAAGCTTCTGCAGTTGCTTCCCTCCAGCACTAATCGAAGATTCTATATTCAAAATCATGTCGTTGAATCGCAACGACCCAAAATCCACAAATAATCAATAATGATTCTAGTTGTTGCTCTGTATTGCCAGCGAGCGGGTAGTTATGTAAGTAAGCAAGTTGGTGAGTTACGATGAATGGCGAGAGGTACGCAGTACTGCGGAATTCCTCTAGAACTCCTCCCTAGCCACAGCCAGATCGAATCCACTGTTGCGTCGGACTTGCAACGCGCGTAAGTATGTATGTGCGAGATAGATGTGCGAGGTAGTTATGAGTGTGTGTATCTGTAATGTCCCGGAGAGCAAAGCAAAGAATGAGAGGGAAACGATGGATCACGGGCTATGCTGGCCGTGACGCCCAGAGGTGGAATGATTGGAGGAATCAGTGGATTAGAGGGCCTGCACAAAGGCGACAGCCATGACAACCACAGCCCCAAGGAGGGTGCTCGCGCTGAGAGAAGCCGCACCGCTGCTCCCCTCTCCGAGGCCTCCGGCGGGGCCATCGGGGATATCGGCAGCCGAGGTTGTGTCAGCGACGGGAGCGGTCGCGACGTTGGCGATGAGGGTCGGGCTCACGCTCTTGACCACGGCCGAGGACGGTTTGGCCAACGAGACGGACGGTTTGGCCGACGAGACGGGCGGTTTGGCCGACGAGACGGGCGGCTTGGCCGACGAGACGGGCGGCTTGGCCGACGAGACGGGCGGCTTGGCCAAGGACAACGATGAGGATACGTGGATGGGAGAGACTACGACTTTGGACGAAGTCGGCACTGGCTTCGCCGAAGTGGGGTGCACGACAGTGGTGGGCTCGACATCGACAGTGGTGGGCTCGACGTGGATGCTGGTGGAGGATGGTTTGGGGGCAACAACGGCAACTTTGGTGGTGGGCGCTACGTGGGTGGAGGTGGTGGCCTCCTCCTCGTCGTCGTCGCAGTCCTCGTCGTCGTCGTCGTTCCCAGCATCCTCGTCGTCGTCGTCGCAGTCTTCGTCGTCTCCGTCGTCTCCGTTGTCAGCGGGGGTGGATGCGGCCTTGGTCGAGCTAGTTGTGGGGGTGGTGGTGTGTGTGCTCGTCGTGACGGCGTGGGTGGTCGACGTGGTATGGGTGGTCGTCGCCTCGGCGGGGGGGTTGGGCGACGCCGTCGTCGTGTGGGTGGTGGGAGTGGTGGTGGGAGTGGTGGTGGGAGTGGTGTGGGTGGTGGTGTGGGTCGTAGAGGTCGTGGTCTTTTTGGTGGTTGTCGTGTCATCGCCGCTATCGCCGCCGCTGCTGCCATCTACGTAGGACCAAGACGCAGTGAGGACCCCGATGTCGAGGTCTCCGCCGGAAAAGTACTCGAAGAGACCCTTTGTCAGGTCGATGTGGCCATCTGTCAAGGAGGAGGTTTTAGCAGTTATTCATGCGATGGCACGTAAGTGAACGACAAACATTCTGGGCATGTGGCGCACTGGACACAGTAAATGGATCAGCGAAAGAGGTTACATGGCACAAGGAATGAATATACCTCATCGACACAGGTAGCGGTGGCCGTCTTTCCGTTTGCTGTGATCTTGACTTGTTTTCCACAGCATCCACCATTGGCGAATAGCTGTCAAAGGACGATTAGCTCAAATGCAAAACTTAAAAGTTGAAACCAAGCCCACATCGGTGCCCATGGCGATGTACTACGTATAATGGTGAATATTTGTTTCAGGACTGAAAATAAAATAAAGGCTCACGTAGTCGCTGTCGAGATGGTTCTTGCCCGTGCATGCGTCACTGAAAGGAGGGTCAGGAAGGACGCACAAGATGTAAAAAAAGCCTTAAACGTACGCGCCGGTATTGGTGGGATACCAAGTCATCTCCACGTTGGTGAACGCGGACCGCTTGTCCAAGGAGACCTCGGCGACCCTCGCAATTGAGCGGTGGCTGCGAGGTTGGGGGTGGCTGGCCATGACGGCAGAGGCAGAGAGGAGGATGGCGATGTTAGCGAACATGGCGGAAATGAGAGGGGGGAGAGCAAAGAGCGTTGTCGTTGGGCTGGACCCAAGGTTATGAGTGGAGGGAGGAAGAGGGAGGGAGGAAGAAACGTGGAGCAAAGTTTCCGCATTAGAGTAAAATCCGGTTGATCTCCGCAGCACTGCATCGAACATGTCATTGTCACACACGGCCTCAACACCCCTTTGTCCTCCCTTGTCTTCCCTTGTCTCCTATTTGTTCACTTCTGATTGTCCTCCGCTCCAAATCCCCATCGTCTGGGCTGGTTGGACGTCGACTTAGACAAAAAACCTATGTTTTCCCTGAGCGCCCACGGAAGGATTACATACTCGGCACCGGCAATATTATTAGAGCGGGCGAGACATGTCGCGTTGACATTGACCCTGAATCAAACGGAGAAACATACTTAAAAATTGATTGCGGCGCGTTATGTGCTAGTCTCGTTCCCGCCGTTCTAGGGCGTGCTCAGACAGCCGTGTTGCATACGGAGTTATTGATGTTGAGTTGCTTAAATGATGTCGAGGCAGATTTTGATGAGAAAAAGATGGGGGAGCACCGCCCTAGAACGTCTGGTGCATTTTGACCGGTAGGGGTGCGATCACGTCACGCTGGGCCTTTTTCGCCGTCCAGGCGTGACATTTTGCGCTCCTGCTTCTTGACGCGCCTCTGTCGCGCTGCTGCTTCAAGTTCCTCGTCACGCATCATGCCAGCTGTCCAATCCCGTCTGGATTCTCACCACCGCAATGTCATCAAAGTCACCGAAATCTTGCAGAATGCACGCGCCGAGGCAGCCAAGTCGCGCAAGTACGAATCCGCTCCCGCACACGTACGTGACAAAGTGTTACAAAGTGTTATTATGTTACTGATTGTCACTGAGCGCACCCTTGCCGACCAAAATGCACCAGATGTTAGGGCGGTGATCCCACTGCTGATTTCCCATCAAATTCTGCCTGATCTGCGCACCGCCTAACATCTGGATACGAGATTAGTTATGTGCGCGATGCGGGCGAGGCTCCCTAAAAAGTAGCAAAACCGGACACTTGTTTGCGGGCCTCGCCGTCTCAGCAAGGTCCGTTGTCCTGGCGACATCTTCTGGACCTCTCCACATGTTCGAAAAATCAAAATTGCAGGCAAACACATTCCAGCCTCGAGTCAGAGCTACTTCGTTCACTGCAATACGACCAGAAAAACGCCGAACACAGTACCCCAAAGTAAGCTACCTCCGTGGTCCACTGAAACTACGCCGTTTGAATTCGTGGGAACAGCGGACGATATTGTAGAAACCGAGTTGGTAGCGCCGGAGTCACTATATATCGTCGGTTTAGTTCGGAATCCGCAAGAGAGGGACATACGCCTTTGAAGCTCCTTTGATTGTAGTAGGAATAAATGTGGTGGAGGCGCTGTTGGAAATCGGAGCGGTGACTGCGGTTGCAGAAGTGGTCGTCTGTGAACTCAGTGTGCAAAGGAGGTGTAAGTAAGTGCAATGAAATGCATAATAATCGAAGATAAATACGCGGGTGCGTTGGCACAGCGACTTGGAATCGTAATGAGCCGAGGCGACCAAATAAGCGAGGAAAGACACATACCCTGAGCTATCTACGGCGATGGATCCGGCCGTAATGTTTTCAGCAGCGGAACGGCTAACTGAAAAAGGACCGCCATCTTGAATCAGAACATTACTACTCGCCGTTTGTTCAGGGATTCAAAATTTATAAGCGGTTTAAACCCACAATTCGACTGGGGAATCGGCAGTAGCTCCTACGCCGTTGACTGGGGTCCATGTCGCATTGGTGTTATTCGTAACGACATTGAACAACTCCGAACTTTGTCTGAATCAATTTCCCGTCAGCACTATCAGTTGGCCGAAGCTTCGAGCATAATTTAAGCGTCGTAAACAGACATGTCGTATGGCGGTGTGCCTACCGTCCAGGTGAAGGTATACGGTACTGTCGATGATGTCTAACGATACGCAAAAAAAAACCTGAAAACTCGAAGGCTTACAGCATTGTACAACACCGACTGGATCGGCTATGACAGCCATAGTTGCGCCGTGCACCAGTGGCAGGATTGCGGACATGGCACTGATTGACACCAGGGAAAACATTGCAAGAAATCAAAGAGTGGATGCCCGGCTGGGAGAGAAATTTGATATGGAGAAGGCGCGACGGCCCCGTAAAGATGAAAGGACAGTTAACGAGGCACGAATTCGAAAGGACCAAAGGACGCATTGCTTTTAAAGTCCAACCTTGCTGTGAACCCTATCCTGATGAAGCTGTCAACTTCTTACACCTGTGAAATTTGGAGCGCTTGCCTTCCGACGTCTCGGGCAGGGCACAACCATTCGGTACCTCTCGAAGCGCGATACCTTGGGTGCAACCGATCGAAGTCCATTGGCCGTTTCGTGCGTAAGAAGCCAATAAGAAGCAAGTTGCACGCAGACGAAGTCCGAAATCATAAATCCGAATACATCCGAGTTGGACTCATTTGCATCCGAAAATTTCCATCCAGCGCTTCAGACAAACAGCCACCACGATTTTTTAACCCGACCGCTACAGCTGGACAATCTCTCGTGGCCTCTAAGTTTTCAAGCTACTGCATTGCCAGATATCTCGAGAAAATTATTTACCTGCAGCTGTGCGACAGATTGGCAGCTGAAAAATCGGGGTGCCAGGACGAGGCGGCACTTGTCGACACGAAGTTCTCCAAGGCTGCCTCCAGACCTTGTTCTCAGCTGAAGTCAACGCTTACTCTCGTCTGATACTGATCCGTTCTGGATTTATTTCAGTGAATTGCAAAGCCCAGGAAATCGCACCGACTCATCGCCCGAAGGTTCTTACTTTCTGAACGCAATAGACTCTTCTTGACCACAAAAATTCAGGCATAAACCAATTCATAGTATGATACAGTGATTCTGACCTCATCAGGATGTCCGCCGCTGCCCCGTTCGGTTTTCTAAGGTGAAATGGCAAAATAGTACTACTTTCATTGCGGGCCGGAACGCTTGTTATCAAATCGAGCGCTCTCGGACAGTCATCTGATTCCCTCAGAAGGTGCCCAGAAAACAGCTTTCACGCCACATTCGGACGGCACTCGACCACCGAATCACATTCGCCTTCTCGCACCTATTAAACGCCCACAACCTTGTTCTCGACCCCCATCCTCTAAGCGATGACAACCTACGCCAACTTAAACCCGGGGGAGGAGCGGCTTCGCCTTTGGCGCAAGGAGAAGGAGCCTGAAATCCAGCTCAAATTCAAGGATATACAACGAGACATTAACGCCGAACTAGGACAGGGGGTCAGAGAGCTTCTTCGTCGAAGACCCTACGACTACAACCATGCAATTATGAGCCTTTACCAAGCGGCCGAGGAGAAGGAGAAGGAGCTTGAGAGCTTTCTGAAAGAGGGTCTCAAAGCCGAGGAAGCGCGCCTGAAGGAGGCTTTCATATTCGCTGCTTTCAATCACCCTCATGAACCCGTCAGTCTCTATTATGAATGAATCAGGCCCCATTGACGTACTTTTTTTGTGACGGATTCAGGACCCCACCAAAGAAGTCCGAGAACGCATTGAGAAAGATCCAGGTACTGAAAGCCCATATTGCAGTCCCGTTCTGGTGGAGACATTATTATGGGAAGGCATGGACGGGCTGCCGAATACCCACCGCAAACGACTCGAGCTGGATTTTCCTGCCCGAGTCGAGGCGCTCCTTGAGTTCCACTGCGTTGCGTTTCACGCCGATGTCAGCGTCCTGAAGGAATTGTACGATGAGGATGTTCTCGGCACGAAAGAGAAGAAACAGGAGGCTCTCGCACGCCATCGAGCGAAAATGGAAGCGCTCATGGTGACCATGGCCGAGGAAATGAAGGAACGCTGGATCCAACAAACGGAGTACCTGCACATGAGGGCCGCCCAAAGCCCTCCTGACGAGTCTCCGGCACGATGGGAAGCTCACGACTGGTTACTCAGCCAGTCTTCCCCACCGAGTAACCCAATACCTGGCGCACGGCGCCATGCGCGCATCGCAAATTCGCCGACGATCCTTGGGGGGGCTCCAGAGCAGAGGTCGAACGCAGCACGTTCTCTGCCCCTTCGCGGTATCCTCCGAAATGCATCCGCGCCTGCAGGCGCCGTCCCAAGTCACGACACCGTCCCCGTGGATTCGCTCAGGTTTGACGAGGACGACATGGGGGACGTGCCTTCTCCCTTCTTCCTTGGAGAAATGATTAGTGGAGGAAACGCGAATGAAGAGCGGAGCCTGAATGGACGCGGACAATACGCGGACGAAATTGTCGTGGATTCTTCGCGCCATCGACAATATCCCTCGACCTCATCCTACGAGATTTTCCGGCCTCGCTCAACAAACGACGCGATGGGGACGACACCTCGGGCTCTCAGTAATGTCACCATGCTAACGCAAGAATTCGAGGAACGAGAAAGAGGGAAAGCGAAGACGAAAGCGAAGGCGAGATTTGGGAACTGAATGTGTATCGTAGCGGAAAGGAGGAGGGAGAAGTCTCGTGTGTGTATGAGTGTAAATCGTATTGTACTGCTTCTGCACGCTGTATCAACGTGTTTCTTTGACCAAGCCGAACATCTCCGATATTGAGCTCGAGCGCTATTCGCGGTTATATCCTTCCGCACTCGGACCGATGTCCCGGATCTCTTGGCACTCGTTCTTCCAGCGCTTCTGTCGTTCAAGCTTAAAATATCACTACACCTTCGCGGCAGCCGCCCCATTGTCTGGCAGTGGAATCTCGTGGTATCCGCTCCATCCTCTTTCCTTCAAAAATGCACGGTTTCAAAATTAGTTCAGGACGGATTCCAATGGAAACTTATGGGCGCCTGACGGACTTTATTTACACACCCAGCGTCTCGACGAAGTCTGACGCATCTAGCGCTGACAGGTCATACCACCCGATATCGTTGTCAGATACACGAGGCAAATGATAGCGGGACGGGATGTGAGCCGTCACCAATTCGGGAGCATTGTCTGGGTTCTCGGTGTACACCGACCTACTACCGCTATATCTTGAGCAGGTCTTTCATGCAAGCGATTTACTCTACCGCGACGGACGTGAAGATCCACGAGGCCATTCGGCATGAGTGGGCTTCCTTCCAGCACTGGCTTTCCGACCAACATAGGAGGCTGGAATACCACGAGCACGAGATCTTGGCTGCAGCACATCGTAAACGGGGGAAAATGAAGGAGGCAGAGAAACAGCAAATTCTCGGATTGCGGGAGGAGTTTCTCGGCGTCGCAAGAGCCCAATGGCTCGACCGTGTCCGGCACAGCCAGCTACATTTAGAGCACTGGGTAATGACGCCGGACGAGAAGCACAAGCTGCAGCAGACGTTGAATTGGACCCCGAAGGAGATGGTCGACGCCTATGCGAAACAACAGGCGGAGATGGGACCAATGTACCAGCGCGTCGACCCAACTACTCTTGGGACAAAAGATCCGCGTGATAAATACCTGAATTCGCCGAACAGGTTCAAGCATCCGGTAAGTTAATCCACTGTCGTGTTCGAAACAATCTAAACCGTCACGTAATAGATTACACACGAAGGCGCTGTGCCTGCCTACGCAAACTGGGCATCCGAGCTCGCGAAAATGTCCCACGCGTCTCCACACAAACCTCCGAAGTCCATTAAATCGGTGGACCTTCCGGGCGCGAGCATGCCTCTCTACTCTATCGGTGCTCTTCTGAAGGGCACGGATCTGGATGCCGTTGCGGCGTCTGACTTGGAGGCATTCGCGCTACATATTAGTGAAGAGAAAATCCGCGAGTATTATGCCGAAGCGTGCGAGGCTTCCGTCAAGTTCCAGCGAATACTTGCCACGGTGGACCCCTCTCGACGAGATGATGCCCAGGCAGACTTCGAGCGCCACATCGAACAGCTTGCGGACGTGAAGGAGCGAGAATGGAAGGCGATCACGGTGAAGGAGCTGCGCAAACACCAGGCGGCTGAAATGGAGCGAAGAGCCGCACAACAACGAGCGATGCGGCCACCTCCACGAAAGCCGCTACGCCGTGAATTCCAAGATTGGGATTACCTCGACGACTACCCCAGCCCCCGCCGAGAGCACGCTTCCCCAAGCACTTATCACAGTCCTCGACGGGAATATCTCGACGCTTATCATCGCAGTCCTCGACGGGAGTACGCTGAAGCCTACCGCAGTCCTCGTCGAGACTACGTCGAAGCTTACCAGAGTCCCCGACGGGACTACCTTGAAGGCTACCAGAGCCCCTGGATCGGAGTTCGTGGAATCATATCAAAGCAGCCTTCAACCTCGCCATCGTAGGCGGCAATTGCGACCCGTTAACGTTACGGAGGAGGACGCCTATGCAGTGAGCCCTTCCGTCGACGACTTCCCTCAACTAAAGCGGAGAAATGCGCTGCACAGAGGAGAGGTTTACGACATGTCGGATTACGATTCCCCGCCGCCACTAGCCTTCGCGCCGCTGGCGCCATATCAAGAAGAGCCCCAGGAGACTGGCCTTCTGTCCGGGTTGACGAGATGGATCTCAAACCTGGGGTAATATTTCCACCATGCCGGCGGTAATCCACAGTCTGATATTCATTTCTTCTCGTACGTAGATCGATCCTACCCAGCAGAAACGCCAATCACGACATGGAATCGATTTCGTCCTTCAGCTGGATGGAACCAGGAGCCAACGAAAGCCGACGAGACAAAGACTCAAGAAGCGGAAAACAGAAAACGTCGCAGGGTTGGCTGACGGAGGACGAGGGGCCCTGGGCGAACCCGTATTCCGGGGAAGAGTTCCCGATGCGGAAAAAAACCGTCCCGATGGAGGAAAAAATTCACTTGGAGTCTGGGCAGAAAGACGAAGCGACATTCTCCAACCAACTCAGACATCGGTTGGGCGGATCGGGACTCGGATTAGTAGCAGGGAATGAAGAAAAAACCTCTAATACCCGTGGACAAAGACAGATGGGATTCGTGAAAGCTCCTCTAAATCTCGTCCAGCCCTTAAAACGGGTGCGGTTTTTGTCTAGCTTGGGTTCTGTTACAAGCCTCAAATCCCCGACAACCCGAAAATCGGACGCCAACGAAATGGCGTCCAAATTTTACGAAACATTCTCGAGAACGAACACTGCCGCGTCATAATCATTTGTTTATTCTTCAAAATGTTCAACACGTATGCGATTACTTTTGTACTTAACTTGGAGTTGTTGTACGAACTGGTGTGCACAGCCACTCGGTTGACAACGTGGACTTGGAATGATCTGCAATTGATCTGCAATGATCCGACCCCAAGCGATATGACGTAGTTGCCTTCGAGGCCCATAAAAGAGCGGCGTGGTGAGCGTTGCGATATCTTTATCTACCCTTGATCTACCCCACGAATCTACTCACGAATCATGGCCACCGAAGTCTCATCCACCTGGAATGTATTGCTCTACCTCCTGGCCATGTACGTTCCCAACCGTCTTTCATCGTTAAGGCGCAAGCTGACAGCCCGCCTCAAGTGTCCTGCCTCCCGTCTCAGTGTTTTTCAGTACGTTTCGAAACGGAGTTATCGATGAGTATACTAAGCAAATTCGTTAGAACGAGGTCTTCTAGCAGGTTTGCGATGCCGTTTACTTAATTGGCATTCAGACTCACAACTCGTATTAGACTTTGGATTAACATATGCCTTACGGTCCTCGGTTGGATCCCCGGCGTAATTCACGCTTGGTACGGGCTCCCTCCCATCATATCCGCGATAGATTGTCCTCTAACGTGTACGTACAGGTGGATTATATCCAAGCACGAACACACGCACGTCAAACACAAGACCCACTGAACGATTCATTTCCGTGATACGACCCCACCATGCAGCATTTACTGTAATATAGCAGTTATAATCGATAATTTCCCGTGTATGATGAGATGACATGCATTTAGCTATAACAGCAGATGGTCCGAGCAGCCGAAACGAATGATAGCGAGGTGCAGCGAACCGAAAAGACAGAAACCCAGAGCCCGTCGAACCACATATCAACGACGGCCAGGGCGAAGAGGATACTCATCACAAACGTATGTGAAGGGCCGGTATGGCATGCCGACATGGCGGTGAGAATCTACATCGTCAATTTTCAGCACACAATTCAAATTCAGAATGTCCTGACCTTGGCGACGAGGATACCCGACTTGACGGTCCGGTTTACAAGTATTGAAGGCGCAGGTAGCGGGATGATCTGCGCAGCGACCATGGCCCACGGGCTAACATTTTCTATGGGAGCAGGAAGACTAAGCAGCAGTGTTTGGGTCTCTTCTTCCCAGTTATGTCCATCGGGGACTTCGGTATCGGCAACATGACCGTCTGAACGTCGCTCAATATTAGTCTCGACGGGCTCATCGGGCTCAATATCGGGGTTTGAGAGTCGACGCGGAGCTGGGATAAGCGAGTGGTCATCGTGTATCCGTACGTTCCCCAACGGAACGGGGTCGAGCTGAGGATGATGTAATGAATGAAGCCCGAGGATGCTTTGAGAAGACTTACCCTTCCTTCCCGAATAGCGGCCGACACCCGCTCGCACGACGGCCCGACCAGAAGGAGTGACATGCAACAGACCTTCCAGAAGAACGAGGAAGGCTCTCGGAAGGCGTCGAGAGTCGAACTGAATGGCCAGCGCCTGGTTGGACTTGAACCTGTGGAAACATAAGTTAGTATTTTGGACAGGCTTTTAAACAATTCGGACGCACCCGGGATAGGTCGCCACCTCGTTTTCTAGCCGATCCATTTTATCCCCTTCACCGACCTTGCTTCCGACAGCGTCCCCGTCCGAGGCGAACTTGTACGGCAATTTAAAAATAAGAGCTTGTGCAATATCATCCCGAGAGACCACATATCCGCTTTCGAGTCGACTGGGTTGAGGAGGCCAGTGAGTGGCGAGGGGAGCGATTCTGGGGAGGTATATTCGAGCCTGTACATTATGGGAAGTCAGTGCTCGCTCTCAGTAGACTACTTGAGATACCGTACGTTCCGGTATTTCCTGATCGCGAGCGCGAAGAGTGAAGCATGTCGCGGGAGGTTCCAAAATCGGACAACATCGCCCGTGGACTGCGGAAAAGTCAGATAAAGTAGATGAAGCAGAAGACGATGTACATCAGGCTTCCCCTCATCCCAAGTCAACAGCACGTTGCCCGGCTTCAAGTCGAGATGTTAGAATCGATTTTGTTATGCTATAATTCCGATTGAACTCATGATTTGGCCGCGAGTGAATGAAAAGTACCAGGAAACCAGGCCTTCCACGATATCGTGGAACAGGGGTCTTAACTTCTTCGGCGCTCAGTAGGTGCACCGCAGTCCATGTAGCTGGAGATTTTCCACTGCTTTGATTCCGAGCGAGGTCGTCCGCATCCGCTCCCGCTGCTCCGGCGACGCTCGCTGGAACTCGCGGAATGCACGAATACGAGCGGAGCGCGAGAGCTGGTCGGGCCCAGGCGAGCTGGGCTGGTTGTTGCCGGATTGCGGAACGGAGGCGTCGCTTTAGACGGGTCGCGGGATTGATGTGAATGTGGTGCGATCCCCGTCCGAGGCGAACGTCGATGAAATCATCAAGACTATTGAATACTGTTAAATAAATCAAGACGCCACGGAGATAAATACCTTCCGCCTTCCGCCCATTGCATTAAACACTGTGGGAGGGTTTGATTCGGCTCAGACTTCTAAGTGAGCGACTTACTGCAAAGTTGGGACTTTGGGTCCGAACGAAGAAAACTGGCAAGACTCGAGCCAAGCATGGCTTGAGAAAGGTAAAGGATGGGAACCGTCAATGGTATTATGTGACTTACTGATAAGTCACAATATTTGGATTGATGCAGTCGTTCGAGTAGTCGAACCTAGTACCTCATTAGCTTGCTGCCTCGAAAGGTCTCTCATTCTTGCCTCTTTTAGGATGTTTATTAGATATGAGTGAGATTCCCCGACGGCAATTTTTTTCACGGCAAAATGGCCTGTAAGAGAATGGTCAAAACTGATAGCACCGATTAGTTTGTAGCCAACCTAGAGCGTTTCCGTCCAAGACGTGCTGGGGTTGGGTATCAACTTATGATATCCAGAGAATTGCGGAAAAATACCAACCTGGCACAGATAAACACTCCCGTTGGCACCCATTCCCAGCCTACATCCTCTTGGAAGAAGGCTTTAAAATATCCTTCGGCCATCGCCTCTGCAGGAAACGTGTTTCTTCTCGATCGCGATTCAGTAGGAGTCGGTGGCGTGGACGGGCGGGAAGTGGTCTCATTAGCAATTGCTAACAGATGAAAGTAATTCGACGCTCGAAAGCTGGACGCTGCATCCACCGGGTCGTCCTCCAATTCCGGGGTCAGGTCGAAAGTCCGGAGGTAAGGTCTGGTGGCAATACGGACACGGACGCCGTGAGCTCGGAGGGGGAGAGTTTGAATGAATGCTGGATGGAAAAGAGCATGAGATGTGGGGTTGTAAAGCACGACTTGGTTAGAAGCATGGAAGATAGGCTGCCATTCATGCTCCGGCGAGGGCACAAGGGCGACCAATGCGCCATGCGGAGATGAAGGCTGGCTGTCTTCGGGCATTCCTCGGATGCAACCAAGGCTTTAGTCGCGTTGTGGACCCGGGCAAGTTGCGGTCTGAGTGTGGCCAATGCGGCGAGGCTCGGCTGTTGGTCAATCTCGTGACTTCTTCGCGTTGGTGTGACTCTAGTGTGACCGAGAAACTTGCTTTTGACGCTCATTCAGATCAGATTTCCCCCTCAGCAGTTTTACCCTTGCAATAGGACATAGTGGATTCGGAACTCGCCCCTTGTTCAACTTTTTTTCGCGATCAAAGAAATCAAAAGGTCCTGGATGAAATTTGCTCTCCTGAAATCTGTTCAAGCCTTATGCCCTCAGTTGAAAGGGGATCAATGGGGACCATTGGGGGGGTTATGTCGCATGCGGTAGAGTGAATGCGTTTTTGGTGGAGACTGGCCGGGTGTTAAATTCGTAACTGGACGGGTGGTCACAGAGGGATCAATGCATGGAATGTCAAAGGTCAATTATTTTGCAATTCTTGGTCAATTCAGTCTTGAATCTATCATGATCTGGATCTGCCAAGTTGCAGTGCTCTCACTGGAAGGCCTGAATTTTTTGGTCGCACTCTATTCCTGGTACAATTTAAACTTTTAAAGCATTCAGTACCCGGTCCGTCTCACGGCCTCATGTGCTGATCCCAGTCTGTCATGTCCTTCTCCATGGTGTCCTTCGGGGACCTTGTTACCGCCGCCGACCCCTAGCGATTGAAAATTGTGCAAATCTTGTACTACAGCCCAAGAGCCTCGGAAGACTACCAGGACGCACTGACCGAGCTGGTTTCTCTGCACCACGAACTTGTCCTAATCAGCGATATTATACAACCCGACATCGCTTCAGGACCCGGGGGGCTCATCCGCCATAATGTCGCGGAGGAAGTCAGGCGGTGCCGCGCCGAGATGCAGCGGTTCCTCGACAAAACCAAGGGTGTCGCTGCACCGGAGTGGTGGGGGTAATATCCAAGGTTTGGTGGGCCGCCTCTGAGCAGAGGGAGCTGCGGGTGCTGAGAGACGCGGTCGCACGTCGCAGGGCGGCTCTCAGCGTTCTCATCGGCTCGTCTAACCTGTTTGTTTCTCTCTGTGTTGAAAGGTACATTACTCATTGAAATTCAGACTTATTTCCACCGCAACGAGGGACGAAGTGCGCGCGCGCCGCGAAACCATCCAGGAGCTAACCACGACGTTGAAGCCTGTGCCCCATCACGTTTGTAGAAGACATGGTCTTCATCGTAGACCCGCTGGGAGACGTAATTCGGATATCCATGATAGGCCTGAAGTACGAGGTATTACGCGAAAATTTAGTTTCCCATTTCGACGATGAACATTTGCCAGGATTTACACCGCATCATCGAGGCATACTATCCAGAAGGTCGGGCTGGGAGCCGTCATATCAAAGAGGGACTCTACCACCTGCTGCACTCCTTGAGGGCCTCATCTCGCGGTCATCGCCCGCAGGTATGGTCCTCAAGCCAGGAATGACCCTCGAAATGAGCATGCTGTTGCGCGAGCGAGCCAATTTTTTCAAACAGCGGAGGACTTGCCCTCGCTGCAAACATGAGAGCAAATCGGAGCCAATTGCACAAACCGGCTGGAGAAAATGGTGCGTGCAGCGATTCGAATAGATTTGAATCTCTGTTGATCGCTCGTTCAGCCTGCGATGTTCTAAATTCTTTCAAGTGGTTCCTGATGATTTTAACCAACACTGCCAGGCTCGGATTCAGAGGTCTTCGTCTCTCCGGTAAGTTAATTCTGCGGTTCGATTGCGTTTTTAAAAAAAAAAAAAAAGTGGTCAGTCATGGAACGCCCAAGGACGGGCCAAAGCAACATTCCGACGACGATGGTGTGGAACACTTTCGCCGCATCGAGTGTTTTCTGTGTGAGGACATTTCCGTCCTTTCTTGTCCCTTGAATTGGAACCCGGACACACCTGGTTTCCAGGACTCTGTGCACTATTTCTGGTACAAGAAGCCTCTTCCATATCCTCTCCCAATAATTGTGTGTTACCTTCGTCGATTGGAATTTTTTTTCTCTTACGATTGCTTCGAAGAAGGTCAGAAGTCGCAAGAAAAATGGCGCTTGCTGATATTCATAGGGTTGCTAGTGGCCAAGCTCAGATAACCTGAAAAGGGTGAGTCCTTATAATCCCATTTCTTGCCCTCACTCCGAAGGAGACCAACGCTCAGACCCAGGGCACGAGAAATGGGCGGAATTCATCCCCCCCCTTCCGGGCGCCCCCGACAGAACAAACATGAGATGCAACATTCCCGGTAAACATTGCGCACAAGGTAAGTGATTCGGTAAGAACCAAGAAGAACTTGATACATTCTCGCCGTCAGAATTCCTTCGCCAACAAGACAAAGCAACTCTGTGCTTTTTTAAAATGCTTGACGCCGAAAAAATGAAATGAAATGTGATCCAACTTATACAACCAGATTACACATGTATGTACTTTATTCTTAACGAGGACAGGGCTGCCGACCTTCTCAATCAATATATTGAGCGAACAGTGCATTTGACACCGCCTGTGACCTAACATGTGTCAGTTAGCGAGCATGACAACCAAAAACATTCTACCTCCTCTCCAGTATGCACAATGAAGCGTGCTGGAACACGAGCACTCGACCTGGCTTGGCCTCAACGTCTGCGTAACCACCCTTTCGCCCCCGATAAATCGCGTCGTGCCGACCTTGGCAGAGAAGAAGCTTTCGTGCGATCCAGATGAATCAGACGGAAGGTAAAATTGAAGCGTGTAGAAGGTCCGCTGCCCATTCTCCCTGAATCCATCATAATTGAGTGGTTTGAATAAATATTCTGTGCAGTGCTTACTCGTTTCTCATAGTGGCCATCGACATGCTTGCGGAAGAATCCGCCCTCAGGGTATCGTAAGAACCTCAGGCGCTCGTTCAGGCGCACCATACGCCCACTTCTGCACCGCCTTGTGGCCGTTGACATATACAACCTGCTCGATCTCCTCAATGTCGCTGAGGTGTGGGCGCACTTTCTTGAAGATCTCTTCCGACAGCTCGAACGAGTCGTAGATGATGCGCTGGCCATTGCGATACGAGGTGTTGGTGAACGCCCTGTGCCCCCCGCGTTGACCTGTGCGATCTCCCACGGCGAGAAAGCTTCCGCCTGCGCGAGTGTGGCAGACAGTTCGGGTTTCGAAAAGAGGCGAATCAAGTACGACGGCGTAGCAGCCGTTGTAGTCGGGGAGGCCTGCGGCGGCAAAGTCGATACGGCCAGAGGGTACGTAGCGGGGCTGGAGAGAAGTTGATAACATGTAAGCGAGGGTCGAACGTTGAGGACGAGCAAGTCCGCGTACCCCTTTTCCAATGAGTTTCGCGAGCATGCTATAAGTATTGTTAGCCAGAAATAACCAGACACGCCGCCTTTATTGAACGACGCTCGGAACTTTCGAGTCACTGGCAATCGGTTGTCGGCGCCGACTCTTTGTCGAGGCTGTGAGGGTCGAGGCTGTGTTGTCGTCAGTTCAACGTAGAGATATCAACGTGTCGGCAACGTCTCCCAACCTCGCAGTTATCCTTGAGCGGTCGTCCTTCGAAGTTGTCTCAAGTTAGTTTCAAGCCAGGAGGCCGTAAGGCGGCCCCACTGCGCGAAGATCCTGATTGACTTAGGTTGACTGACTCTGAGTCAGACAAAGACTGAAGACTCACTGAGATTAACCCCTGTGATTTAGACGACAGAACTGAAGGAGAAATTCCCTGCCCATAATTTGAATCTGTCGGGGCTTGCTGGCGTGGAGTCCTGATGGCTTTTCAGAATAAGTATTGAGCTCGGGTGATCTAGGACTCAGGTCCGAACTGATCCGAGCTGAAAATTTTGCTCCGAGTTGTACTGTATTGAGATTGGCAGCCGTTCATGAGTCCATGCTACCACAACGAGAATCTCGGAATACAAGTAACTCCTGTTTCACCAAATCCCAGACACAGACGGAGGTCTTCCCACTTGCGCGGCACAACGACGAACTCTAAACATCTTTAGGAATAAATTACTCCCACCCGCCTACATAAAAGCATAAACCTCCAATCCCACTCGACCTCTACTGAATAATTTAAACCAGCCCGGACTCCTTCCTGAACATGGGAACCAACAACGACTTGGATTTGAGCAAAGCCGTGAACCACCCGCCGAAAATGAGGCCCCACAGCACGCCGAAGTAGGAGATTCCGCCGCGCTGGAGGTAAGCAAGTAACGATGTTTTTTTTTTTCCAGTTCTCAAACATGAATCAAACACACCTTGCCATTGGTAACCAATATCGCCTCGAAGCCCGTCTTGTAAGTCTTGAGCGACGAGCCATTGCCACTGATGTAGCTGAGGACGTTCTGCACGACGAGCTTGGCGTGCGCGCCGGCCTTGATCGCTTGTTTCTGTTCATTCCACTCGACGATATCGCCCGCAGCGAAGATGTTGGGGTGGTTGAGCAGCTGCAGCGTCGGCTTGACCTTGACGAAGCCGGCGGGGGTCAGCGCGTCCGCGTCGAAGGAGGGTATGAAGTCGGTGTTCGGGTGGGGTGGCCTGTGGTTCTCAGCTGACATAAAATGCTGGTTGAACATAGTGTCGATCAGGATAAAGGACACTTACAACCAAGTCGGCACTCAATTTAAGCCCGCCTTTGGTCAGGACGGTAGCAGGACCGGCCTCAGCGGGAGGTCCTCGACGGTCTCGTTGAGGTGGAGCGTCACGCCCCGGGCGGTGAGGTGGTTAGCTGCCGACCTGCGGTATCTATCGGTGTACGTGTCGTTGAACAGCAAGCGCTGCTTGTGCACAATAGTGACTTCTTTTTCCTAGACACTCCACTCAGCCCTGGGAGGGACAGGCAACACACGTTTATCATATGCATGCTCACCGGCCATATGTCTTTGAGTTCCCCGGCGAGCTCTGAATGGATCACATCAGACTGTGAGTACACAACGTAATTTTGTGGCCCAATGACGATGACTGACCGCATCCGACAGCACCCCCGCCGGCGAGCAAATAGCTTCCTGCTTGCGCGAACTTTTCGTGATTGCGAGCAATACGCTTTCGTGTCTTCTACGTCAGGGAAGGCAATTGGGTCTGTCCACGAAAGGCCGGAGGCCAAAATAAGAATATCATATGGCACCTCCTGGCCGCTTCCAAGAGTGAGACTCTTCTCCTGGATGCTACGCACAGAATCTTGGAGGAAGGTGCCATTTTCCGCGTGGAAGATCTTGTCGTAAGGGACGAGCGCGGTCGTTCCTAGGTTGTCGACGTCGGAGACCACCATGCGTAGGGTGGCGGGGAGCAGGACGCGGAAGGGGCGGGGGTTGATGAGGACGAGGTTGTATTTCGTTGCGTCGAGTTTGAAAGAGAGAGGCGCGATGTTCACCCCTGCCGCGCCGCCGCCCACCACTACAACTGGGAACAATAATGGATGTTCACAAACGTATATTCGGACGAGCTTCTCGTAACCCACCTGATTTCCGGTCATCGTTCTTTTTGGCCGACATCTAAATGAAGAGAAGAAGAGTTACGTTTGAATAACCGTGTTACGTTGGCAACGAGCGCACAGAAAGTTCCCGGTAGAACCCGGTGAAGCCCGGGTTTTACCGGCCGCCTCGCCAGTTGACCAAAAACCACCATGTTGCCCTTGAATTCCCTTGAATCTTCAACGCCTTGGCTGTGGATTGTTTCCAATCATTGTAAAATTCAAGGCTCCACACCACCGGCTTCTTTCGTGCGAGCTCTCAGGGCGGCGCTGGCAGCTGCACGGAAGCAAAAGTCCAACGTCCATTCCAAGTGCATTCCAAGTGCATTCTCTTGGTCGATTCCTAAACGCTCATTTGGCACCAATGCATTCACATGTGTTTCATCGGGTGCGGACCAAGTGCGGCTCTCCAACGTCGGGACTGTATCCCGTGGACATCGTCCGCATGTCAAAATTCTAAATACAGGTCCGAACTGAATGGTCGTGTGGCTTCAAAGTTCTTCTTCAATATTCAAAGCGCGCTATATCTTCTTCGGCTGGATTCTTGTCGACAGTCTGTTTACGCACATGCCGTTTTGTATTCTCACCGTGGTCGCCTGACTCCGGTTCTCAGTGCATGCTGAACCGCTATAAAACGCCTTCCGCTGCGGGGGGCCAAACCCATCCATCGAAACATGGTCCAGCTCACTCGCTTGTTCTTCTCGCTCTGTCTCGTCTCGGTTAGCTTCGCTACTCCAGCCAAGAGGACCGTCGCCCAGGTGGAGGCCGACATCACTAGCATCGGCAACCAAGTAAAGACTTTGGACACCGACCTCACGGGGTTCCCTGCCTCCGGTCTTGCCGGCGCTCTGGTATGTTGCTGCGTATTTCCTTCACGCTCTTTAACCCCCCTTTTTCATCTCCAGGCCAT